>OY735201.1:22492886-22597886 GCA_963457665.1 Thysanoteuthis rhombus
ATAGTAGTGAATTAAAAAATAAATAAATAAAAAATGGGGGGTCGCATTGAGGTCAAGTAGCCTTGTACTTTAAATTGGTTCCTGATTGGAGGAAAATGATGTGATGCAGAATCGTGTTTCACGTATGTTTGTGGTCGCTCAGCTAACTGATGTGAACTGGTAATTAAGGGCGATAAGTATATTATTAGATTAAATCGGACTCAAGATTGTTATATAGGTTGTGGTTGGAGAGACCCCGTTTTCGACCCTGGTGTACAGGTGATTTTGTTCATAAAAGTTTAACGGAAGGTCAGAGCTCTTGGGTATTCGTAAACTCTTTTTTGAATGAGTGGAGGTTTTTTCGATGTATATTTTGACCGATTTAGACAGGGTATTGCGTGTATATAAGTTGTTCTCATTGCAATGTTTATTGATCAAGTCTATTATAGTCTTAGCCGAGCTGGTAGTAATATTTATGTCTAAGTTTGATATGCTGTTTGCGAATGTCATGGTTTGTGAGTACTCGGGTAATGAGATGTATCGATTTTGTGAGATTCTTTTTTTCTTAGATTGTTGTGTGTTTTGTATGCTTATCTTTTTACATTGTATTGGGAAACGGTGGAGGTCGTTGAGGATTTGGACGGTTCGTTTAATGTATTTTTCTTCCTTCTCCAGATATTGAAGACTGCATATCCCGAGGCTTCTCAAGGAAAATCAAATACACACACACACACACATATATATAAGTTGAACAACGCATTAGCCTTTAAGCCAAAATGGAAATGTTGGCTTATGGCTTAGTTTTAAGAATTAAAAACAAGAACAATTTTATCGCAATCAGCACAACAAGGCATGCTTTTACTGATATTTTGTTGATCCTAATTCTCATTGATTTTACATAACCATAAGCTCATTCAAATGAAGAGCACTGCTCATCAGACTGACTGATTTCTTGCTTATGAATGTGTATTGGTTGTATTCAGCAACCAAACTACCGAAAGTGTGTATAACATTTGCAAGATTCTTTCATTAAATATTGAACTCAAAACGCCAAGACTGAATATAATAGAAGAAGCAAGATTACTAAACCGAATAATTCATTGAATGAAAATAATTTATTGTGTTTAACCTGCGAGTGTTGATTAGATACATAAATATTCAATGACAGGTGAACACCCTATTGCCTCACAGAAACATGAACATTATCACAGGCGCACTGAACATTGATATGATAACGTGATAAACTAATATGGTGATAAAATAAGAATGAAGGAAACTTTGCGCCAATCCAAACGAAATCAGAGAAAAATGAAGGAAGGATGAATCTGAAATGCTTCATTGAGCAATCGGAAACAAAACAGCCGGCAGGAGGTACTGTTACCTGGGCATATTAGTGAAAAATATACAGAAGGAAAAAGTAGCGCCAATATAAGACAGGTCTTATTAGTCACTCAATACAAACTGTAACTTGACCTACGTCTTTTGGCATTATGCCGTATTGGAGGAATACTTAAAACCATTAAAATAAAAATGGGTGATCAATGAATAGATTACTTCTCCCGCCTTTTATTGGACAGAGATCATTAAAAATGTCCGAAAGTCCATGACACAAGTGTGAACGATGTCGGAGACGAACTTAATTCAGCATAAGCTTACATTGTTAATTGAATACCGTACTGAAAAAAAATAAGGTGGGGGAGCAAAATTCTCGAGAAAACAAACACCACTCTTTTTCCATACATAATAAGGAGTAAATATTCACATTTTCTGTCCTCTAGCAACCCATTCTCAAATAGCCAACCAGGCCCACTTGGAAACTGAGGAAACCTATTTTGACATTTTTGGACAGTTTTGGTTGATGGTTTCCAATAACGATGGAAGAAAGAATAGAAAAGATACGTGAGAGTAATAAGTGTAATGAGCCTCGTTCTCGTTGCGCTTTTTGTCACAGTTATCATCATGGCTCTCACCATAGATTGGACGAACAAAAGTATCTCGGCAGGACGTGGTTACTAGCACCAGGATGATGAATGCCGGAAACTGTGCGGGTTCCGGTGCTCCATGCAGTAATCAATGGAAGCCATCATCAATTATTTACTTCCGGTCAGCCTCTTTTCAAACTCTGTTTATGTCTCTCCCATTTTCGTTTCGGTTTTTTGTTTCTTCATTTTATAGCCACCTTTTACATTATTCTCTCTTTCTCCATTGCTTTATCATTATCAGCATCAGCATCATAATCAGCAGTTATTTTCATCCCAATGCTGGACAAAAGCCTTTACTATACCCTTCAATGATGGACGAAGTCTTACCGGCAAATCTTTCTATCTCTTCTTTCTATCCTGTGTCTCGTCTTTTCCTATCATGTTTACTGTCCCACGGGCAGCAATCAGTTAGCTTTTAGCTCCATGCGTTGTCTTTGCTAATCTTCATTTGTGTTGTCTAATTACTTGTAAAACATCATTAACCCTGGTCCTTTCTCGTATCAATGCTGATCTTTTTTATCATAAAGAGCTATTTTCAACTTTGCCCTTTCCATTTTCCTCTATTGCGATTCTGAGTCTTTCCTTGTGTGGTTTTGTAAGTTTTACAAGTTTCACATCCATATGTAATACCTGGTATTATGCATTCGTTGTATTCGCTCTAAGCATATGGGCAATTAGGATTGTAGTATTTCTCTATTTATACCCAATTCTTTTAAGCCAATTGTTATGCTTCGTCTTACTACAATTCTGTGGTCTGTCTCTAACTTTATCGCCTAATCTAGGTATATGTATATCTCAATTCCTGCAAAGACTTCACCGTCTATTCTTTTTCTGAACTTGGTCATTGAATATCACTTTTGTCTTTGTTTGGTTCATTTTTAACCCATTTTTTGTTTCTCTATTTAAATCAAAAAACAAGTTTCGGTTTCAGCTATAACTGCATCATTACCCATACCATATCTCCTTCTCACTAATAACCAAGTTTATGTTACTGGTCCAAATGAAAATTTTCACTCGAGAACCTCAGAATTTCTCAACCCGCTCTTATGTGATTTCTGTCGATCTCGATAAGTTGCAGTAAAAAGCTTCAGTCAGAATAGAATTAGGACTGTAAATTTGTCCTTGTTGCGACGAGGTTTTTCCTTTCGTCTTTTATCTTCTCTCTATCCTCTATTTCTTTCTCTTATTATTGTTGTTGTTGTTACTGTTGTTGTATTAGTCAAAGTTCAAAATTGAAATTGACTGCATTCATCTACCGAAATAAGAACAAGAAAAATAAGAACAAACCTCAACAGAATTGGTGGTGAGAACCAAAATGTAAAATTCACAATCCCCTACCGTGATTCGAACTCATGACCAACTAATTGCCCGAAAGCTATCTGACAAGTCTTGAATATCAATGATAATTTATGATACAGATACTTACGGGCTTATCTCATTCTATTAACTACATTTTGGGGAAAATGTACAGTTTTCTAAAATTATACATACAATGCAAAAGTTGCAAAGGTCATTTTCAGTAGGGAAGAAGTTTGACACTGCACATGCCAGTTTTGTTGCAGTTGTTATCGTTGTTGTTGTTGTTGATTTGCTCCTCACTTACGTGGGTCAGGGAAGGATGGTTCGTTTATCCCAAGTTGGTTCGAAGCTGAGTCGAACTAGACTGTCAAGCCGAATTCGCGCGGCGGGGGCCTTACCATTCTTGGGACAAAGGAACTCTTGGGCTTGTGGAGTCAGAAAGGTAGCGAGCTCCTCCAGTATTTCCTTTTTGTTCCTTCATAGCTGATCATCTCTCAGACTTGAGTCTGGCTGCGTTGATCAAGCAGGGGCAGTTTTTTCTGGTGCCACGAATGATAATGTACGCAAGCTTGTGAAAGCTGCTTTATGAGCTGGTCCCTGAAGTACTTTTGGGGGGCCCTTCGATTGCACTTTCCCTGCCATGTTCGCCAACGGTGGCAGCCTTCGATAGACAAAAGGTCTGCATGCTTATCCTGCAGTTAGTTTTTTTCAGTAAGCGTTGTCAATCTAGTTCTTTAAGCAATTTTTTCTTTTTAATTTGCAAGTATTTTTTTCAATTTCAAATTTTCCGAATTTAGGAGTCCAGTGTTGACACCAATATATATATATATATATATATATATATATATATATATATATATATATATATATATATATATATATGTAATTTCTCCAAGCGTCGACTCATCATATTCATTTTCCAGTAACCATATTGGCGCGCCTGAGATAAGCAATTCTATCATGATATTGATAGAATAGAGCACAGACAAAAGCCATCTATGTCTCTCCCAAAGATATAGGTGCAAAGTTTCAACTGAATCAAACAAAGTTCGCTAATTTTATTTTCTATTTTGGCAACCTTTGCTACTTTTCACGCCTCCAAGATGTTCGATGACAAATATTGCATTTTCAAATAAAAAGAAAATCATTTCTCAAGAATGTTATAAGAGAAAGAAAAAGAATTCTGATGAGGCTGAATTCTTACCTCCTCTACCTTCAATTGTTTTGATATTAAGAATGTGTGAAAGAAAATCTGGAAGATGTATATGGTGACGCTGAAAGAGATCTTTGTAACCCAATAATTATATCTCCTTCTGGGGTCATTTTCAAACCCCTAACCTGGAGTTGACTTTATTTTCCTCCATGTAACAACAAAGGCAATGATAACAACTGATCTTCTCAAAATTAGAGCTCTTTTGAGGCTACTGCGAAGGCTGAAATTTGACATGTAACCTTATATGAAAAATGAAAATTTGGCTCAGTGGATGAAATAGTTGCATTTTTTAATGTATGTGTTACTCATATCAATCTATTCTCGCATTTTCATTCTGAAGACGGTCTGATGAGTGAATATGGCTATTTTTGGATTTGAGTTCTGTTCAATTGTCATTTATGATGACAATCTGATGAAATTGACAGATCGTATTATAAGAGCTTAGAATATAGTTAACTTATTATACAGGGTCATCATCATCATCATCATCATATAAGGTCAACACCATTATCATCATCAGCAGCACCAGCAGCTGCAGCAGCAACAGCAGCAGCAGTCTTTTATCGTCCGTCGTTGGTCATAGACCTTCCCCAGGATTCGCCAGTCGCTTTGTCCCCTAATCCAGCTTTTTCCCCTAATAATCTATGTTGTTTTGTGATCTGTCCATATGCACGTTGCATGGTTCTCAGTTTGAGAATCAGTCTTCTGGTTAAATTTCATGCATCAGCTCCATAGGCGACGATCGGGATGATGCATTGATTGCATACCCTTCTTTTTAGAACTGATGGATTTTTTTTTTTGTTTTTGAAGGTTGTTCTACCGAAGGCTTGGTATTGTAGACTGATTCTTTGCTTGATTACCTCTTTTTTTTCATGGAAATTTGTTGTCCCAAGTAGCTTTCGTGGTTGACTTTCCGTATTCTTTAGATTTTGATCGTTGTGTGTTTATTTCCAACATGTTTGTTGTGCATGACCTTTGTTTTGCTGAGGTTCATAGGGAAGCCAGCTTTCTTGCTTTTCTCGTTCAGTTAGTCTAGCATTCGTTAAAGTTTCAGAAAATAATCCGTAAAAAAACTATGTCGTCAGCAAATCTGAGATTACTTAGCTATTCGCCGTCTATTCTGATTCCTTTGTTTTTCCAGTCTAGGTTTTTGATGATTATTTCGAAGTGAGCTGTATGAACTGGTTTTCACCTTATCTTACCAAGTTTTTTGAGCTGGAAAGGACCTGAGTCTTCATGTAGCCTGAGAAAAGAGCTGCTTTGACGGTATATACATCACAATACTCTGATTTATTTGATGTATTCACCAAGTGGTGTGATAGCATCAATGACATTGGGGATCTTTGCTGAGTCAAAGGCCATCTTGAAGTCGATAAATGCTACCACAAGTATTTTGCTGGTTTCTTGTTATGTAACAGCATTATGATTGCAGTGTTCCAATCTTCTTGGACTTTGCTTTGGTTTAGGCATAAGTTTAATGAAATGGTTAGTTTTCTAATGATGACTGTAAGGGTCTCTTTTAATAGGTTGTGTTGTAATATATTGTTGTCCAAATCTGAAGTGAATTTAGCTTTAGCTGTTGTCATGGTGAGATTTTTCGGATGAAGGAGTGCAGTTTTCACTTAGAAGTTTTTAAATTTTTGGTTTCAAAGAAATAATGAAAAATTTAAAAAATTACAAATTATAGATATTTCTTCATTAATTTCTATAAATTATTTCCGTTGACATCTATCTTTAGAATCATCCAATTTTAGATATAAAATATCAGAATTGGCAACATCGACAATAAATTATAGACATTAAAATTAAAAGGCCGTTGTTTTTTCACGACGGACAGAGCCTATTACACGCTGCTCTACACACCATAGATTCTGGCCCCTTCCCAACACGTACTTAGTATAAGCTAACAATAGATTTTTTTGTAGTTTGAAATGCTTGCTAAAATTAGCATTGTATTTACTTTTAGATTTTATCATATTGAAATTCCTCAGATCAGGAAACAAGTTCTTCTTGTCAAAGAATTTCAAAGTAAGAAAATTAAAAAAAAACTTACGATGGGAAAAGATTCTAAAGAAAGAATAAAACAATTCTCTGTTGTTTCTTTTATCTGCATCGATGACCAATGTTTCGTGTTGTTGCTCAGTTCTAAAACAAGTATTGAAACAAGTCAAAATTGACATTTGAAAAATTGATTTGCCAAGTGTTGCTAAATATTTCATGTCTGTCAGGTGTGAGATGAATCTTTCAGAAAATCTTGAATTTCGTGACAGGAAGTCCAAACATGGCAACGTTTTGTTTACTCGTATATAACTGTTTGAATTACGAGTAGACAAACTTCAAAATCAGTTATATATATTTATATAATGGATGTGTCCAAGAAGAAACTGAACTTTTTTCAAAACAAATTTATCATTCCACCTACGGTCTTATTTCCTTCATAATAGTCCCCTCCATCGATACAAAGTCATCGTTTTTTTTTTGTTTTTTTTTTCGAGTTTTGCGAGTCTTTCCCGCTTGAGGAATGTTATTGCACTAATCTACTTTTTGCATTGATTGTATGCTTCAAGTTTTAAGCACAGTGACAGTATGCTTTTAGGTATGTCTCTATTCATACCAAATGCTTTCCTGCCAATCGTTATGCGCCGTATTATTTCATTTCTGTGCAACAAGGTGCGGGTTAATCGATCAGAGAACGGCACGGAGGATGAATTTGGCTTGCTGAAGTCAAACTCCAGTTGGAACAGTCTGTTACCCTCTAACAAAAAAGTCTTTAAAAAAGTATAATTCCATCTCCCCCAGCTAAATTAAACAAGGGGGAATGAGTGACAACACTTCAACTGCTAGTCCATCTCCCATATCTCGTGAGCCGTAAGAATATGGTATGTGGAACTTTGACAAGGACGGGTGAAGCTGCAGCCAGAGTAAAGGCTCAACTTACTTATGCATCAGTAAAACAGTTGATATCATCATCAGTCTTTCATTGTCCGTCGTTAAAACTGTGTCTTTTATCAATGAAGTTCAGGGGTGAACCGAATGCTTCAGTTAAAGTGTAACGCAATATCTCTTGGGCTGCTGTTAAGATAGTAAGATAGTCATTAACGAGTATAATTCAGTATATTTTGACCGGGAAACCACTTAAAGGATCCTTTCAAGATGATGTTTGCCTCTGCACCGAAAATATTCTTTGGTTGGCAGTTTTTAAGATAATCTTATTATGTTACCACAGCTGCATATCACATTGAATAATTTAGTTGAACTCAATAAATTTCTACGGATTCATTTTTTAATTTCTTGAAAGTTATGCGTGAGAAGTAGGCTGATAAAATTCTTTGGCATCTATAATTGCATGAATGGAGAGGGGATAAACCGTAATGATGCGATTGCGTCTCTTTCTCGGCACAGAGTGACTTTTCTGAATTGGTGAATTTTCGGTTATTTTTCTTTTTGCAGAATCTTAGTTATAATGATAATGCTATCTATCCCACAAAACCGTGAAGTTTAGATCGGAGCCAATATGTTTCCTGTGAAGTGACATTAGGTTCGTACTAATGATCTAAAAAGGGCAATCCATCATGTCGTTATCTAGTTTATGACCTTTTTAGATCAATTTAACGCCAGATGCTTTAAGGCTTGGGCAAATGAGTAATTGGTATAATTATCAATATAATCATAGCGCTCAGGCAAAGCCAGTCAGATATTCCTCGACTTAGATTAGCACAAGATATTTGTTGGTGCAGAAGTAGTGGCTCTGCGTCAAAGCCGTTCCCTTTGAACAAAGCTTTGAAAATAATTATGTTCCAAGTCGCTTTCCTCGGAAATCATCCAACGCCGAGAAAGAGGTACAATCCTTGTTTGCAGCGTAATATCTAAGCCTCTTTCCATCGATCCACTTGTCTACTCAACACACCTACACTTCAAGAAATGAAATCATTAATCAGTAAATTTTTATTTCATTCGACTAAATTCTCCAACATAATATCCCGTTGCAATTGCAGAATAAGGGTATTTGAAAAACAGGTCAACTAAAACTGCCATAAAAACAGATTTCTTCTGTTCATAAATGGCTTAGACCAGCTGGCTGGTTATGTTAGTCTATCATCTTCCAATCTTCTAAATGATCCTGCCAACATGGCATGCAGGCAAAAATGTTTGTCTCTTTAGGGTCTCTATTAAGTGACTTTACAGGAAGGGTCCTGCTTTCCTCAGGGTTGATCCTTTCCACTTTAACAATAGGTCATCATCAATTGATTTCTTAAGCCATGCTACAGTGAATCTTTTAAACTCTCCGTAATGAAGTGGTATATTCGGCCAAATCACGTTGGATATACTGGTTCTTGTCCACTCACCAAAGTTGAACAACGTTGAGCCAGGTCATTACCCGGATGGGAGAACGTCTGTGAATACCATGTACCGTATGCTGCAAGTTGATTGTTCTGCGACCGTCTCAACCTATACCCTGTCGCTGATTAAAGGAAGATTTTGTCAAGGTGGGACTTGATTTTGTAGCCGGTCCTTCCTCGTTGCTCTATGGAGGACACATGGCAATGTGCTCTCCCAGGAGCCTCCAAACATTTTTCATAACAATCTTGCGAATTCGGCAGTAGTGAACAATTGTTATGTATTGGTTAACGAGCACGAGACAATAAGGTACTGAGTCAAACGGAAAAGGAAAGTAGTGGACTAACGCGAGGGCTAATGATATTCATACATCCAAAGTGATGCACGTCCGTATAGCTACGGCAAACGGGATAAACAAATTGGTATTGCAAATTACAAGATGTGGAGACACCCAGCTAAGGTAAGATTTCGATCAGACCTATTTGGAAAGATTAGAACAGGTATACCCCGAATAAAGATATGCAAATGATGAATACTTTAAGATATATCATCGTGTTCTTCTCCATGAACGTAGAATCACTGAAAAATGTATCTATTATGTGTGTACGTGTGTGCATCAATAAGTGTCTCCCCTAATGATGAAAAAATATTTCAGACATCAAATATTCATTTTCTAAGATAATTACCAAACTTGCCTATGCAATTACCGTAGTGATTATAACCATAGCCAGTCCAATTGCAGGAAGGTGCCGCTACGATAGTATATCATGATTTGACGCGTGAGAGTCTGTGCAAGTGCTTTAGGCTGTATGTATTTTTCGTCTGGGTAACTCTCAGAACTCTTACTTGAACTGCAGAGCAGGCTAACTCCAACTAATCTACTTACACACAGCTGGCTGGAAGATGTGGATTACATTTCCCAAGGGCATCAGTGCAAAGTGAACACAATCAGCCTCAACCTGAACTCGCTCAGTTGGCTGATTTGATTTCTCATACCGGTAACCGTTGCGGTACTCCGCATCTTCAGTGTATTTAATGAAACAGAAGCCCATACGTACTTTACCCGTTTCATATAACCCCAATATCAAACAAACCGAGTAGACATCTCTCAAATAATCACATAAATGCGCCATCATGTATTGCTAGATTAAAGCACAACGTCCGCCTCAATATTCAGCGTGGCAAAAATATGTACACATAATGCCGTCCTGTAATCTGTAGAATACGTATTTTTATTGCATATTATGTTGTTGCTTCGTGCTTTATGTGTATAGTCTTATGGCTTGATTCTTTTCCAAGATGTGAATTGTACCCGCAGATTGTCATTGTAAATAAATCGTTTCCCAAACCCAAGCCAAAACAATGGCATAAGAAAAGCATTAACATTTCCTCCAACTTTCGCTCCAGGCACCAAACCGAACCATTCTCCAAGAAGGACTATTCAAGTAATTTTCTCCGACCACCAATTCCACACAAAACGCATCAGATATTCGGATCGCAGCAAATTTGGTTGGCCATAAAAACGCCAATTCTTCAGTAAACTCAATATTTCACTCATTTCCTAAATCCTACGACTTTTCATTTACAATTCTGCGCAACTGACCTCTTTAAATAAGTTGCCCAACTGACGGCACTTTTGACGGTCGGTTGGGTGGAGTAGCCTTGGCCTCCGTAGTGGAAAAATGCAGCCGCCTCTCTGATTTGATCATTTCCATAAATTCTTTAATCCAGTCTCAGATGGCAGCCGTCTATTTCGATTTCAGATTTCTTTTTCATTCAATAGGCTATTTCATACAAACCACCAAAGTAATATGTACACAATCATATTCAATATCCTTTGCAAGGGAGACATGGAGCGGAGTAAAGCTTACTGCCAAGGGAAACGGTATTGGCGAAATGAGTTTTAGCTGAGGCTGCATGCGTCTACTTTGCACCAATATCTTTGAAAGAAGCATGAATCTACGTTTTCCCACAACTATAGGTAAATAAAAGGGCATGTACTGCTCTTTGGCTTTCATAAGATGTTGGGTTAGCAACTCCATCACGTAAAACCTACTTGCAACTGAAACTTCAAAGCAGTCTCATACTCTACAAGAAGCTTAGAAAAATGAATGAAACCATGTTTTGCACATCTCAGTAAAACGCTTTATTCCTTACACTGTTCCGTATCTTCAACATCTGTATCATCGATTTCTGATCTATGGTTGGACAGGGAAATGGAGTGATTAGGTTTGAAAATTGAGACTTTAAAATCAGTAAAGGGTACTGCTTACTCCACGGATGGTGGATGGAGTGCTTATTGCATACAAGAGTTTTGGTTGATACGTGTTCCGATTTCACCCTTTTGCTCCCAAATTAAATATACGTTTTGCCCCCGTACCCCTGTAATGAATTGTTTTGCCTTTGGAAACCTTAGAAACGTGGTATTGGTCACCCATTCTTTGTATACTTAACCATGGATTTTTGAATCAAGTGACATTTCTGGTTCAGTACGACTAATCATATCAAAGTCATTGATCTTTGTAAAAATTCCTAAACAAACAGCTTGTACTACATTTATCTTATTGAAGTAAATATTTGCAGTTATAATGCTTTATAATGATTTGTTCTTTTTTGGCAGGTTTTACCATGTAATCTTCCGGTGTCCTCGTAATCCGTGGTAAAAGCCAGGATAAGGCATTATCAAGAATTTAGAAATATTTCCTATGTCTACCTTTGTTTATCGTTGAGAATTAGAGAAGTGCTTAAAAGTCTTAAAACTGTCCATTCACTCTCTTACAATATTGGAATATAAAATCTGTCTGCCAAGTATCCAACCGTTTGATGATAACAAAATCATAGTGTATGTAGGGCAATAGCGTCTTAATAGTCTTCAAAATACTTGCCTTATCATTTTAACTCCAAAGCATCGATGAAAAAGTTAATCGATTTAAGTCTGATTTTTCTACAGGTACTCATGTCCCTGATTCTGTACCTTTACTTGAAACTTGTGTCAATCCATTGCTTTGCAGCTTATTGCGCACTTCTAAAAATCAATAAAAAAACTTTGTAAACCATGCATGAAGTTTAGTCGACATTAAAAACTACGAAGAAATCGTTTGTAACAATGTGAAATTCACAGTTGAAACATTTGGAAAGTATAATGAGGAAGGAAGGCTTGGAAAGACACATAGAAGGTAAACAGGGTAAAAATGAACGGCAAAAAGCTATTTGAAGGGTTTGTGCAAGTGGATAGCAGGACAAAATACTGGAAGGCGGAGAAGAACGTGAGTTGTGGAAAGAAAGATGACGGAACATGGTACATAAAGAAGAAGTCATTTTCGCAATATTCTCACACATTGTTCGGGATTACAATAGGATTGGCTCCGCTGCACATTTCCCAAAATAAATCATAACGAGTAAAAGACGTCGAATGTGCAATCTATGTACAGCCATATCAATTAAAAGATAACTGAAAATGATTTTGTCCGTCAGCTTTTGGTTTGTAGGTACCAAACACCAAAACAGCACATCAGAGAGCAAAAAGGTGTCAGAGGTGTTTGAAAATTCATTAAGCTATGTTGCAAGAATATGGAACCAGAGCTTGACATTGCGACTTACAGTGTTGATCTCTCGAGACCTAAGTGAAAGTGTGGCTGACAAAAATGAAATAGCGTGATAATTAGACATGTTCAGAAAGCAATTTCAATGCAACGCAATAGTAGACTTAACGAAAGTCCTATGCCCGACAACAAACTCTAAATGGCTGATTGATGATGATGATGATGAGGAGGAGGAGAATGATGATGAAGATGATGGGGTGGAGATGAAACTATAATGACTCCCCTACGAGAATAATGACGCCGGACTGAAACGTTGTCAAGAAAAGTTTAACAGCCAACAGGAGGAGTTGCTTCTTCATTTTACGACATTTCTGCCCCCAAGGTTTTCAGAGAAACACTCTACTTTTGGGTTGCGGAAACAGTCTTTACTTTGTTTAAAATGAATCTAACCAAAAGACTGGCTTTGAAACTAAGAACTATGTAACGTGCACAAAAAGAAAATTATGCTTAACATCACATGGAGAGATCATTAGACAGCACCATGTATCAGTGAAAAAACTCGATTAAGAGATATAAAATCAATTAAAAAGCTCAAATGGAAAGCTGCAAGAATGTCAGACGATCTCCAGACATCACGAATCACAATGTGAATTCCAAGTGATCATATCCAAAATCATGGGCGGCAGAAAATAAGATGATATCATGATCTACACAGGTTCAGGAGATATTGGCTCCGTGATGCTTGAGATAGTGATTTAGCGAGTATTGGGGAAGGTCTAGGGTTCAACAACGGATGTTAAAGGCTGCTGCTGCTACTGATAATGATGATGATGATGAGAACGGTCAAGCTGTATGATGTGATATCAGAAAAGCATGAAAAGAAGCACCCCCTGACCAATATTTGACGCATGCACCCTGATATAAATATACTTCGCTTATACATGAGTAAGAATGGTATGAAAGAGATGAAATAACCTGACGAAATAGGAAAAGAGAGAGAAAGGGGAAAAAGAGTCAGAAGAGGAAAAACATGGATGAAAAAGATAATGATAGACAAAGAAAGTGAAGGAAACATTTTAAAAGAGCACTGACAAAGGGGGGGGGGGAGAAAGAATATATTGGGTCAGAAAAGACTTGAAAAAATACAAATAAATAAAATAAAAATGAGAAATATGAATGGAGGACCCATTGCAGTAAATAATGATTAGCTCTTGGCAAACAATTACTTTTGTATATTATGTATGACTCTAACTACCAAAACAACTAAACTTGGTAAATCCCTTCAATAAAATAGATGAAAATACTGAGGAACTCACTTATTGAAAATATTTCAAGATTGGGTCTTTTAAATGAGAATAACTAACTGATAACATTAGACGAAGGATATATGAGTGGCCTCACGTAGTAAGTACCGGACAAACTATTTTTTGAGAGTTGATAGTTTTGTTATTTTATCTTTTCAACGTTTGATCACTCAGCGTTATAAAGGGCTCAAGCTTCAAAATGGAAAAAAAAAAACCCCAAAAAACCCTGGGAATTGTAGCTCAACTTTTTAAAATTGGTACATCGGGCACCTACTATGCAAGGCCACTCACATAGAAGAAAAGCTCATTGCAATCAGTTTGAATGAAGTATTTCATTCAGAATTCATCTGCCTCTTAGCTTGGATAATTGCATATTTCTCGCATATTTCTCACTGAAACTGGCACTAGAGACCTGGGAAAGGTATGAATCGCCCCCCCCCTTTAAGCTAATATGTTGGAGGGAGTGACGTCACTGTTGGTGTTTATTTCCTCTAAGTCTATTCCACGTATTGAAAACTTAAAAAAAAAAAACAATAACAAAAAAAAAAACAACAAATAAATAAACTAGCCAACAGACAAACTTGTGATATGTGAAACCTGGGCAGGGACAGTTGATGCTGTAGCCAGCATAAGGGCAGTGCTTTTATTTTCAGTCGTAGGTTTTGAGTAAAGATGAAAAGTCAGGATTCAAATACTGATTTCCGGTTTTATATGGATCTCATCTCACGAGATTGGTGCAGGACAATCTTCCTGTCATATTCCCCCATTTAGCGCCGGAATGTATTAAGCACATTTTAGATATTTCTAGTGAATCTAAAAAAGCATAAGAATGACTTAAAATGATCAAAAAGGAACAAAATTTCTATTAAAGCAAAAACAAGGAAAGATTGAAGAAAAGAATAAAGGAAATTGAGCGTTCTTATAAAAGCAGATCGTAAGCCGAAATGTCGTATAAGCAATTACTAATAATTCATATAGAGACAAAATTTGAGCCGAGGTGAGGAGGAAGTTAAAAAAAGACAAAAGAACGAAATAAAATAGCAAAGAAAGAACATTAAGAGCGAAAAAAAGAGAAACTTTGAAAATTAAAAATAAAAATAAAAGGAAGATGAGATGAAACCCAGGACGAATGAAATGGATTCTGGGAAAAATATCCATTTTAGCTTCTAAGTTATTACCGAAACACAGGGAAAATAATTATTGCCATGCTCTACCCAAAGACGTGTCTTGATCTCGTTGCACAAAGCTATCTGCACTGGGCACAGTGATCACCCACAACTCATAAATCAGAAAACTAATACAAAACCCGACTGCAGCGACCAGTAGTATTCTTGCTGCAATTCCGTGTGCACCCCGTCGCACCATTGACTCAGATCAGCCATTTCTCTTTCTTACAACACGCTCAGCTATCAAGGGAGACATTCAACAAAGACTGGGTTGGGGCTGGTGGTGGTGGCTCAAGTGGGGGAACCCTTAAATCCCCGTGGTATTGTGAGGTGTACGATTGAATGTTCATGTTCTGCCATAGTGACCGTTTCTTAGATATAACCGAACATTATTTTAAACGATAGAGAAGCTATAAGAAATTCACGAAAAATAAATAGATAAATAAATGAGTTCTTCTCTTCTTCTACAATGCAACTTAATCTGGTATTCTAGTCTGGATTAGATGGTCTGTTTGACTCTCGAATTCCGTTAGGATTCTATGCATTCTGTCCCTTTCGGATAGATTCTGGTCAATGCTAATACCATTGGTTTATATAGCCATTACCCAGTTATTTTCATTGTACCCAGGGGGTCACCTTTCCCACTCAGTCTTGTCAATTATTTTACTACTTCCAGTCTAACTTTTGCTTTGGCTACTCCTTCTGAGCTAATTTGTAACATTGACTAATAATAACAGGAAGAAATGAAACAGAGCATAAGGAGAGAATATCTTAAAGACCAAACTAAATAGCAAAAATCCAATAAAAGGAATGAACACATGGGCAGTATCGGTAGAGGACGGTACAGCATGGGAGACTTTGTCCAAAAAACTGGATTAGAATAGTATCTGCGAGCAAACAGTGAAAATATTATAATAAGTGTCTGAAGCCGAGCTTTGAACAAGAAAAGATTAGCAAACGCAGAAGCTGCACAGCAAACAAGGAAAGGAAAATAAGAACAGGAAAAATAAAACTATGCAAATTATTCCCAAGACAGATACAAAATATTGCAGACGAGAGATCATAGACATGGCAATGTGAAAGAAACCTAAAAAGAGAAACATGATAGATCGTCATAGCAGCCCAGAAAAAATGCACTGACAAACTGTATCAAGGTGGAAATTGACAGAACCCAAACAAATAACAACTGCTGTTAATATAGAGAAATGGATGAGACCAGAAACCACTTGACCTAAAAATGCACTCAGCTTGCCCAGATATAGTACACAAACAGAGATGACAGTGTAGCTACAGTGATACACAGAGAACTGAGCAAACAAATGGAATTCAACGACACGGACATGTAGTATCAGCACAAACTGGAGACAGATGTGGAAATAGGAAGCCATAGACCACTCGGGGACAAAGGATGAAGAACTTACCAAATAACAGACATGGTTGTGCCAGAGTTAATGCGTAAAAGAGTGAAAAATCAGGGATATTTCAGGATCTGGCAAGGCAATGGAGGAAGGTATTGAAAATAAAAGTCGCGGTAGTATCAGTAATAGTAAGTGCGCTTAGAACCTTGTCAAAGACATTGAAAATAAGATTTTCTGAACTGAGAATAAGAGGAAAGGTTGTGACTATAGAGACCACAACACTATTCGTGACTGCACAAATACTTAGTAAATATGAGACATGACAAAAAATGCAAATGATGATGATGATGATGATGATGATGATGATGATGAATATAAAAACTTACCATCACAATCAATGATTGAACAACCGTAGCATCACAATTTGAAGTTATGAAAAAAAAATCCGGCCAAGTATTGATAGGGTCAGAATGAAGACCATTTCATTGACGTTTTCCGTTGGAAAACATCTGAAAAACAGTGAACAAAAGTGACTGCTTCGGGGTCAAATTCCACTTTGACTGAAACTTAAATGAAATATTCGAAATTTTGTAAAAACAGTTTTCTTTTAACTAAAAAGATCTTTAAATTAAGCTGTGGAATGGTGGATATAGAGGAAAAGGATTTCCCAATAATTTTGAATCTTAAAATAGGGAAAAAATCCCTTCATATCGACCCTAAAAGTTATAAAATTCCACACTTTTTCCCCCTGAAAGCAGGAAAAATACCTAGCTCAATTTTGACACTTGAAAAGGAAAAAACAAAAAAAAAAAACGCTGAGCCCTCGATGTAGGGAGAGAAAACCCATCCATTTAAACTCCAAAAGTAAGAGAATCCCTCCATTCCCACTCCTAAAACTGGAAAATACCTTCAGTCAAATCCCTAGAAAGAGGACAAAATCCCCCTTCATTTTGACCCCCCAAAATGCAAATGGAAAATGCATTCACTTCCATTTTATCCCCTAAAAGTTGAAAGAAGGATTTCTGTTCCATATTAACACACAAAGTAAGAACGAACCCCCTTTGATTTTGACCCTTAAAAGTAAAAAAGAAAAAAAAATCATATTGACTTTAGAAAGTGAAAAAAAATACAAAAACATGCAATTTTGACCCATATGAGTGAATATAAGAATTCCCCTCCATTTCGACTACCCAAATTGAGAGGAATGGATTTTCATTCGGTTATGAACCTTAAAAGTAGAAAAAAGGACTAATACCCTGTGATTCTGACTCTTAGATTCTGATAATTGTGATTTATTCGGTAAAATTTATTAAAAAATCATCATCAGCAGCAGCATTTTACCGCCTGTCATTGGACATAAATTTCCCCAAAGATTCACCAGACCTTTCTATCATAAATGTTGCAGAGCCAGCACTTTCTGAAGTAGTAGGTCTCTAAATCTCATATTTTGCCAGCTGTGTTTTTGTATATGATCTCCTGGGATCCACATTGAGGATCGTTTGTCTGACATTCTTGCAACATAGCCAACCCATCGCTATTTGAGTTTTCTAATGTTTTTTCATGATATATCTGACCCCTTTTTTCCTCATATATTTCTCTGTTTCGTTATCTCTCCATGTGAGGATGAGTATGATTTTCTCTTGTGCAAATTGCATGGTTCTCACCTTGAGGGGCATTCTTTTGGCTGGACTCCATGTTTCAGCACCAATAAAATGAATATGTATTATGAATGGTATAATTTTCTCTCGTCATTGGTCACGTGAACTCACCATTGCAAAAATAATTGATTTCAATTCATCATTATTATCGACACCAGTCAAATTATCGATGATGCAGGAAATATAATCCGTCTCTCTGTGTCTGTCTCTGTCTGCCCCTGTCTCCCCTCCTTTCTTATTTAGCTTCTTCTTTCTTTTTTCTTTATTTCTTTCTGTTTTCTTTCTCTTTCTCACTCGCTCTTCCTATCATTCATTCTCTCAACCCCCTCTCTTCTACACTTTTCTTTCTTTCTTTCTTTCTTTCTTTCTTTCTTTCTTTCTTTCTTTCTTTCTCTCTTCTCCCCTCTATTCTTTCGGCCACAAGTTTACATGACATGGCGTCATTACATCTTTCTTTTTGTTTTCTTTCTCCTAATTTGATGCATGCAGAAGTGGAAAAGTTTTGAATTTAACTCAATAAGTCAACTTTGGGAGTTTGGCAAAAGTCTCAGAGTTTGACAAAAACGTTAAGGAATTTCTAGATCCTCGGAAATATATATGTTATAAAGACCCCGAATTCAAAAACTCATTCTTCCCAAAAATCAAAATATACATTTTAAGAAAGGATCTAGTGAAACATTGATGCCCATTTTCAAGTCTATAGACAAAATGGTATGGCTAGGAGCACTTGAATGCACAATAAAATGTATAAACAGACACATAAAGAAGCACATCTATAAAAATGCTTGAACCTTCCGCCAACTTTGATGGCTACAGTTGCTCATTGATAATAACAATGATGATAATAATAACTCGAAACCCACAGCAGCAGTGCATTTATAGTATTCCATTCGTATGAAGGGTCAACTATCAACAAGAAGTTGGATTTCTTGCACCGATAAAATACTTCAAAGCGAATATTTCTATATTATCTCTACACACTCTAATATTTTTGCTTAGTTAGATCCCTGCTCTAAAAATGGTGGACGATCACTTTTCTAAAGATGACGAGTCTAACCCGTAGTCATTGTACGGGTCGTTTCCATTGTTCAATGTATAAAAAAGTTGTGCCCTGGTCCAGAAGTCTCTGAGGCGACTTCATTGGAAGAAACTACGAATGGTACAGATGCACCGATGGGTTCTGTGAGTTGTTCTTTGCTTTGCTCAAAGCAATTATAATTGTAATAATAATTACAATGAACATTTGGGAAAAAGTACTGTAGAACTCAAAAGTGAACTCAATGCAACCAATAACCTGAAAGCTATAAACACATTAGCGATACCCGTAGTAATATACAGCTTCATGATCGTCAACTGGAAGCTGAATAACATCGAAAAACCGCCCACGAAACCCCATCCATATAAAAAAAAAGCGACCAGCATCTACGCAAAACACTTGGAGTAAAAGACAAACCAACGAGGTCATCAATAACTAGAGGAAATATGGGAGAATCAGACAATGCATAGGAGATATACTTGAACAACATACTTGGACCAACAGAGGACGCACCATGGGACCAAAAGTAAAGATAGAATTCTGACCATCGCTATGTAAGTTTTGAAAGGTTTGCATCCAGATCATATTATCATGGCATAATCAGAGATTGAACAAACCCCCAACCTGGGTTCTACGAAAAGCATGGCTCAGGCTTTTCGAGATTGACAAAGATTGAGTACATCCACTGGCACAACAAGGCTGCGACATACATGCAATGGGAATGCTGCAGGAAATACATAATCAAATCGAACAAGATCAAACTCCCTAGCTTCATTAAAATCTAAAAGTAAACAAAACAGAATGTATTTCTCCACACAATATTATCTAAAAACTACGTGCTTCATTTCAACTCCCTCATCAATAGCTCCAGTAAATGAGGTTTACTTACTTTAGCAGAACCTGAGTTAAATTTAAAAAGTTGCTGTGGATTCTTCATCAATGTCACTGCCACATATGAAGATGAAGTCAAAACTCAATTGTTAGAGTTTGACTGAAAAAAAAGAAATGCTTACTAGCCTGATGGTTGAGTCACCACTAGCGTCAAAAGCAATAAAAAAAGGAAAGTCGTAGTCGGCCTAACGGGTAGTCTGCCACTGACCTCGAAAAAAAAGCTGTCCCCTGTCGTGTTCGTTTTCCAAATCTTCGGAAATCTAACAGAACTTCCCAAACCATAGGGGCCAAGGTAGCACTCTGAACAATTGGAGATTTATTTGTATAAATAAGATGGTCAGACGAATACATCCAAATCATCGACGAAAATTCTTATGTTTTTACATCGTTTAATGGTTTTATAATCATAGTAACTACTTTAATGTGATCCCTAGTAATTTTCACCAAAAAACAGAATGAATAAAATATATGTATTTGTAACTATGTAAAAGTAATATTTTTAAAACAAAAATACTGAAAGAAAAGAATACCGATAACTCGTACGCATGAGTTGACACGTCATGAAGTCACAGAATCTCCCTTTTTTCCACTTGACAAACTGCTATGATAAAATCAACTCTCTAAGATTTTGACTATAGATTGTAAGAGCGTCAACGAAACACTGTCAACAGCCTCTGGTACATTCAAAGTGATAGCCAAAAAGTAAGCAGACCTGACTTAGTCACCAGGAACACGAAAAAAAGAGGTGCAAGCTCTTTGACATCGTAATACATTCTGAAAGAAACAACACCGAGAAAGTTTCGGAGAAGCTGATTGAATACAAGATCTCGATAGATCCACGATGTGAGTCGTGATATCCAGTGATTGATCAGATAAATCCATTGCCATCTGCCTATTGTCATTTGAATTTTCCTATGGTTCTTACGATATCCATGACTTTTGTTTTCACTCAAATATGCCGTGCTCTCTTGTATTCTTTTTTGTGTTGATGAACATGATTCTCTTCTGTGAATGTTACAATGTTCTCGGTTTAAGGATCATTTTTTTTCGTTAAGTCTCATGTTTCAGCTCCGTGGATGACCATCGGGAGGACGCATCCGTTGTAGAAACTTTTTAAAAGAATGATTGGGTTTTCTTGTTCTTGAGGTTTGAGAATGACCTACAGGAAGCTTGGTAACCTATAATGGGTCATCGTTTGATTTTTTTTCTCTTTCAACGATTTCATGGACATTTGTTGTCCTAAGTAGATTTTTTCTCTCTGCATCTTCAATTGTTCAATTGTTGTAACTTTGTCTGCAACATGTTTGCTGTGCATGCCATTTTTTTTTACACAATTTCATGTAGAGGTCTACTTTCTTAAAGTATTACCGAGGGAATGACAACTTCTCTATCGTGCCCCAAGACCGAAAAGAGAAAAGAGGCCATCCAGACAAAAACATTTTTGAACTCAGCTAAAATACTTTATAGAATACCGAAGTACTTATTGTGACTGGTTAATAATGATGCAATGACTCCAATATCCTGGACTGGACCTTGCTAATCGAATGATATCAATATCCAAAAAAGTTCCTGAATGCAAGGGTCGAAATACGAAGAATTGAGTATTTGAGAAGAGGTTGAGATTGTCCAGAACGTGTTAGTGCTGTTGTGCCCGGGAAAGCTGAGACGTGCTCTCACTCGATCCCAAATGCCAAACACCAGATACGTAGTTGAATATACAGGTCCATGAAATAATGATAATAATAACTATACAAACATAATAAAGATTATCACCTAGTTATTCAGTGGCTTCTTACGAGGGCAAAATGTGATACAAAATTGTTTTTTTTTATGTGGGTGCTCACATGTGCGGACTATGCTTGAATGGGTTTCAAATCACTTAAACTCACTTCATCTCTGATTTTCAAAGCCTCACATACAGCCTGTCTTCCAAAACTATTCAACTTTCAGGTAAACATGTCAAGTTCATATCTCGCTGGTGTAGTTTCATTATACCATCTGCAGCTATAGTTTATGCTGATTCAGTCACCTTGTGTGCGTGTGTGTGGTAAACCACTGAACCGTTGGAGTCAGCGGAATAGAGACGAGTATCTTCTTTAGATTTGGGGAATCTAGTCATCGTACACAAGAAATATGGCGCTATTCTAGCTTACCACTGTGTGGAATTGAGAGATAGAACTGAAAAACTGGTGGAACATGAAACCGATAGTTGGGCTTTCGTTGCTGGTAGGATTGAGACACTCCCAAAGAACCTACAAAAAAGATTGGAGAACTTAAATCGGGGCTATCTAGACAACATCACTACTGGAAGCAGCTACAATACTTAATAAAGTACCAGATTATTCAGGAAACTTTTAGCCTTTTGATTTTGAGAGAAACTATCCGTGTAGTAATGGTTTGATAATGTTAGCTGTCAGGCTGAGAATAACATTATTACGTTGAATCTGTCTGACAAGGTATGTATGTCCTTCTGGTGCAAGTGATCAGTTTTTGATTACAAAAAACGAAACTCCAAAAGCTCTTTTCAAGAGTGGCAAGCCATCCCCACTCGGGTGATCGGCACATCACAATCTTTCTATTCTGTTTTTCTCCCATGCAGTCTTGTGCCCGACTAAGCTGATCTGAGTGAATATCAATAATAATATTAAGATCCTGTTAACCAAAAAATAGATAATGGTATTTACAACCACAACCACAATAACAAAAATAAGTTAATTACATATTTTCGATTAGATACAAGCGATAACAATGTTTGTATTCAGAGAAAAAAACTGTAATGACCTGGCATCTACCACAATGAAATGTTCTCTGCGTTTGTCCAATAATTCAGTTTGGTAATCGAGCATGCTCAATAATCCCTAGATGCCTCGTTCCTGAGTTCCAAAACTTTCCCCATTCAACGAAATAAGCAGAAACGGTAACTAGTGAGCCTTTACAAAAGTAATAGGAATCTCTTTCCTTTCTCCTATACGCCAAATCTACTACCACCCAACCTCCAACGAACTAGCCTGATAAACCACCATCATCATTTTTGAGGTCAGTGAATGTTCTAAATTTTCTACCGATAGAAGTAAATAAAAATAGCTTATTCGCTTTACACTATCGTGGCATTCAAATGTCATTTTTATTAGAACGCTCTACTTCCGGATAGTGAGGGAAAACTTCTAATCTAATTGGAAATCGCAAAGTGTCACTCAAACTCTCAACATGGGTTTTTCATAAATAGTTTGGCTGGCAATGGAACTGTTTTTTTTTAATTCCCTCAGGGTAGGTTTTTAGTGGTGGTTCAGTTTGCGATGTAAGAGTATGCTGAATCGGTTTTTTTCTCTTTGCTGTTGTTCTTACGCGTTTTTTTGTTTTTGGTTTGTTTTGGTGATTCAATTAAGACTTTTTAGCGACAAAAGGTAAGGGAAGTAATTAATTCATTGATCTCCCTTTCTTCGAATGTTTTAATTGCGCACAGCCTACTCTGTATGCTGCCAAAAGTTGGTCACGTAATGATTCCTACTGAGTGACTAATCAGACGTTTTTCTGTTTATTTACTCTCCTGCTAACCAGAATTCAGCAATATTAGAGACATTTCATTATCATTTACGATATTGGTCTTTACTTTTATGCCCATTCATCAATCAAGATTTCCACGTTCCCAAAGCTCAAAGTTTTTCAAGGTAACTATCAGAAGAATCACACAACGTAGACAAACATAAATTTCTACAAAGATCAACGCACATCTGTGAACGATGATCTACGAACCTTTGTAGTGTAATATTTTCAACTTATATGTTGTACCCCAGTCTCTTTCTTCATCTTCCTTTTCTGCCAGTTGGTGTGAAAGGGTTGAATCTTTATTGCTTTGCAACTTTCGATCGTACATCCATCAAACAGCTTAAGCTAATCTGGGCCTCCCTGCTGTGTGTAGACGAGAAAGGAAGTCATCGTTCTCTGTTCACACCATCGTATCAGTCCGATAGCGCACAGCACATTGTCTTTCAACGGCGACTGTCAGTCCCTCATTTTTTTTTTGGCACCCTCACATCCCGACTCTATATAAAAGCTATCTACTTGCCTACTTTGGACCACCCGTCGCGAGCCATGACTCGTACATATTTCACTCCTTTTCTACCCCAGTGATTTCCTGGCAAAGTGCGATTCATTCGTTTGCTTGCTTGTTTGTTTATTTGCTTCTGATATGGCTCTCTCTCTCTTTTTTTTTTTTTGGAGGGGGGGAACTAAGACTGATGGAGAGACACACAGGCAGAGAATGAGGCAGAGACATACAGGTACAGAGAGGGTGGCACATTTTCTCAAATTGTTGCATGTTACAATTTGTTTCGCACTGACACCCAAAAGGACTCGCGCAACTTCAAAAACTCAGACTTGTGTGGAAGACTTTTTTTCACTTCTTTGTTTGTCTATTTGGAGTTGAGAGAAACTGAGAGAAACGGAGGGATACTCATAAGGAGTGAAGGGGGATGGAGAGAACAAAAAGTAAAAACAAAAAAAAGAAAGAAATACAATTGTTGCGTGCTATAATTCGTCGTGCACGGGGATGTGGGGAATTCTTGCGCAACTTCAAACACGCAGAATGGTGTTAACGCCTTTGTTTCGTTCCGAGTTGTCATCTTTGTTCACAACGTATTCACCAATCTTAGAGCGATTCGTTTGTATGCTTTCTTGTTTGTTTGCTGGCTTGCTGATTCGTTTCACTCTTTTGGGGTGAAGAGAAAACTAAAACAACACAAAGAAAAGGAGGCAGGAAGAAGATAAGCACTTTATCAACTTGTTGCATGTTAGACATCGTCGCGCACAGCTACGTAAAAATACATGCACAATATCAAAAACCCAGAATTGTGTCGACGAATTTGTTTCGTTCCATCATGTCTTCTTTGTTTACCATATTCTCACCAGTTCCAACTTCTAACGAGAATTAAGCCCCTCATTGAACAGAAAACACACGACATGGAACTCTCCAATAATCTATTTGATGTATAAACAAACCAAATTCTGTTTACGGAAACCATATTTCATAATTTTTGGTTTGTATTTTATTTCATCTTGTATTTTTAGATGCTAATTTTCGGCAAGTTCACTCAGGACGTCAATTTACGGCAGTGAATAAACAGTGATGATAGGAATAAAAGGACAAACTATTGTTGAAACTCGAACCCACGTCTGTTTTGTCTTGGAGAAGGCAGAATACAACTTTTAAATCTACCTCCTATTTTTCTCCCCCCACACTCTCCCCAATCTCCTCCTCCCGTCTCTCTCTCTGTCTCTCTGTCTCTCTGTCCGTCTGTCTGTCTCTCTCAGAAATATGTCATTTTTTATTAGTAGTATTGGGAGGAGAGATATTGTCAAACTCCAGTACATAGCCTAGAGTTGACTTCAGTTTCCTGCCTTAACAAAAAATCAGCAAGAATAACAAAACAATTCTCATCAAAACAAGGGATGTAAAGAGATACGTAAAATCCACTCCTCTATCGTAATTTAAACTAACACCCAACTGATTTGAAGGAGGATGTGTTACTTACTGAGCTGAATTGACAAATCTTGGATAATTTATTATCAAATGTATCATACAAATACGATTATATCTCATTCTAATAATAAAGTACAATTATAAATGTTTTTCCAGATTTTTTATTTACTCTTCGAAAGTTGCAGCAATCATATTCAGTTTGAATTGATGTAGGGAGTGGTGTTTGACACAGCAGTAGCCACGCTTATTATCCTTATTCATTTATTTAATTATCTGAGGCATTGCCAGCCCTTATTATTACTTTTTTGCTCGAAATTTTTTCTATGTTAAATTTTAGTTACTTTAGTATCACAAATCAGGAATTTACTCAGGTCAACAAAACAAAACCTATCACGCGAAAAATATCCGAAACGATAAAATGAAAACCACGCTAAACATAAAATACATACATATATATATATATACTTATTTATGATTATTTACAAAATGTGCATTACTAGACTCAATAAATAAGTACATCGATGTAATTACGTAAAAAAAAACAAGATCTTCACTTCTTTTAGAAAAAGGAAGAGACACAAAATCAAGTAGGCAAAGAAAAATAGAGAAGCATCGTTTTATAGTACAAAAGGTCATGAGCCCAAATCTGATATAAATATTGAACTTCCAACCTTAGGGTAAAGGTCATTAGAATGTTGTCCTACTAAATAGGGGGTTGGTTTATTTATTCGATTGTTCAATAAATATTGTTGTTTGAGTCACGACAGTGCCAACTGAGTTTTAGTGATACTTTAGAGGATCCTGCTGACTTTGAATATCGACGAAAGAAAATGACAAAATAAATTTAAAAAATCCGATTCACAAAACTTTGAAGAAAACGTTTGTGCTTTAATGCAACTGGGGAGCAATTTGAAAGGTGAAAGAAAAACGGATTTTAAATGGGTTCGATCGAGCTCAGCAGGAATACAAATTTTGAATGATACGTTCAGTATATTTTTTCTTTTTTTATGGTTGAAACTTTCAGATGCGTGTGTGTGCGAGTATACACACGCACACACACACACACACACACACACACACATATATATATATATATACATATATATATATATATACACATATACATATATATATATATATGTGTGTGTGTGTGTGTTTGTATGCGTGGGTGTGTGTGTATGTGTGTGTGCATGCTCATGTGTGTACACTTGCGTTTGTGTGTGTGCATATGTGCTTGTGTATTATGTGCTGAATCTCGTTTCACATACGTCACGATTACCAACTAAATAAAATAAACACAATATTTCTACTGATAGAACTTCATATATCTATCCATCTATCAATATATATATGTGTGTTTGTGTGTGGTGTGTGTGTGTGCGTGGGTGCATGTATGTGTGTGTATGTATGTCTATGTGTGAGAGTGCATGAAACTAACTTATCAATACGTGTAAATACGAGTGTCACAAAATTTGTTGGAATGTGAGTTTTTCTGTTCAGGTCTGAGAATCATGGTGGAAACTTGGCATATCAGCTTCAAAGAGAGGAAGACACTGACCCGATGTAAGTGACTTCTGGAGCTTTGCGTATGTGTGGTAGGGAATCAGGTGAAGATCGTAAAAAGTGTGCATATATATATATATATATATATATATATATATATATATATATATATATATATATATATATATATATATATATATATATATATATATACATATATATATATTTAAAATGATGTTTCAATGGAAATAATTTAAGATATTAATCTATCCATAGATGACGAAAGAAATCCCGTTATTTTTACTGAACTATGCTCTCTCTCTCTATATATATATATATATCTCTCTGTGTCTATCTATCTATCTATCTATCTATCTATCTATCTATCTATATATATATATATATATATATATACATATATATATATATATATACATATATATATATATATATATATATATATATATATATATATTCCTTTGTCAGGCTACATAAAGACTCAGAACCCTTTCAGCTCCAAAAAGGAGTAAGACGAGATGATACCAGCTCACCCAAACTCTTCACAACCTGCCTCAAGATGATCTTCAGAAAACTAGACTGGGAGAATAAAGGAATCAAAATAGAAGGCGAATATCTGAAAAAAAACTTCAGAATTACCGACGACACCATCCTTTTCGCAAAGAACTACACGAACTCCAACTAATGCTAAATGAACTAAACGCAGAAAGCAAAAAAGATGGTCTACACACGAACTTTAGTTAGACGAAAGTCATGTGCAACAATCACAGAGAATAAGGACATAACTGTCAAAATCGAAGATGCAAAACTGGGGAAAGTAGACCACTACATCTACCTAGGGCAACGGACCTATATGAAACCCATAAAAGAAAAATTAATCAAGCGAAGATTTACCCTAGGATGGCAAGCTTTGGGCAGACAAGCTCAACCTTCAAAAACAAAACGGTCCAAATAATCCTAAAAGGAAGATTATACAACCTATGCATCGTCCCAATAGTCACTTATGGAGCTAAAACATAGAACCTAACCCAGAGACAGACCAGCGAACTGAGAAGAATGCAACGAGTACATGAGAGAATCATGCTCAACCTCACATGCAGATATCACAAAACGATGCAGTATATCAGGGAGAAAACAGGAATCCGAAACATCATAGAATCTATTGAAAAATTCAAATGGCAATGGGCAGGCCATGTCGCAAGAATGGCAGACAACTGATGGACATTATGACTCACAACATGGAACCCCAAAGATCACATACGAAACCAAGGTCAACAGAATACCAGAAACAGAATTAAGAGGTGAACTTGACAAATTTAGAAAATACTGGCTCTGTGAGGCTGATGATAGAAGAATGTAGCGGATCTTGGGGAAGGTCTATGTCTAACAATGGATAAAGACTGATGAATATGACCCTTACAGTACGCCATCCTATATTTGGTTGGTGGTAGACGATAGTATTAATTGATATATTGTGTCGACCAAAGAGTTTCACTCTTTGATTCCATTTAAGTTTTTCGAGCTTCGTTTTGCCTCTCTCGACCTGGTGCAATGCTCTAGCAATCGTATATGTGCTTTGTATTTGTGCTGCTCCTGCTCGGACGAGCGTAGGCTTATATTGCTCATTCATCGCTCTCTTGACGATTTCACTGTCAGGGAATAATAAAAGATACGATACGCTTATTACAACCACCTGTGTCGAATGATATTCATGCTCCTCATCGACTTAGTTATCAAACTATTTTTTCTTCGCGGAGAAGGCCATGGGTGCTATGTACGGATATTTCAAGATATAATTTCATGTGAATGCATCTGATAAGAGTTGCAGAGACGAAGTCTGGGTGTGACCATTCCGGGAAGAGACTGAAACATAAATTCAGACAGGTCGGTGAACTAATGAAAAAAAGGTATTCCATATGCAAATCCATAATATTTTTTTCGTCAGTTAATTAGCACTAAGTTCTACTGCAATTATTACACATACAGTGGAAGATATATAACTTAATCTACCAATTAAAAACATTAAAAAAAAATGATTGAATGAAATATCTAAAAAACAAAGGCGATCAACAACAGGTATCTTCGTTCAATTGAATAGGTGTATTAAATTTGAAAACACACACACACACACACACAATTACGGCATTATAGACAGCACTTTTCGAACATCTAACTTCGGAAAATATTGCTCTCCATCAAGACTCAAGCTTATAATTTTTAACCATTAAAACTGACTCAACTCTGATAGGAAAATATCATTGATAACTTATTTCAACTTATTCCCGACAATACATATATATGTGTGTGTGTGTGTGTGTGTGTGTGTGTTTGTGTGTCTCTCTATATATACATACATGTATACATTAATACATATCAAGCAAAAATGAAAAGTAAACATTATTTTGTGTTTTAAGGCAAGAACAAAAAATCATCTCATTGTTTACTGAACGATTTTTAGATCTGACGCGTCCATCGTTTTTTTTTTAAGTCTTGTTAGGATTTTTTGAACGTCATGGTCTCGTTTTGTTTCCATATTCTGTTATGTTAACGCTTTTCATTTCGTAGATTTAGTGTTTTTCTTCTAGTCTGGTTTATTTTGAACTCTTTCGATCTTGTTAGACTGTTAATTAGGCACCTTGAGAGAGATGCTGAGCAAAAGGCAGGAACAAGCGCACGCTCAATCAATGTATTTGCACATCTTACCCAAAGAGGAGCTGGGTAGCGTGGCGCTCTACAAAGACCCGGGCGAGGAGATCGGTTTGTTCATTGACCAACACGCCGGTGTGGAGATACCATGAGTGGAGACCCGGTACCCAAGAATAAATATATATATCAACTTTGGAAAATTAAGAAAAATCCAGAAAGAAAACAGGTGAAAAAAGGTTGTATTGTCAAATCATTTTTCCACTCACATTCTCGAATTGTTTTGACAAGATAGTGACCTGTTTATTGGCCGATGGATACTCGGCTAATTATCAATTATCAGTTCAATGAGTTATCTGTAGTCTGAAAACCAGTCAGACAAAGATAAAGACATTAGAATAAATGGCATCCTACTGGAACTAGTCTCGTGTGATGTATGAGGCATTCAACAGAAAAATACAGATGTAAACAACCAGGCCAAGACTTGATAAAAGAAAACACTAGCTACGTGTGATATGCCTATAAAAAAATAGAAAGAAAAAAAGTCGATACCAAAAGAAACTAGTAGACGGTATCATTGGAGGGACATCGTCTCTTGTCGATGACGATGCAGGACTCACTTACCAAAATATCTCGAGTAGAAATAGGACCATTTTTTCCAGATAAGGATATGACCATTTGTATGAGCCCCACACCGATCAGAAAGCCAAACACCAATCTTGATAAATCCATTTTATCAAGATTTGCTTTGCAACATTTAATCAGATCATCTCGGTCACAACCTAGACCTCTTTTTTGCAAATAAAGATATTCATGTAGTTTCCATTTTAATATTTCGATATTCCTGACTTAATTAAACTACTTTAATCTAATCAATGTTTGGGGTAGGGAAAAGAAAGCGGGAAACTGACATGATTTAATGGGTGGTGAATTTGGAAATATTCTCGACCTATGGCCTCATTGTGAACAAATATCCTTTTAGCCTAATGAAAATATTAATTTTTGAATTCATCAGCTCGTTACATCGATTATAACTTTGTGTTGGCGCCAGAGAACAAAAAAGTAAATTCAATAAAAAGTAGTTATTTTTCAATAAGAACACATATAGATGTCTGGTTTACCACTTGATAGAAACGAAATAGCAAATATCTTTAAATATCAATGTATTTTGGCAGCATGTTACGTTTGTGCAATCAATTAAAAAATAGAAATAAGGTTAATCAATTATTAAGTTACTTCTTTCGTCTGTTATATAGCAGTGATCACTTAAAAGAAGATAGAATTAAAAAAGGAACAAGCATAAGACAAATCTAGCATAAAATAGCATGGTAAATCTAAGCTGCTTCCCATTAGATTTGTATCTGGGGTGGGATTTTAAACAAAATCCAAACAAAAATGTCTAGACTCAATGAGGAGTTTAATGGTGTGGCCTGTACGTGGTAGTCAACCAAACCAAATTGAAGACTAAAACAACATATGTAGTCAGTTTTCAAATACTGCCAAACAGAATTTGAATTCTTTGGTTGTGATTCCAATTTAATGATAGTAACGCCAGAATATACCCCTGAACCCCCAAAACGAAAATGGCAGTATACAAAGGGGAAAAAAACATCTTTCCCCCTCCAGGGGCTATACCAGCCATAAAAACAAATCTGCTGGCACACACTATCATAAACTGGATCAAAGGACAGACCGTCCAAGTAATAAATTCTTGCTGCTCCTAATCGGGGTCGAACGATGAACTTCAACAACATAAAAAGAAAATCCAATTGTATTCGTCGTATTTGTTTCATTTTTATCCTGTTATCTATTTAATCATGTTTGTTTTAAACTTCATTCTTTCCCATTGTTGTTGGCTCCATTGTTACATATGTTAACCCCACTTCCCCCTCAATCCTTAATCTCTATCTCCATACTGAAGTGTATGCTAGAGTAAAACTTCTAATTTTTTATAGCCACTTCTGTGGACTCTTGCTAATTTAAAAACGTAAAATATAAGTGTGAGGTATGAAAGGTATGAAATTCCACGGCTGCACTGGCGTATTCAATTGAAACACATCTATAATAGAGTAAAAAATCTAATCTAGAATCTAGAGAATCCAATTGTGACGAGTAAACGTGTCAAAACGAAGCCCTTAAAAGTGAAAGAAAAAAATTTTTCCTTGCGTGAAAAGAAAAAAAAACTCTTTGTGAAAGGGGTCTGGTTGAGACACATTCGAGTCTGTAGACAAAACGGTATGGCTAGGAGTGCTGGAAAACACGAACACATTTACAAACACATTTACAAACACATAAACACATGTATATATGAAAAGCGTAAGACCCTTCACCATCTTTGATAGCCACAGTTGTTGGATGGACTGATCAATTATAAACGTATTTAAATTCGGGTCGCTGAAACAGTGCAGTCTATAAATCCCAGTTTAGGTTCTGAAATCTTGAACTGACAAGAGTATGAATCACGTTGCCTTGGAAAAGTAAAAAAAAGCCAAAAAAAACAAAAGCAATATTATTTTTCTGATTAATCAATGTACCATAAGCAAAATTTTCTTGTATCTTGAAACGCTGAAAATGCCACTGTTTTGAACGAATGGTAATTATTTCTCCGCTTAACACTATTTGCTTCGGGGAATATTTTTTATAGGGACCTCCTACTTAGGGATAACAAAGGAAACCTGTATATATACATTTGTGCGTTTGTGAATGTATGTGCGTATATATATATATATATATATATATATATATATATATATACATATATATATATAAGTGTGTGTGTGTGTATAAAGTTTGGATCCTACCTCGTGGTACTGAATGGGATTATAGATAGTCTATAGCCTCACTGAAGAATTGTAATACAACGAAACAGCTGTTGGTGGATGACACAATAAGTAACGCTCCCTTATTCAGGGTTGAACACTTTTAAGTGAGGTAACTCGTTCATCATAAGCATATGTAATGCTCTTCCAACGTAGAGATAGAGGACTCTGGTGGATGGGGAATATATTTGCAAATAAATATATCGCTTAAATTCAATGTTACTGACCGTCAAGTTCCGTGGAGCATAAGTAAGATACCAGCTTCTGAATCTGGAGCGAGGGTTTTGATCTGACCTCGTGGTACTTGATGGTGTGCTCATTCGCTGTCCCACCACAACAAAATATGACACAAGGTCGAGTTCAACGTTGGGAAAATAGGAAACCATCTATCGCAAAATGGCTCCAGCCGACGTGACTTTGGTTGCCAAGCAACCGTAGTTTCTAAAAGAACCTCCGCCGCGAAAGCGTCAGGAAAATCTTGACCTGCTCCCTTAAGTGCAATGGAGCAGTGCCGCCACGGGGCAACAGATTCCCTGCAGCTGGGCCAAGCAATAATAGTAGAGCCCCCAAACGAGTCCAAAGGCCCCTAATGTGCATAACAGTGCGCAGCTACAGTAACACCTCATTGGTTGACGCTCTGCACCGGCGTACTCGGTTTTGACACGACCCATAACCCAATTTCTGGCCAATTCGACGGACAAGTGTCAGTATCTACAACTCAGGCTCTGCCGGGGAACAGATACCACAACTTGATCCCGCCGAAAAGGCCTGAAAATGGGGGTGGAATGGTGTCATGGATAGTTTATAGCCACTCTGAAAAGTTGTAAAACAATGAAAGCTGTCCGTGGATGACACAATATATATATATATATATATATATATATATATATATATATAAATAATTAATAATTATGTCATCTTAATTGCGTCATGTTTTGTTGTATTACAACTCTTCAGTGTGGCTATAGACTATATATATATATTTACTACAAGCACACGCATGTATATTGAATGACAGATGAAATTATTTGTACATATATATATATATATATATATATATATATATATATATATATATATGTACGTATATACGTGTGTGTGTTTAATTTGCCATTAAATACAGAGAGAGACTGCCTGGTACATACATGAAACACTAAATACCTTATAGATAGTTTTGTTTGACAGAAGAAAAGCAATAACTGTTCGATGAATTCAATAAGGAAGGCATCTAACTTTTCTCCCTCACAAATCAATGTGGCTGAAAACAACAACATAAGCAATCGAAACCAAAAGAGGTTTTTACGAAGAGGAGCAAAGAAATAAATAATTGTCAGAAAATAGAAATATCACAAACAACTGTCTTTATAATCGGTCATAAAATAATAAGTATATTTGTTTGATCGAATGATAGACAGGTCTGGTTAGTCACTTACTAGAAATTCTCACAAGGCTAACGTCTTTTGGCAGCATGCCATGTTAAGGGTGATCCATCGAGAAATTAGGAAAAAGGGGATGATCAATGAATGAGTAACTTCTTTTGCAGTTTGTAGGACAGTGATCACTAAAAACTTTGGAATCTTAAAAACAACAATAACGTCGATTCTGCCGGTCACAAATTAAGGGATCAGTATAACATCAACTAACATTGTAAATTGAACACTCACTGAAAACTGACCAAAAGGACGATTTTGGGGGAAAAAAATGATATGGAGTAAATCTTTGAATTATCAGCCATTTAGCTCCATTGTTGAGACCTGTACACATGACATATTCGTAGACATAAATAGATAGCCAGATCAACTAAAAATTGAAGAAACCTATGTGTACAGTATTGCTGACATTTTTGGTTGATTGTTTCTAAAGAGGAGCGTGCAATTAGATGGAAATACATGATACGATTGATAAAGAGACGGCGGTATGGATTGGAAAACAAAGAATTCATTGGAAGATAATTATTATGACGGATGAGAAGAGGAAGGGGGTTGTGTCGGTTTTCTGAGGATAATGGGTCAATGTTATAAATAAAATAAAAAACAGGAAATGCCCCCCCCCCAAAAAAGAAACAAACCGAAAAAGATAATGAGAAAATCGTTTTCAGTTAATGATTTTGTTATTACGGAAATTCGGCTTGGATATTTACATCCATTTCATTGATTGACTTGGATCTTTTCCCATTTTTTATCCATTTCTATCAATGTTGAGTAGACTATTCATTTTTAATGGAACATAGAAATTGTTCCCAATTATATTCATTTCGAGTGCTATTTACTTTCTTCCCAATTTTCATTTATTAATGGGTTACAAGATTTCTTCTGACAATGAATGATCTCTGTTCTCTGTGGGTGAAAATTATGGAGACCTTAGGAAACCCGGTCATCATTGAAATAGACTTAAGAAAAGCAGGGATCAATCCATTTGGCTTCAACCTGGCTGCAGGAGCTGCAGGGGTTGCATAGAAGACGTCACAGTAAACTTCAAACCATGTAAAAGGGATCCACTATTGATTTGGAATCAGACTTTTCCTAGACAGGTTGCCTTCCCAAGACTGGAGTGCCCAATTTGCTCCGCAATTTCAGCTTTAGCTGGGCAAGAGAGAATGGATTCATAGTTTTCCTAAGGGAATTAGTTCACAGCCCCGACCGGTGTTTTAACACAAATCACCATTTGTCTTGTCTGTGACGTAACTGCAACGTCAATTGCAGCTCAGAATAAAAATAAAAATGTGTCGAAATTCTTCATTCAGTATTAAACAAACAACAATGTAACTGCTGAAATTGTTAAATTAAGAACAGGAAGAAGTAGAGTATATTCTCGTGTATGAATGTCCCATGAAGAGTTTTAGTATACTTTCTTTAGTTCATTCGGAGAGCTTTGTTAAGAGAAGCACTCACGTTTCCAATAGTGCTAATCAAAAAAAAGCGAACATAAGGTTAGCAGCAACGCTTGTGACGTATGTTGCAGATGCTTTCAACTCTTTTGTTTCGTAAACTTCGTTTGACATGTATTTTTTTAGTTAAGAAGACCTCGTCATACAGCATCACATTGATATCGAGTGGTCACAGGGTTGATCTTCACATTTTATGCAAACATTAGATTGTTATTCACAGCACTTAGGCATCATCAATTTTACATGAATTAAAATGTATATATATATATATATATATATATATATATATATATATGTGTGTGTGTGTGTGTGTGTGTGTGTGTGTATGTATATAAATATATATATATATACATATATATATATACACACACACACATATATATATATATATATATATATATATATACATATATATATATATATATATATATATATATATATATATATATATAGATAGATAGATAGAAACGTCATTGGCGAATGTCAAGTGGTTCAACTATTCACCATTTATGTTTATTCTCATTCCCTTTCAGTAACTTTTTCGGGAGATGCTTTCAAGGCTCGCTGTAAATAATTTAGGTGATATTGTATCCCCTTTTCTTGATCCTGTTTGCATCTTTATGTAGTCTATTTATTGCAGCTCCATTTTCATATATGTTTGAAAAGACCTTCATGTATTCTTTACACCTTTTTTGCATTTAGCTGGAGACCACAATGTTTTCCATCGAACCAAATTATTTCTCATCTACAAAGGCCAAGCAAAATGCTTTGTTGTATAGACTTTCGATTAGTCAATTTACTGTATGCAGGCGGTATGTTTGCTTGCAGTGTTAATTTTCATCCATAGTGCCCGTTGGTCTGTGAGTATTTCTATAAATAATGTGTATATCTTGGGTGATGATATCTCTTTCTCGTGGTGTAGGATCACTGATCTTTGACAGAAGTTTTGAGGCACTATGCATAAATTTTTGCTAGTCTTTAATGAAAACATCCCCAGCATTTCTATCGGCTTATTAGTTTGCAGTACTTGTATTTTTGAAGTGTGAACATTTTCTTCGTATTCTTCAATTATCCTTGACAACTTGTGCCTACATTTGATGATTTTGTCATTTTTGTCTTTTGATGCAAGCATCTGTCGATACCAGGTATGGTCTGCAGCTTAGACTGTTTTAAGATTTCCCCTTTTTTTATAGCCTCATATATCGTTTTCACATTTTTCCCTCTTTTTCTCCGGTATCTTTTTGTTTATTAGTTTGTCAAATCTAGCTCCATCGGTGGCGTCCATCTTTGCTCTTATCTCAATCTTTCTCCTCTTTTTTATTAGTTTTGATGTTGCTTTAGAGGGTATTCCATTGTCTATCATATACGCTTTCATTGCCTTGCATTTCTGTGACAGGGTCTAAAATCTGCTCTCTAACGTCACACAAAAATTGGTATTGTGTATTGCTATCTTATCGGGGCATCTTTCTTTCAAAGAATCATTTTGTCCCCATCAGTTTTTTTTTAAACTCAAATAACGGTAACTTTTTAATTCTATTGATTTTGTCAATGTCGTTTATCTCTCAACCACATTTTTACTCATACGAACTCCACCTTTTTGAAAGAATGCATTGGTTATTTTCAATCAGTGTCGCTCCGAAAAAATGGACTACAACATCACTTTTACCTTTTCTTTGGTCTATTCTATATCTTCCCATTCTAGATCTCCCGACCATTTCCTTACCTACATGGGCATTGAAGTCTCCTTCGAGTATTGTGTAATTCTTTTTCTTCCGAAACTTTGTTCAGCATGTGTTGTCATAGAACTCGACAATTTCGTGATTAGAACTTTCAAAGTTGGTGCATAAACCTGAAATATTTTTTGTGTTTATTTTGCTTGAACCAATTGCTACCCAAGCTGTTTTGTTTGATGTGTTGTCAAAACTTGAAATGTTGCCTGCAATGTTGTTATTGGCTAAAAAGCCAATGCCACTGAACTTGTTATCAAACTGTCGCTCATGGTATAATAGATGTTTACTTACCTTCTGCTGTTTTTGCTTTGTTATTTTTTTTTCATTTTCGGTACGTTCTGCAAATGCCTACAGTGTGCTAGGTTATGTTGTTTACCGTCATGTTATTAGGTTTCTTTAATGTCCAAAACTTTGTCTTCATTGGACACGATTTGCTCGCCTTTGATGGCTCACTATCCACAGGTACATGAAGCAATACAGTTTGAATTTTCATAAACGATGCTACAAGGGAAAGAGAGAGAGGGAATTTTCTACAGGCTGCAACCCGAAGGATAAAACGATTTAATTTTTACGTGCAGGTCAATTTCAAGTTACAATATTGATAGCGTAGCAACAATCTACTCAGATATAACAGTATCTAGCTTCGAAAGTATTGCATGATGCGCTCAACTCATTGAAACATCTATTCTATTTCGTCGAATCTGCTATGTCGTTTTCGAATGTGAAAAAAACGTTTATATGATGAAATAGTTACGACCTGGTATCAAGGTTGAAGGAAATCACTTTCATCATAGGTTGTAATATTAAAAAATATGAGTATTATAACTATTTTTTTCAGATTAGGCAGTCTTGCTATATATATATATATATATATATATATATATATATATATATATATATATATATATATATATATATTGAGGCATCCACAGACAGCTGTTTCGTTGTTTCACAACTGTTCAGTGTGGCTATAGACTTTCCATTATCGAATCCAGCACCACGAGACAGGATTGAAACCTTCGCTTCAGACCCGAGGGCCGATCTCAAACATCTGTGCTAGGGCACTGGACAGTGAGTAAGGCTGAATTTAAGCGATATATTTATTTTAATTTCCCATCCACCAGAGTGCTCTATTCCTATGGAAGAGCATTACATAAGCTTGATATGAACAAGTTACCTCACTTAAAGAGTACTCAACCCTGACGAGAGGAGCATTAATGATTGTGTCATCCACAGACAGTCGTTTCGTTGTATTACAACTCTTCAGTGTGGTTATGGACTATCCATTATCTCATCCAGTACCGCGAGGTAGGACTGAAACCTTTGCATGGGCCAATAGGTCCGTAGGAATAAACAGAATTTTTATATGAAATTTGTTGCATAGAAAATGCTGCTCCTCCATGAATGTGGATAGCTATATATGCACACGCGGGTAAACGTTTTTGTAAACTTCGACATATATATATGCTCGCACCCGTGTACACATATATGTACGTATACATGAGTTTGTTTGTACATATCAATGGACATTACGTGTCTGCAAACATACTTGCGTGTGAATGTACATGTGTGTGTGCTCTGAAAGTTTTTTGTCTTAACGACAATCCATTTAAACAGATTTGCCTATCGAAGAAGAAGAAGGACGATGATGATTCTCTCTTCAGATACCCAAACTCCCATAGAAATCAAATAAACAAGCACGTATGTAAAAACCATAAATAACTAAGTTCTCAACTTGAAGAGCTGCATCCATCTAAAGTTTAACAGCGGAAGGAACATGTATGGTTAATCACTCAATAGAAATCGTCTCGTAGCCGAGGTATTTTGGCAGCATGTTGTGTTGGGGATAATCAATCAAAACTTTTGAAAAAGAGATTATCGATGTATCAGTTACTTCTCGTGACTTTTGTTGGACTACAAAAAGTCTGAAGTAAAAAAAAAATGAGCAGACACAGAGGAGACACCAATTTAGCATGAACTTGCTCTGTAAATTGAACTCCCGCTAAAATTCTATTTAGAGGGGGGAAATTGAAAAAAAAAAAAACGAAACAAAAACTACTTTCCTAGATTAAGAGTGAAAGTAGAAAAACTTCAGCCCTCTATCTCCATTAGCGTGATCAGTCTGCTTGATAGCTAGCCAGTGTGCAGGTGTTGAAAACTGGAAAAGCCTATGTACACTGTTCTGGTCGACGGTTTCTAATAACGGTTGAAGCAATTATATCAAAGTGCTAGTTGCTTCATCTAGAGGGAAACTCATCTTCTCAACCCCGCTCCAATGAATAGGGTGTATCAGATCAATGAAATAGCGATAAACACTTGAATGCCTAAAAAAGTGATAGAAAAAAGTTTTCCCATTTTATGATTTTTTTCGTATTTGTATAATTTTTTTCCTCTTCATTTTCCACGCTCTCTCCTAAGTTACCTATAGAACTTAACAGAACTTATCCATGAGATCTGTCCGGTGATAATCTCGTGTGTGATTACAAATTGTGTCGTTAGGGCTGGACAAGACTTTTAGCACAGCGAAAAACAGTTGACTCAGATGAAACAGAAGACAAATGAGATATTTAAATTCAAAAAAATGTTCAAACGAAAAAAATTCAGACCACCTTTTCATACTATTCTATGTATCATATTCATTCTTTTTCTCTCTCTCTCTCTCTGTCTGTCTATCTATCTATCAGTATACATTCATTCATTCATTCATTCATTCATACATACATACACACACACACATATATATATATATATATATATATATATATATATATATATGTATACACACACACACACACACACACACACACACACACACACACACACACACTTTAATACACTGCCCAGTGCATCATGGTCTTCGAAGAATGAAATTGCCCAAGTTCAACAGACGTGTATCGGTTTCGTAAGATGAAAACCCTAAGCAATGTTTATAGTTGTTTTTTCTGTAAGTATCATCTAAAAGTATCGGTTTACGAATACAGACACATTAATACAGTTATATATGTACTTGTGCATTTCTTAATATCTTTATAGATGCACCTGTGTATGAGTGCATGCCCCTATGCAATCATTTGACTGTTTTCCTGTTTCACTAAATACACTAATGAGCTAAAACATCAGGGCTAGGGAAGTACGAATATATATATATATATATATATATATATATATATATATATATATATATATATATATATATATATATTGAAAAATTAAACTGACAAACTTTGTCTATTTAACATTTTACTCATTTTTTGTGTACACACTTTTTATCAGCAGCATCAATCAAAACGAATCTTTCAAAGATGCCAGTTTTAGATCTTTCGACCATTGTCGGTCATTATCAAGAGAATGTAATTAATGGTATTCAAAGCATAATATTATTTTTCATAATTTTATATTTATATTTCAAAGTGTTTTTAGATTTGTGTAATCATTACTTAATTACCCGAGTTAGGAAAACATAAACAACACTTCACATATGAATATAAAAATTATAAAAGAGAATGTTAATTATTCTTTAAATACCATTAATTACATTTTCTTGATAATGATTGACGATGGTCAAAAAATCTAGAACAACTAACATTGGAACATGAACATTTTTTTAAAAAAATCCAGTGCTCTTAACGAAAGGTTCGTAGGCAATCAAGAAATGTTAACTAAAAAGTTATGAGTTTGTCAGTTATTTCTAATAATGTATTTTTGAATTAAGAATTGTTGCTTCGTTATACCACCTCCGTCCGTCTTTCCTTTTTTTTTCTTTCTCTCTCTCTCTCTCTCTCTCTCTCTCTCTCTATATATATATATATATATATATATATATAATCCAGGACGGACTAAGTCACTATCAATCCCTGCAGCTATTTGAGATGTGATCTCCAGCTACCTTCGAGGGTTCAAACTCAAATTAACGTCGATTAACATTACAACTAACTCGCTGTAACTCCAAGATCAAATCCCGACTGGATGTACCATCTTCCCCATTCTGTTTATTATGGCTGTAACTCTCTTACTATCATCAGCAGAATGTATCACCATTGGCCTAACATTGGAGCCGGGCATTTCCCAGCAAGCACTCAGCAGATATATGAACGACATCAGGATAGCAACAGGGTCACATGTCCAAACAAGATGGTAGCTTGGAACTCTGGATAGGGTTGCCTCTGACAGATGAGGATGTACTTTAAGGTCGCTGAGTCAAGGCGTATGATGATGAAATTATAGGGAAAGGCAGCCTAAAAATTAAAGATGGGATTATTCTATCCATTGAGAAAAAAACAATAAAATATTTTGAAAACTGGTTCAATGTGTCTCTTATAGATGGAGCCAACATCACCAATGCTGTGAAGCAAACTGAAACGTGGCTGAAAAAGATCGAAAAATTGGGATTCCCCGGTAGATTAAGGGTCTGGTTGTTTCTTCTCGGCCTCCCACCTATGACTGCAGTGGAGGGCATTGAAAGGATCATTAGCGTACACATTTATCAGATGATTAAGTGATCCTAAAGTTTCTCCTCAGTGAGTCTCTACGTCCAGTCTGGTAAATTGCAGCTACTTCCATCGTCAATGGTGGAGGAATTCAAAGTGGTAATTTGTAGAATTTTACTGTGCATGTGGAAACTCGTATGACAAATTAAGAAAGCAGGCAAGCGCGAATGGGCAGCCAACCCAACTATAGAGCAGGCTGTGAGCTTGCTTAAGATGCAAAACTTCATTGGCAGCTCCTGCATTGAGAGACAATGTCTTGGCTCAAAGCACTCTCAGCAGTTTGAAATGTGAATACAATGAACCAGCAGGACACGGTCCAGCCTGGTGTATGGACTGAGGAGGAGAAGATGACGGTGAAATAAGTGGAACACAGATCCCCAGATCCATAGACGAACGGAATCTGCCTAATCACGAGGTCTTATGGGCAGGATTTTGGAGAATGGAGCCCTTCAACATTTCTCCTCTTTTGCATTCCATCTTTGACATTCTTCCTTCTCCATCCCAATTGGGTATTAGAAAGGACCTATACTGCAATCCCTGTGACCAGAGGGTGACACTGATGCACATAACGACCGATTACAAAGGTTGGTATAATTGGCACCAATTGTTTCTGGCTGATCCACTTAAGCCTGAAAATAGGCCAACCAGCATAGATTTCCAGCGTAAGTTACTACAAACTACCAGGTCCTTAGAGATGTGGGTCGACATGGTTAGGCAACTGCGGTGCAAAGAACACTTCGTGCAAACATCGAACTTTCGTCGATCAAAGACCAAAAGAAAAATATTCTGGTTGAGGGGAATGAAAAAGCCCACGTGGGTAAAGGCTGTTAAATACCAGGGATGGCAAGTATGGTTTTTTACTTCCAGGCTAAAAAGGTTTGGAGGCTGGGTCGGGACCATAAAAGACAAAAGCAAGCAGCTCGTAGGATGAGAGAAGAAGTAGAACGTGCCTCCTGCTGGTTATGGAGCTGGTGTAAGGATTAACGTTGAAACCAGGAGCAAACGGATAATGTTGTGGCCACTTATGCCGAACCGCCAACTGGTTAGCATTGTGGAAACGCAGAAGGGACAACAACAAAAAACACTGTGACCTAATAAAATAAACAGAAAACGTACCCTAGTAGGTGTATATATATATATATATATATATATATATATATATATATATATATATATATATATATATAAACAGAGAGATATTGAGATATATGTGCAAATGAGTTCCATTACACAAGCTCCAAAATGATGTTACCAACGTTCATACTGTGGTGTATTGTTATATTTTTTTGCAAACTTGGATTCGTCTGGCACAAATAAGTAATCATTAGCTGAGTTTATCAAAATCACTACTTAATTGTAATCATATGGAAGATGAGTTTGCTTATAGCCCAACATATTTGTGTACCCACAAGCCGTTTCTTAACATATAAACACACAGACACAGACTCACACATACACATTTGTATGTACGAATTATCGCAAAGAAAACTTGAAAATTTTAGCAAAGTCTAACCCTTTTATTCGTCTATTTATTTCATCATGACCCAATCCAAATTTTTCTTATCTTATCTCCATTTCACATGACAGTGGTCCGGATAACTAATATATGGGTGAACAAAATTCGGTATTCGGAATAAAATTACATATCAGAACCAATTTAAGACAATCCTCCTTGATCCTGATTAGCAGTGAAGGTTTAACGTATAATTCACGCAAAGCTCGTTTACCATTACATTCTTGGGTGTGGAAATCAGAGAGAATAGCCTGCATATCTCTTTCAACCAGTTCCCTTATAAACTGAAAACTAGGCTCGTTTAAAGAATCGTGCATTATTGAGATATCTTGGGATTTCTCCAAAAACACAGCAAAAGAGACGAAGAGTCAATTAGCTATGCTGATGAGATGAACGGTTTGGCAGCGTTGATATCTATAGCATATTCTGCCAACCAAAGATAGAATCACATACATTGGGATCATTATCTATCTTTCTATATAAATATATACATGAATTTTTATCTTGACATCTTTCTCAACTTCTATCAATTTTCCTTTGTTTACTAAGCTTAGATTAGTTTGGTTGAAAGCCACATACGTGGAGCACTTGGTAAGTATCGAACTCACTACTCAGTAGTAATGACGATGATGATGATGATGATGATGATGATGATGATGATGATGATGATGATGATCTACATTGACATCATCCTCTCTGCATTGGTCGTTGGACATTATTATGGTAGTCGCGGAGCGAGTCTGTTTAGCTCATCACACCATCTTACTTCCCGTCGGCCACAAGTTCGAATATGATCTCTGGGGATCCATGATCTGAGTTGTGATGTCCAGCATCTGTCTGATATTGATGTAACATACCCAACCCTTTGTCATTTGAGTTTTTTAAACAGTTTTTATGTTACCCCTGTCTACTGTCATTTATCTAACATTGTGCACTGTCTAATGATCTCTCCATGTAAGGTTGAGCTTGATTCTTTCATTTGCAACAACATGCGCATGAAAGAATCATGGTTATTCGTTTGAGAGTCAATATTCAAATTAAAGTCCATTTAATTAAGCGCATCCTTTTCATAATGTACAGCGACGCTACTGATGCACTTCCTCTGAACAATTTGTCTATAATGGAGCAAATATGTACTAGAAATTGAGTTCATAGCCGGGATTTTTTCTTTCTCTAACGCGGTGATGGCAAACCTCTGACACAAGTGTCAGCAATGGAACGTCCCAAGACTTTTAATGACATGCAATGGTCTCCGACAGAACAATTTTTTTCCTAGTAAATTATCCAAACACTATAGGTATATTTTGAAATTTCAAGTTATACTTTATTTAAACTCCTAGTTTTAAAAATCGATTGAAAATTCAGCCTCTTCTCTAAGAGCGTTTATTTAAATCTAAAATAAGTGACACTCTGATAACGATATTAAAAAAAAATGACACATCGAGAAAGCAAGTTTCGAAGCAAAGAAATCAAATTGACATCGTCAAGACTGTCAGAAATTCTGGAATAAAAAAACCGGAGATCTTCCATCATTGATTTTGCTTACGCAAGTATCGCAAGATATAGATTAGATATGGACTCTTCACAACCAGATGAACTGGTGTTAAGCCCCACTGTGATCACCGAGGATATAAAACCCTCTCAACTTGAAATACTAGCGCAATCACACCTTCCTACTAACTTTTGTCCTCAGTTTACTAAGTTAAAAAGGAATATTTCATGATGGATGTCAGATTTGGACTCCCCACACACATATGATCTAAGGTCAATCCTATCTGTGATTGTCAAAACTGGCAGATCCTATCAAGTTGAAAGACTGGCGCGATATAATCTTCTTACTTATGTTGTACTTAGCAGAGCTCAGTGACCATGTTATGGTAGAGGTCAGAATCGGACTTCTCCCACCCAGGTGACCCAGGGTTGAGCACATCTGTCGATATATAACGGCCTTTGTGATCCACCATTTACCAACGATCAATTCCAGCTCATCACCCCATCCCCCCGTGAGCAATTCCGTCCATTCACGTTCCTTCGACTGGCGCCACGCAACGGTATTTATTGCTTAATGTGCCGCTGTTTAATTGTCTATAACTGAAATCTGATGATCAGAATTTGCTTTGAAGCCTTGCGGAGATTTTTTCGCCGATATTGTGCGGTTCATTTATTCATGAATGTGATCCAGAAAACAAATGCAAATCAGTTCTTTTCTTTCTTGCTCTTTTTTCATTTTCATTCTTTATTTCGTTTTCTTTCTCCTTTCAAATTATTCCTATTGTACGTCCAGCACTTCATTTGGTCCTTCCCGATATTCTGATTTTCTGCCTCTGAACTTAATTGTAAAATTCTAGATGCGTTAGCATCTCTTGCATCAACTTCAATCGCTGAATGACTATAAAAATTTATTTTTCTCTTACATGATGAGTTAAATCAGAGATTCAAATACTATTGTACCCTAATGTTTCATTGGTTAAAAGATGATTTAGTAAAATGGTATATTTTTGTGAGAAAATGTATGGTCTAAAGTATTCTAATGTGTTTTAAATGAAGATGACAATCATTTTTTCGGGAACTTTATTTTTTGAAAATCTTTTCTTCATCTTCCTTCAATCTCTTGTCTTTTGTTTTTCTAAACTCCATTTCTTTCACCTATTTTTCTTCCGTCGTCAAGTAATTGCAGCCTGAAAACACATACTCAGAGTTGTTTTTTTCCCTCGATCACTTCGTGAGGGTTTCCTGCCAAAAATACGCTATCAACGGCTAATCGAAGGTTATTTACGAATCGCCATATTCTGATTCCTTTAATTCCCCAGTCTAGGTTTCGGCAGATCATATCAAAGCAGGCTGTGTAAATTTTGAATGAGCTGGTATCATCTTGTCTTACTCCACTTTGCACTGAAAGGGCTCATTCTCTGTAACCTAATAAATGAATTGCTTAGTTGGTATTGCAAGACTGAAATATACAGGATCTACGCCTTGCTGTAAAATAAAGTCGACAAATGCTACAGCAAATGACATTTTATATTCTGTTGCTTTCTCTTCTGGCTGATTTACTGAATGGAGAGCTTTTTATGAACCCAGACTGGTCTCGTGGTTGATTTTTAACAAGCTTTTTTGTGTGTGTTATTCAGTTATTACTCACTTTGTTACAAGGTTTGCAAATACAATTGAGTAGGTGTTTAGATCTTTCAGATTCCCTTTCTTCTGTAATATCATTATGATTTCAGAATACCAATTTTCTGGGATTTCACTTTGTCGTAGGCGTGAGTTGAATAAAATGGCTGGAACCATAAACTCAATGATGCATTAACTACTCGTGGCAGTTGTAGGAGAAAAAAGAGGAGAGAGAGAGAGAGAGAAAGAGAGAGAGAGAGAGAGAGAGAGAGAGAGAGAGAGAGAGCAAGTAGTGTTTGTTTGAGTCAATTGATTCTTATACTTGTAAAATATTGTACAGAAATTTTCTGCAAGCATTATTTTCGATAGTAATCTTAAGTAGCTATTTTTGGATATTTTTAGCTTTTTCATAACAATAATATAGAACTTAGACATTTCATTATATCATTAGCAACTGCAACGAGAAATTGATCCAACGATATTTAATGACGTCACACCTTCCATTGACGTCCAACCACTTCGTTACATCCATCCTATTTCTCTTCTAAAATATAACTGGGACCAATTGACAGACCAACCAACCGAAAAGCATCTTATGGAGATCTGTGAACACACTTAAAACATTTGGTAAACGCATTACAAAATTCAATTTATCAGTTATTTTTTATTCCAGTCGCTAACTATATCTATTTTGCGAGTGTAAATAAGATTATAAAAGATCGAAAAATGTTAGAGTAGCAATAAATTTAGTTGGCAGCCGCGAGGAAAGCAAAGACCTTACCTGTGTATACTGGGTTCGAATGCAATGAATACAAAAAGCGATAATTGTTTTCAATTCCCCCCGTTGATACATATACATTCATTTCTCCGGTACATAGGTCACTGAGAAGTGACGCATTGGTCGTAGATCGTTTATTGGTTTTGAAAAGAAGGGTCTACAATCAACGCATTCCACTGACAGTCAGTATCAATGTAAGAACCTTGTAATGAGAACAAGAAAGGATCATGCTGAAAATGGAGACACTGCTAGACATATATTAGAGGGGAAAAAGTGTCAAGGATATCAAAAATGCATTAGAAAACTCAAATGGCTATGAAGAAGCGATTTTGCAAAAATCTCAGACAACTGCTGGACATCAGGACTGGAAATGTGGATCCCAAGAGATCATATACAAAATTGTGATCGGTAGGAAATAAGATAGTATGACAATTTGGACAAGTTTGTGTCTAGGGGCCCATGATCGAGAGATCTCACGGATCTTGGGAGGCTTATGCCAAACAACAGATGTCAAAAGGCTACCGCTGCTGCTGATGATGATGTTGATGACGAATTTGTTTAGAATATCCTACCTGTGATATTACGGTTCATGATGCCAATTCATGAATATTGAATTTTGGATTTCTGGAAAATTAATGCGGGAACCATCTCCCAGGCCTTTTGATTGCATGAGTAATAAAAAAACCCGTTGACTTCAAAGACGCTTCAAGGATCTCGCTAACATTATGGTGCTCGATGGTGTGGGACACATTTCGATTATTAGAAACTGTCAAACAGAAGTGTCATCAAAACAATCGACATAAGTTGGTTCAGTTTTCAAATGGATCTGATTTGCTGTCTGGCTATCTGTCATGCGCATAGCTTGCAACAATGGACCTAAAAGGCTAAAAATTCGAATGATCACTCCTTTTTTATGTTTTGATAAAACTTTTTTATTTAGCTCTCTTCCCCCGAAAGAAGAAAAAAAGGTCTTTAGTCGAGTCCTATTCGCAAAGTAATTTCATGCTAAATGATCCCATTGTTTGTCTATGGCAGCTTTCACGGTTGTTCCTTCATACAATTGGATTATTTCTGTGATCATCGAACAATTAGAATGCAAGAGAAATGATTTATTCATTAATCAAACTTTTTCCCGTTTTTAATTGATCCCCCCACTCAACATGCTGCCAAAAGACTGTTTCTATTGGGTGACTGACTGAACCTATTATTGAGCAACCGTAGCCATCAAATGTGGCAAAGGGTTTCTTTGTTCCAAGGCATATTATTAATAGCATCTATTCTCCAGAATTTACATGCTTTTAGATTTTTTTTTTTTTACTTTACTTCAGAGGTTTTCCAGTGAAAAAAAACCCATCGATGTCATCAATAGATTTAATTCTGACCATATTTATTTATTGATGAAATCTTTTTATATGACCTCAAATTTTCAATTATTGACTATGGTGGCGTGATTTTTTTTTCAGTTCCTGTAATATTATTTTCGCTTTTTAGATCTGTTTTTGATGAACACAGATGATTTCATCCAGAAGCGCCCAAGTGGTGCTGGGAAAAGCTATGATACTTTTTTTTTTTTAATATCTCAAAACTGACAACTTTGTAATGGTTAACTTTGAAAACTAATAATACTCGGTGTGTAAGGCACGGGAAATTATAAAAAAATAAATTGTTATTGATTTCCTGTGAGAATACAACTTTTTATTCTCCGTTCTCCATCATTTTTTTTAATTATTTCATGGAGTTCACTCGATTATAAATCTAAAGAAAAACCGGTCTGATTAGTCACTCAATAGAAACCATCACTTTACTTGAACAATATCCTTTGACAGCATGTGGTATTGGGGGTGATCAATTAAAACAATAGGAAAGGGATGATCAATCTCTTCCCATGCGTTTGGTTAGGTGTTGATCACTAAAAAATTGGAAAAACACTGTTTCACATAAATTGATCAATTTAGTATCAACTTACACTGTGAATTGAACCCCAACAGAATTTTTTTCTCGCTGGGGAAGGGGGTTAAACAGAATTTTTTTTTTCTAGACGTGATTTTCACTCTCTAGCTTTAGTACCTAGTTGTCCAGGTCCGCCAGCCAGACAAACCCACTTCAAAACTGAGAAACCTGTATTACTATTGGCAGTGTTGATTGACAGTTTCTAATAATGTTGATCAATTATGCTTCAGTATTGATCTTTGGGCTCCTCACTCTTCAAATTCCTGGGAGTTCGATTTGATTGGATTCTTCATTTCATTATTTCTCTTTCGATTTCTTTCGGTGCAGTAATCGCCAAGTTGAAAGGATTTTTGTCTGTGTTAATTACTTAATATCTCTCTTGGGATTTAAGCTCAAACACTTGAACACCTGTTACTCTGCATCTAGAATGGTCCCTAATAATTCCTTCAACTTTTACGTCAGATAATTTACAAAATGTAATACTCTCGTCACGTAAAAAATCAGTATTATTCAAACACATGCACATGTGCCTGTAAACACCTCCACACTACACATGCATATACCTTGAGTGAAAAAGTTTTTGATACATACAAAGAAGCAATTTTAACATTCTTATCCTTATTCATAGTCCCTGAGTCGTGAAGGAGTATGTTCGAACCATTGGTGAGAGCAGCTAACGATAACACTTAACTGATAAACTGCTAACTGCTAACTTTTATTATACAAATTTAGCAGCAGTTTGTTTGGTTTAGTGTTGAAACCCTTATAAATCGATAAAGAGAATCAAAATACTAATAAGTTGTTGCTTAGATGTAGAGCTCTTCAAACCAGTATGCCAATATTAGATGAGGACCTTGGAGTACAGAACTAATAAAATGAACAAATGATATCAGACATTACTTTACATTCATCATCAAATTTATTTAGAAATCTTTGTCTAGTATACAAACTATTGAAATTTGAGCTCTTTATATCAGTCCTTGAGGATTTTGAGCAATAAAACAGAACAAAACAAAAAAAAAAAGCGTAACAAATCGAAGCTAAATTCATATAATGAAAATTAACATTTTATTGCTTCCCTTGCATCCGTGTTAAGTGTTTTTGTGAGCTGTGCCCACCATTGATTCAAACCATCAAATCATAAAAAAAGGTTCCACGGTATGTTGGAAAACTTCCTGTTGTCAGTTGTATTAATTGCGCCATTTAACATAAGTGTCTGAAAAAATCTGCATTTTCAGCTCTTTTAAGTGTCAGAAAACACAAACAGCGATAAAAAAATCTAAATGAAAATTACATGAGGTGCTTCAATTTATTGTAACAGAGATCAAGAAACAATGTATGACTAAACACTCAAATATCTATGAGATATCATTATTAAACGAGTTCAGCAGCAGAAACAGATGCAGTAGGAGCAGCAACAGCAGCCTTTCAAAACGTCTGCAGTTGGACGTTTCCCAAGAGCTGCTAGACCTTTTGGTTGATGAGATCGTAGTTCTTATATTTCCGGAACTTTTCCAAATCTTCACGCCATCTAATTGTTGATAGTCCGAAATTTGCATGTAATCTCTTGGGATCCATGTTATGAGTCGCGATGACTAGCAATTGTCAGACATTTTGTAATTTGACCTGCCCATTGCTATTTGTATTTTCAAATTGATCTTATGAACCATCTGATACCTGTTTTTCTCAAATATATTCTTCTGCCACTTGGTCTAACCAACCAAACACCCATTATCATGCAGTCACCCTGCAGATTTAACATCCTCAATATACATGCACTTAGTCTTCTTACCACGGTCGTGAGTGCAGATCGTTTTATCTCATCATCATCAGTCTTTAACGCCCGTAGTTCGACAAAATCTTTCCAAAGTTCCGCCACATTTCTCTATCATAGGCGTCGCAGAGCCTGTATTTTCTGATTATGTCTAGTTCATCTCTCAATCTTGTATTTTGTCGACCTCAGTTTCGCACGTGATCTCTGGAGATCTATGTTGTGAGTCGTGAGGTCCATCTATTGTCTTTCATTCTCGCAGCATGACCAGCCCATTGCCATTTGAGTTTTCTAATAGATTCTATGGTGTCTTAGACCCCTATTTTTTCCTGATATATTGTGTTGTCTTGTGATCTCTCCATGTGAGATTGAGCATGACTCTCTCCCGCCTACGCTGCATGCTTCTCAGTTTGCAGGTTTGTCTTCGGGGTTAAGTTCCATGCTTCAGCGCCATAAGTGAATATCGGGAGGATGCACTTCTTCTTTGAATCTTTGGGATCGTCTTGTCTTTTAAGGTTGAACTTGCTCGGCCAAACGCTTGCCATCATAGGGTGATTCTCCGCTTGATTTCTTCTTCTTCTGTGGGTTTCATAGAGGTTCGTTGTCCTAGGCAGATGTTGTGATCTATTTCCCCTAGTTTCGCATATTTCATTTTGACAGTTATGTACTTATTCTCGACGTAATTGATGCAGATGACTTTTGTTTTATTAAAATTCATGTGCAGGCCGACTCTTTTGCTTTCTTCGTTTAGTTCATCTAGCATTAGTTGGTGGTCGTATAGGTTCTCTGCAAATCTGAGGTTGTTCAGATATTCACCGTTTGCCGTGTTCGATAGATACATATGCAGATATTCATCCTATTTACTGCAGTACATAGAAACACTGAATCGTAGTTACCTTAAAATTAGGTAGAGTTTGCCAATTCTTATCAGCATTCGAGAGTTTGGCATTATCTCGTTCTAAATCTCTGATCACTGGCGCCAGTGAGATATTTGCAACTATTTCTACCACCGAACTAATCAATTTACGTATGAGCAGTCCTCCGAATACACCGAATAAGCACTGCCGCCTTGCCAACGTCTTTTAGCAGCATGCTATGTTTGGGGTGATAAACTAAAAGAGATGGAAAAGATTTGATCAATCGGTGTTATATATCTCGTCTTTTGTTGGATCATTGGAAACGGAGCTGGGCACAAAGTTGGGGCCAATCTAGCATAAGCGAACAACGAAGTTAGATTCCCGAGTAAAAACTTATTGGTGACTAAAAAAACTGTTCAAAGAAAATGTTTAAATTCCGGCCCTCTAGCTCCATTGATGCAGCTGGGTGCGTGTAATATGTACATAGACAAGCAGCCAGCAAGACAGATTGACCAACTGAAGAAACCTATGTTGGCAGTTTTGGTGAGAGCTTTGGTTTCTGACAGTTTCTAATGTATATGTATCAAAAGAACAGTTGTAAATGAGTCGGCCCTATGAAGTAGACAATGATAAATCTTTATCGACAGAAGCTCGCCGTCCCTACTCGACAAAAGTATAATTGTACTACTGAGTAAACAAAGCAAATTGTTTTTGTATTTCGCCACAACGTCTGGCCGAAGATGTTAGATTATCTCCCCTCAAGGGAGGAACGTAATTGCAAAAGATGAAAGAGATCCGCCAGATCTCCTAACACCAACGCATTGATAGCAACATCGTATAAAAACGACCGTTCCAATATTTTAACCTAATTGTTGATCCCTCCACTACTCGATACACCATATCTAATTAGTAACGATATTTTGGCTGATGTTATCTTCTCTTTGCTGACCTTGCCGATTTTACAAGTACATTATATGTATAATAGCCATGGGGAAAGTTTGCATCAATGCCTGACCACTTACAATTCCTCGTCTTCCTGATTTCCGAAAGATTTTTAGAGTAAAACCATTTACTGTTCATATCTGTTGTAGAATCGTCTATGGTGCATTTCAATAAAAATTCTATAAAAAATCGATGAATTCACGTATATCATACAATAGCTCCATTTTTGTCAGCAAAACACACATAATTACCTTACTACTAACAATCTGTTTTCGCTCTGATTTTCAATCCTATTCCCATCAAATCAAAGAATGTTCAACCTCTACCATCGAAGTTTGAAGTGATGTATCCATTCACTCGTATCTGTATGTCTATTGTTGTGCAGCGTATAACTATAAACATTGGGCACTTTTTGAAAAATCATGACATTCTTAACATAATTATTACACGTTGGGACCGAAAGGTCAAATACAAAATGACTGCCAGTCAACTGGGGCTTATGTACAAACGCGTTTACTTTTGGAATCAGACAGTGTAGTGGAACATTTAAGGTCGCCTTTCTAATTAAGTTAGGAATACTCATTTATTTGGAGAAGCTTTCGAGTTCACTGAAGCAAAAAGAAATGCATTCAGATCACGGTCAAAGTAAAAAGAAAAGATGCAACATCATTTCCTTACTAATACATTAATTACTGGGTAACATGAAGATGATGTTACAAACAATATCTCCCTGAAATACCAAAGAATGTGTAAAGCAAACGTGAAAAGCATGTCGCCATTTTATCCAACGATCCGATGGATAATTTATTGACCGGTATTTCTGATATCATCATTTGCAGTAATTTCTCATTTTCATCAAATGTGCTCCCCTAGTTATGCATCAGCTCCATTAAACTCGTTAGCACTAACAGGAACCCTTTATGGACCTCTCTTGGCAAGTATAGGAGTTCATAAAAGGCATCATTTGCTTCTGGGAAAGACTTCCAAGGTTTTCATATAGGCTCCTTTCCTCCGTCAGTGAATGTCAGTATAGCGTGACTGTGAACCAAAATTGCAGGACTAGAATGAATCATGAACGAGTAATGGACATTTGACAATTTGGCTGCCATCTTGGATGTCATCATGATAATGATATCTTCTCAGTGTCCAGACTCTGGTAGACTTTTGATGTTATCATTAACACCTGATGCAACAGAAAACCGTTGGAACAACCTGCCTAGGATGAATTATGAGCGTGTGATGGACATTTCAAGGATTTGGCGGAAATCTTGAATGCCTCCTTGAAAATGATACCTTTCCAAGGGTCAGACTGCTCAAGACTTTTAGTATGCCATTGAATACACCCCATATTACAAACTACCGTTGAAAAAGCTATTGTTGTGATTTTGCGGAGTATATTTCATCAATACAGCCTACTAATCTTGCCATCAACCCAGACGCCATCTGGCATATTATACTTTTCCAATGGTCAGATTGCAATAGAAATTTAGTTATCAAGCACACTTGATACTACAAAAAAATGTTGGAAAAACTATGCTTAAGGTGAATGATAGGTGGATAATGTGCATTTCAAAGATTTAGACGCCATCTTAAAAAATACCTTCCCATTTATCGGACTGTGGTAGACTTTTGATATATTATTGAGCACACTCAGGGGCCATATGCTAAGATTTGTTTTCAACTTAGAGATACTTTAAATATAATACCTCAATACTCTGAAAATTGAATAATATCAAGACGGCCACATCCCCTGGACCGGAGCTATGTATAAATGATTTTTTATCCAGATTTAGTTAGTAAAAAGCGTGTGTGAATATATGCTTTCTAGTCAGCCTATTTTTTCCTATAAAAACTGTAAACATGGGTACCTTCCGTTTTCAAGTGAGCCTGGTTGGCAAGTTTGCATGTGTCACGTGGTCATATGTGTAGATTTCACCAATAGAGCATGACAGCTGGATATTTGAGCATTTGTTAGGATTCAGATCTAGAAAAAGTGATCCAACAAAGGTTGAGAGTATTCGTTGATCCCTGCTTTTCCAATTTTTTGATTGATATTCTCAATATGGTATGCTGCCAAAAGACGTTGTTCACGAGTCTATTGAGTGACTAACCAGACTTGTCTCATTTCTTTGCAAAACTCATTCATTTCTACACAATTGTCGTCCATTGTTAATCACTCACCTTGCTCTGATTCGGCGACATCCGAAAATCTCGTGCGACGCCTGCACATCGGACGGTCGTAAATTAATAATTACTGACGTTTCTACCACTTCTAATACCCCCTCAGCCCGTTCCAGAGCTTCTTGTTTTGCTGAACTCGACAAGCTGAGTCTGAGGTCGGTCATTGCTGGCAGCTTTGCGTGCACAGCAAAACTAAGCTAGGGTCCATAGCAAGTGACCAACATTGATCAGTTATTGACGTACAAAATGAAAAGAAAAAAAAAAAAGACGAGAAAAAAAAAGTTGTGATTGGAGTATGCGAATCCATGCCTGGAGAAAAAAGGATTGTTTTTTCTTCAACTGGAAGAAAGAGGAAAAAAGACAGGTCGTCGGGGCAGATATGTTTTGGGATGATGGCCGAACTTAGGTAAGAGACAGAAGTGGTGGGAGGTTTTGATAGCATTGTCCATGACAAGACCCTAAGAACTGACCTTGCACCGAGAATGGACGCTGGAAACTCATCATTAAGCTGAACTTCTATAGTGGTGAGTTGCTGTCATCCTTGTCATAACATATTCGGGGACACTATGTCGATAACTGAATTATAAAGATGTTGACTGACTTTGCTGAGTGCTTGTATATCTAGGGACAAAGCTGGAGATTTCTAGCTATCCTCATTCTCTTCACCCCAGAAGTTTTAGGAATATCTCCCAGTCAGGGTTGGTGAATTAGCAATTTTACAGCTAGATTTGGCTGTTTTCCCCCAATTTATCCAATAAAATCTGCGATAGGCGAAAAACTGGCCATTTAAAAAAGTAATTAGTATGATGAATAAACGTAAATATACAGTTTTCATTATTATTTTTGTTATAGAGTATTAGTGCATATTTGATAAATGAGCTTAAAATGAGAATATATAATCTTTTAGTTATAAAGTGGGCGGTAAATGGAAAAGTAAAGCTGGTTTTATCTATGCTAAGATTACTGTTTTCCCAGCCTTCTATTCAAGTTGCAACAAAGAATAATTTCATAGAATCATTTTTAGTTTTCGTGTAAGACAGATTCACCATTGAAAATTAATTCAGCTTTATAATTGTATAACTGCTGCAATGTATTTGTACTCAATGAAATCAAACGAAAATATACAGGAACATATTTGAAATTCTAAATAATTGAAAAAAAATTCTTCTAACGTAACTGATATGGAGATTTGAACTAGTTTTTCGATGTGTGAATCCATTAGTGAGAGAGGACATCTTTAATTAAATGCATGTTTCATTCGAAATAGGTTCTTCAATATCTGTAAACCTTTTACTTTGAGCTAATAGCCTTATTGCCGATGGGGTTTAGATTCATCCCCTGTCCTCCCGCCCTTGGCCAGCCAGTTGGAATCCACTGATCTATACTCTACGAGGACTTATGTTCATATGTTTTTCCCTCTTTTGATCATCTATGTATGCTTTGTACTTATATATATATATATATATATATATATATATATATATATATATATATATATATATATATATATATATATATACATATATATATATATATATATATATATATATATTTGAAAAATGAGGAAGGTAAGATACTGCTCATGATTAGTAGCCTGACACAATTATTGGCTGAAAATCTATCTGTATTTTTCTGTCTATAATGTTCGATCTATATGATTATTGGAAGAAGGGTTTGGTCCATTTGAAAAGAAAAGAATCATGTTGGAACATAGATACTTGTTTCTTAAATGAATGCTTTTTTACCAATATGCTAAGGAAGTATTGATGTAGATACGAAGATAAACAAGATCGATAAAAAAATAAAAAAAAGGAGAAAGCCATCCAATTCATCTTAAAGTTGAGAGAAGGCAAAAAAATCAATAATTACAAACGGTCAAACCAAACTGTCATAGAACTGTCAACATAAGTTTCTATAGTTTTTGCTGGTCTGGCTGACTGACGATGTATGTATGCGTTCATCACTCGTCCATGTCGCACCAATAGAGCAAGAGGGTTTGAAAGTTCAAACGTATACTGTTTAGATCAAATAAACAAACAAGCTATTTTTTGCTTTTACTGGGGGGAGGAATTTGCAATGTAAGTTCATGCTAAAATGGTCTCTCAGTTTGTGTTAGGGAGCATTTCTTGTTTGCAGTCTTTTTTTTTTTTTTTTAGTGATCATCGGCCTTCGTCATGTGGAAGAATTAACACTCCCAACACGGCCTACTGACAAACGTCTATCGCATAACCATCGCCAATATGTCAAATAATGACAAAAGAGAACCTAGCTGTGAAAAAACCACAAACGAATTTTAGAATAAGGTCTATAATTCTCCACTGCTACTAGTACCTAGGGGAGATTAAGGGAGAGATCAAGAAAAGCCTTATGAAGAGTAGTTTACTTACTGTATTTCTACGAACATTAAGCAATAGAATATATCTGTGAATGTTGTGGGGGGTCTGATAGAGCAACAATTCTCATCAACGCCACCAAATTTCTAGTTACGTGACTGCTTTTGGAAGGATAGCTTACTCAGCAAACTCACAAACCAGAGGATTGTCCATGGGCTCCTGGTAATACCTTTATAGACCCTCTATGGCTCCGATACACTAAATAGTGGAGTGAGTGGCTCCTCTTGAAACCAAGCCCCCAGTGCCTCCAGTGCTCCCAATCTCCGGCTGTGACCCTGCTGGTATCATATAATGTCAAATCACAAAATGCTATTTGGGGAGAGAGCCAACATTAAATGAAGTCACACTGAAATATCACAAACTATGGAATGTCAGATTCTGAAGAATTTAGTTCAATATGGCATGCATTCGATTTTCTCCGGTCATGGATTGAAACTTGCCGAACCCCAACCTGATTCATGTCAAAGCCAAGTGGAGTTGAAGAAAATTAACTTGGTTATCCTGAGGATCTGTAACCCTAGCATCGCTTTTTGAGTCTTGACCTTTGCAATAAAGTGATTGGGATTTAATTCCCAGTTAACCCTGCTGTCGACGCTTGACATTTTGAAATATGACCTAGTTCTGAAACGTACGTATTGGTCTGCCTTCTTCATCAGTATATTTAATCCCCAACTATTTTTGAAGATATTAAAATAGAAATTATAAAAATGTCAACATATCCGTCAATTAAATATCCGGTATCAGAGTAGGGCATCTCCTACAAGTGTTCATGCGTACATTGGCTACACAAATGCGGACAGACGGAAACAAGGAATATGCCGTCTTTATGAAAACGTCCGCTTTTTATTTCCCTTGTAGTTACTCTGGTGGTTGTAAGACACATTTTTGGGCATCAGAAAACGGATACGACACGCATAAAAGGAGATTTTAGATGAATCTAGAAGTTTCATCTAATTCTTAACTAAGTATCACGCTCAGTTGACCTCGGGCTCCGCTCTTAGGGGAAGACATGCAATTGGCTATATCTATCTTACTGGTCCAGACGACAATTCAAAACTCCTTTACTAAGGTTTCTCAATACATTTCTATACTTTATTAGAAATTTGTCAGAACAAAATTCAGACTCGTGTGTTTAGACGTCAATTAAGTGTGTAGGCTGACGTTATAACTCTTCCGACTCTCGTTATTACCTGACCACTCACAACTTTTTTGTTTAATTTTGGGTCACTTTTTGACTTCATAAGACCCAAATGTTTATTGTTCTAACAGGTTACTTTTCACTGTTACACTGGGTGACATCGACTGTTTTTATCAAATTAAAACAATGTATTTTATATTTTTATTAAAAAAGGGAGGGGCTCAATGTAGAGGAAGTGGTCAGGATTGTAATTTGTAAAGTTCTGCACACTCACTGACTAAATGTTATGAACGGCGCACAACTTGTGTGTGTTATTATCATTTTTTTACGAGTGAACATCAAATTAATGGATGAAAAACAGATGTTATGGCATGGATTTTATGGCTTCTGCTTTGAATAAATGAAATCGGTTATATTTTCAAAAAAAATATTAAGTAATAAATATTGTATAACTTATGACCTGTAGGAACGAGTTAATGTTATATCCAGTAAAGGGAACAAACAACTGACTTTCAATTCTTCGAATGTACGTATGTATGTATGTTTCATTCTTCGCTCATACCCTCACTAAGGGTGTTGCAGGGTCTGGTATATACAGACAGTTGTTAATTGTACCTGCTTTCAGCGTACCAGGCCTGTTGAAGCTTTGTTATGCTTACAGAACCTGGTAATACTAGATGGTCTCCCATCTAGGTACTGACCAGGCTCAATATTGATCAACTTTGGTGATGTTTCTGGAATCGTTGTATCCACCAATATCAGCTACTTGGGTTCGGTATCTAGCGTAGAGACATTGAGTAGCATTTTCATACTCGAGAAATGAATGATACACAGCATAATTTTTCCGATAATTTATTGCTACAATGCAATAATGCTGTAATTTCTTATGGAGTTGTAAATATATATAGTAATTTCCCTTAGCTGCATTTCAAGCTGGACAAAAATCCAAAACTTTAAGTAGTGATTGATTGATTAAATATGTTTAAAGATCCAACCAAAATTGTTGATATTCTTTGACTGGTGGCCATTTTCCAAGATGGCCACCACAGGATTCTTACAATACATGAAAATCCCTCCTAATTGATCTGATATTTATCTCCTAATTCATCGCTAAGATTGAAAAAAAAAAATTTTCCTCCTGACATAAAAGTGGTGACATCCAAGTTCATTTTGATATTATAGCCCTTTCACTGCCGATTCCGATAGGTCGTGACGGACACTTGTCTCCCTTCCATTGTCCATAACTTTTTTGTTATTGAAGTAAAACAATGAGTCCTCCCAAAGTTATCTCCCCTGCATCCTTATGATATATGGACTGTTTTTTTATAGTTTTAATGTTTCAAAATGTAATGTAAATTATATAAAGTTTCATTTTTAGCCGATGCTAATTAAAGTTGAAAAAGTGAAATGATCTCAAGTTGTCAAATAGTATTATGTTGACTATGAAGCCATTTTCAAGGTCGAATTGGTAGGCTAATGAATTACTTTTAGCTTCGATTCAAGTGTATTTTCCCCTTTTAAAACTGACAATGATTTTCTTCTTGATTTGTTTATACATTTTTCTGATCAAATCATTAGCAATGGATTGACACTTTACAAGTAATTGCTCTATTCTCTCAATAACCTTTGCATTAATCCCTGATCACTCACTTTTCTATTCCTCCTCTTCCAATAACACTTCTCCGTCGTAAAAAAATGCTTTAAATTAGTTTCCAAGAATAATTTTTTTTAAAAATCAAGGTATTAATTCAGAAAATATGTATTCGTAATATATGTTTTGACCGATATTCCAAAAACGAAGGATGCCATAAAAGTCTTTGGGAAGCCAAAATAACGAAGGGTCTTAAATTTGGATGGTGGGCGGTACAAACAGCACATCTCTAAAAGCTAAATGCAAAACAAACGCTGAACACTACTTTGGTAAATGTAGAAAATTGACGTGTATGTGTCTGTATATGGTAAGTATGTATGTGGTATGTGTGCACATACGTGTGTATAACAGTGGCATGTATTTGTATTTAGTATGTGTGGATGCGAATGTGTTTATGACACATGTCTGTATGTAGTGTATGTATGGGTATATAATGTTTCAACTTGATCCTTTTAATCTAAAAACACTTTAGTCTACAGACTCTTTGGTCTGAAAGCACTCAAGTCAACAGGCGCGTCAGTCTTGTACTTCATGTAAATATGTCATATGTCTGTGATGTGTGTATGTAGAATGTGTTTATTATGTATGCAGCATGAGTGTGAGATGTATTTGCATGTAGTGCATGGCAATATGGATTCATATATGACGTGTGTTTGTTGTATGCAAGTGCATGTGTGTATGATGCCAAACTGACCATGTCCTATTGACCACGCCTAATCGTCCCATCCTGTTTTCTTTTCATTAAATTCATTTTTTTTAATGAAATATATGTTAAATTGTTGTACTTGATTAACTGTCGGTAATTTGTGATCAGTAAACCGTTGTCGGTAGATTTAAACAGTCCATGATAACCTAATTCGGTTAATGACGTTTGGATTCCAGACAATTGACAGAATACCTTTTCTCAGTTGTCCATGCACAATATACATAATGAGAGCCAAAACTTATCAAAACGAGCATTAGATAAAAGGATTGCAAATTTGGTGCTAAATAATCAATATTTGCATTACAATCATAGTTATTTAGTTTGATAATGCAGGAAAAGATTTATGTTATGGACCATGATTTGTAGAGCCATTGGCAACAATAAGCAACACTCGAATTTTGCCTACATTAATCGGCTTTGTTGCCATTTGTGATTTGTAATGTCAACTGATCAAAATCCCTACCACAAAGATCATATGAGAAGTTGGAACCGGTAGAATATTAGATGGCATGACGATTTAAACAGGTCCAGAAGATACTTGCACGGTGACTCTCATTATCCAAAAGTCTGGCGCATCGACGGACATTAAAAAGATGATGATGGTGATGATGAATTGATGTCCTATATTTTCCACTACTGCAAGTTTTTCTAGTACCAATGGGTTTATAATCATTTTTGGAAAATGTGGTGTATTCGCCAGAAAAAATATATAGTCCGTGATATTACGTGCTACATACACAACTTCCTGAGAATATTTTCTTGATTTTTTGCAGGTATATTCATGCATATATTTATTCAAGAAATTTACTGGTTCACATGTAAATCAATATTGACGAAGCTGTCTTTGGAAACGGCCAACAGAATAGTAACAACAATGTGAATTACACATAACTAACGGTCTCACTTTCTATAGCTTTTTCAGTTTATATATATATATATATATATATATATATATATATATATATATATATATATATATATATATATATATATATATGTATACAATCTCTTGTTATTTCAAAGTGAATTTATCATTCGGCCAGGGTAGCATAAAACAGATTAGACAATTCTAAGCAATTGTACCTCTTACCATTGAGCTATAGAGCCGACGGTAATACAAAGTTTTTTTTTGTTTTTTTTTTCTCTCTGGTAATAAGCTGAGAATATAAACAATAGAAACGGTAAATAATCAATCAAGTTAAGATCATTCGAGGCGATTATTTCCCTATGATCCTGTGATGATGAGATATCATTCCTATTAGATTCAATCACTGGCTACAAATCCAGTGAAAATTTTAAAATAGTTTGCTGAGAAGTATGGAGTTTAGGGTCAGAACTATGAATTTCATTTATTTTATATTGGGCCTAGTTTTCCAACCTTTCTCTTGCCTTGAAATGACGTAATATGGTTCCATTGAAGTCCCAAAGTGCTCAAACTTTTCTTGTGCATCGTTGATTGCTGCTGTCGATAAGTCTTAATCAATGAAAACAGTTTCAGACCATTTCCTGGTTTAATATTTGTATGTATATTTACTGACCAAAAATCATTGAACTAACGCTGAACAGTCCACACTCCTGTAGAGTTCAATAGCTTTGTTGAACTAATCACCAGCTTCTGCGCCATTTGGTCTTAATTTGAAATCGTTCTTGAAAAGTATTCCAACTTCTGGGTAGATATTTTTGCCCTTAAGGGCTCAAAAATCTCCAATAATTACGAAGTATATCTTTATTTACATATAATCGACATTATTATTATCTATAATCTTGAAAAATTCCTAATGTAACACTCCATTTCGAACAGAAATCATGTGTACGCTCATGGTTGTGTGTGTGTATGTGTGTGTGTGTGTGAGAGAGAGAGAGAGAGAGAGAGACATATGCGTGAAATGTTCTAGGGCAACTATACGCCCACAATTTACTTTTGTACCTTGATCTAAAACGATGCATATGATATATAAATTATGCACCGCTGTTATTTGTGTTATCCCAATTAATATGAATCTTAAGCTCATTCTTGCCAAGGTTAAGACCTTGATCTTCACCTTTTGGAGATCAGAGCCCGTCCCTGACATTTCATTTTTTTTTTTTTTGAACGTGGCAATCTAAGATTGATAGCGTATGACTGGATTTTGTGGAATGATCCTTTGCTTTGGCCGAAACAAATCAATCACGTTTGATGGCTTTACTGAACGTCGCTGCCTTTCTCAAGTTACACAACTCTAGAGGATATCACGTAGCATATTGATCATTTCGGCCATTGTTACCCCTTCCCCCAAAAACAAATGATAGGAAAGCGGCTAGTTACGATAAAATGGTCGGATTACACTATGCAGCGCCATTTTTGTTCCTGGGATGCTTATATGTAAGAAGTGTAGAAAATGGCTACTATACCCTTCAAACTTTGCTTCCATGACTGGGACAGTGATATTCATCTATAGTTCTTTTCTTCATTTCATGTTTCTAAAAGAGTGCTAATTCGCCCGTTGTGCCATTTAAAATAAGTAAATTTCAAATTAGCATTGTACTGGCAGCCAAAGCAAAGTTTGAAGGGAATAATAGACACAGTTATACTTTAGATACGATCAATAAGATAATAATACTCATTACACGCAAACAAAAATATAAGAAAAAAAGCTGTAAAGTTATCTACAAGCGTAATACGCCACGTGCATTCGTATATTCATCCATTGTTTGTACTTTTTTGTCCTTTTAAATGGAATGAATTAAACAAAAAATCACACTAGTCGATGAACGAGACTTTCATATCAGGATACTGATAAACGTACACTTAACCTTTTTTTGTCGTATTCTTCTGTCATTAAAATATTCTTCAGACATGAATCCATCAGAAACGAGGATACATTAACATGTACTTAAACCTTATGATTGTAAGTACTTAACAAAACATTTATTTTATATAGGCTATCATTTTAGCAGCTAGGGTAAATTGTTCGTGTAGACAATCAGGATTTCTGTAGGTCAGTCTTTACGAGTCTTGAGGCTATCATAGAACGGAGTTTATTCAAATGTTAAAAAACTAGATGTGATAGACAGCAGTGCAAATTTTATAAGAATGGACTTGTGTCGATAAAGATGTGCTTTTGGGAGAAATGGGAAAATCAAGAATTAGGTGATCTATTATCAGATGAGCGAGATCAAGAGATTGAATATCTCGTAATGGCGTTTCAGATAAATGGAGATGCGCTGTTTTTAATATTGAGAGTGTGACAGTGAATGAAATCAATGAAATAAGTAGATACAGAAATCATGTCGCTAACATTTCGGAGAAATTAGATTGTTTATCTTCGTTAGTTAGTGTTCAATACAAAGACTGAATGTCTGCTGTTCGTTTGCTTCAACTATTTTGGACAGTGCAGTAAGCAAGTATTTCGGATCATTTTATTGGGATCCTTGTATGTTTGTGTATCTCTACTATTTTTCATTCCTTCCCACATTTGGTCAGCAAAATAAACACTGGTTCGTGGAAAAAATACGCGTGTTTGATTTTTGTTTTTTTTTCCCACAATTTCTTGTAGTGAGGATTCATAAAAACCTTACGCCATATTTATAATAGACGCTAATCATCATCATCATCATCATCATCATCATCATCATCATCATCATCATCATCATCATCATCATCATCATCATCCTTTTAATGCTCGTCGTTGCACAGAGACCTTCTCTAAGATTGGCAAGCTATTGTTTCTGAACTTATCTAAACATCATCTTTTTTCGCCGGCAACAAATTCTCTAAGGATCCTTGTTGTGAGTCATGATTTCCAGCAATTGTCTGACATTTTTGAAGCATGACCAGCCCATTGCAATTAGAATTTGCATGTTTTTATGGGTTTTTTTTCTCATGATGACTCCCGTTTGTTCTCTAATATACTGAGGTATATTGTGATCTCTCCATGTGAGGTTGAGCATACTCCTCTCTGATGTACATTGCATGGTTAAGTTGCATATTTTAACACCATAAATGCACACCAGGAGACGATTCGCCGACATAAGGGCAATACAACCAACCATGTAAACAATTACAAGCACTATATTAATAGATATACATATATTAAAATGCAAAAGTCTACAGACTTGTGCTTGTATATGGAGCACGCATGAGAGAGAGAGAGAGACAGAGAGAGACAGAGAGAGAGAAAGGGGGGACAGAATTAGTAATTTTACAGTAAGCTATTCAATTCAACTAATGTTTCGTGTCAGTGCTATACCAAAACTCCACTGTGCATACTTCTATACAGGGGCGTAGCTCTGGGACGGTTTGGGGTGAATCAAAATTGCCCCAGGACCGACGATGGTTACGGACCCAGGAGTTTTATGAATAGTAGCTCACCTAAAACATTTCTTCTGACATTACCCAAGTCCCTTGCAAGGGCCTCAAAAATTCTTGTACGTCACTGTTTCAGTAAAGTTTGCTTACCCAGCAAACTGTACGCCCCCAAGCGTTTGGAAAGTCTGCCCACGGGCTTCCAGTAATACTTTTGTGAACCCACAGGAGTTCGCTGTCCTTAGTTTAGGGTAGGCGATATCATATGTTGGATGAAGAGAACCCTCAAAGAGCCAAGCCGTCTGGACCCCAAATCTCCTGACACGTCCCTGTCTGTTTATTTTTTACAAGTGACTGGATGTGGACCTCAGAACTTCGGATAATTTTAGTCACCACTGATCTTTCGGCCTTAGTCGTTCGTCTGAAAAAAATCTGACAGATGGAGTCAGCATGTGACAATGAAGGGAAGGTAAAATCCACTTACTTTCTCACCAATCTGACTGCTTTGGACCTGAATGTTGCTAATGAAATCAAAACGGCAGAAAAGAAAGAAAAAACTCAAAATGAAGTAGAAATCTACCCAAAAGAAACATAATTAAAAAAATTAAGGAGAGGGATAACACTCATTTAAGATAGCAGAAAATTGACTGAATTGGGTCAGTTGGAATATTATGTCTTACAAAGAAATGAAGACATCGTCAATATTTTCTGGCTCGAGTCGCCAAATTTCGAAAAAAAACCCAACAAAAACAGGTCTGTTAGTCACTCAATATAAACCAACACGCAACCAACGTCTTTTGGCAGCATACCATGCTGGGGTGATCAATTATCAAATTGGAAAGAGGTGTGATTAATGAATAAGTTACTTCTCTCACCCTTTGTCGGATCTGGATTAAGTTGGAATTGAAAAAAAAACAAAAAAAAACAAGAAGCCTAAATGCTACTTCTCGCGATTAGTTTAACAAAAATTTACATTGCATATCAAATCTCAAACTACAAATTCATTTTGGCAGGGTTATTTGAAAAAAAATGTTGACATCATCATCCTGTGTAGCAACAGCTTTTTATCGCAGGACATAGATCCCCCCAAAGATTTGCCAGACCTGTGTGTGTGTGCATCGATGTGTGTGTATTTGTGCGTGTGTCTGTTGGTATATGCCTCTGTGTGTACACAAACAATTCATGATTAAAGTCAATAGACAAGTTTTTTCAAAGGGGGATAAATTAAATTAGACTTTAAATCTTTTACATATTCTCTGGTTCACGTACAAGAGAAGACATGTCTGGGTCCTCAGTAAATATTGTCCAAACTTTTGTGATCGACAACACCAACCATATTTTCGGGTATTACCAAGATTAATAAAAACTGCGTTTAGTTTTTGTTTTAGGTATATCAGCACTAAGAGGGACAGTAGTTGATCAGTTGGTTAGTCCCTCCCCAATGCGTTCGATATCGATTTTTGGTACGTGTTGAAAAGTCCTATTCGTTTTGCATCTTCACCGTTCTATCACTGAGAGAATATAATAAAATTGGGTAGTTACTCCATGTAGAAGGCTGTTTCAATTTACTTTACAATTAGAATGCAGAGCCGGGCCCTGGTTTTATGATCACTTGAAATCACGTCATTCAGAGATTGAAATTTTCTCCGATGATGTCATAAGAATTCGAAGAACAAAATCATATGATGGACTACTTGCATTGTAGTAATGACAGGTGGAATGTAGACATATCGTCAGACTAATTCTTACTTGTATTGGCATTATTGTGTGTTAGAATGATCTAACGGATTTGACATAAAAAAATAAATTTTCCAATGGTCTAAATGTATTCATCAGTTGCCTAAAAATATTTGAAATCCATGTTCAAATTCTGAAAGAGACCATGATTAATTAATTTTATTTTATTTATTTATTTTTGATTCCATGATGAGGACTTGACAAATTTGTAGTCTTCGTTTACGAGTACTTGGCGTATACCACTGAATAGAAAGTCTTGGGGTAAAAAGTAGAATGTCGTAACTGTAACATGCTATGTAATGACAATAGTTCAAGTAAATCAGTGTATGATTATGATGATTCCTCATCTTAGAGAGTGAAGCGTAAATTTTTCCGTAATATTTGGCAATTTTACGACTGAAAAACACTTTCGAATTTGTTAAAACGTTCGTCAAAGAATACAAATTCATTGGAAATAATTATAAAATCCTGAATGTTCTATTACTATAAATAACTGTTTTGTATGCACATGTCATTTCTTATGCCGAACCATATAATCTATGTTTCTCAAACGTGCTTCATATGGGAGCACTGGTGAGCGTTTACCCCGCGAGATACGAATCATTTTAGTGATCATGTCAAATGTTAAATATATTTTGCTAATTGAGTTGGATGCAGAGTCGTAGCTGGAGGCATTCTAATCAAAGTTCATATGGGGGAATGTAATTGTACTTCTTATACACACTTCAATCTACATGTCTTTGTCTTTGTCTTCATATGTGTGTATCATGTGTGTTTGTGTGTGTGGGTGTGTGTGTATGTGTGTGTGTGTGTGTGTTTGCGTGTGTGCCTTTCTCTAGCTACATTCCAGTGTGTCCAAAATATATAAGAATATTAATGCTTTGAAAAATTCCTGTAATGCTATTTCGAAAATAAATTAAAAGCAAATCGTTTGCCCCCGCGCAGATCGGCGGTTTGCACTTTGCTAACGGATACACAAGATTAATAATTGATGAAATCAAATTATTTCCTTTCCAAAATGGAGACTTTCCTCAACTTTGAAAAAAAAAATCATTCTCTTTTTCTTTTTTTTTTTTTTTTCGTTTATTTTTCAATTAGAAAAAAAAAATCATCCTGAAACGTAAAGCAAAAAGTATAGGAAATCGATTGAAGATGTTGAAATATGACAGTGGTGAGAATGAGTCATCCGTGGATGTTGTTTACCTTATGAGTTTTTCTTTTTTTCTTTTTTTTGAAACTCTAGACGGAATTTAATCAACGTTGAGAAAAGGCGAACTTATTGCGTTGGGAAATTTAAATCTTTTAACTTTTCTTTTCATACATCGTTTTTTGTACACAGAATAGATAATTCTTTATCTGTGGCAATTCTGTTACCCAGCATATACACACACACACACTCACACACACATATATATATATATATATATATATATATATATATATATATATATATATATATATGCGTGTGTCTGTGGGTGAGAATGTCTTATAAAATTATGTGTGTGTATAAATGTGGTTGTAAACACGTGTGCAACGTTCTGTGCATTTGCATGTGTGTGTGTGAGTGTGTGGAGTAAGATAAAAATCGATTTTTTCCAAATCTTTCGACATAAGAAAGCAAAATGATATACTCTACAGGATACTTCTGCAATGACAACTTTCATGCTACATCAACGGTTTATCATGAGGTAAAAATCGTTTGATAGATATTAAAAAGTAAGACTATTGATGTTCAAGTAGAAGGGTGTTGTTTTGTCAAACTCTTAGTGTTGGCTTTGTTGTTGCAATCCCTCAGCCTTTAAATTTTATGACATTCCAGATTTCAGCCATCAATAATGGATAATAATGGATAGTGAGGGTGAATAGAAAGGAAGGTGCTATGACATCGTCTCATGTCAACTTGCCACCAGGAAGAGGAAGAAAGTTTAGTGATCCTAACAAGTCCAAATCAGGTCCAAAGCAAGGCTTCATACTTACAGTTTTTATAATCATCCATTGGCAGGATGCAAGTCCATCGAAAGGATACCTCCAACCAAATCATATAGCTTAAAGTGGATTCATTCTCCGCTTATTCCGGGAACGGAAACCTGAACGTGTGGCAGACGAGCTACCCATTATACTATACGAGCAGACTTTACGGCTGGGTGTGGACGGGTCATTTTTCCATATTTGGGTGGGTTTTTCCCTTTTAAAAGGTCAAAATCACTGCTGAAATTTTCGATCCACATGAGGAGGGTCAAAATTGAGCAAACATTCCTTTTCCCATTCTTGAGGGTCGAATGGTGCGGGATCTTGTTCCAATTCTAATGGTCAGCAGTGGGCAGGAGTCTTCTTCCACCATTATGATACTAAATGGAGGGAGTACTTTTTTTTTTCATTTTCAGGATTAGAATAGAGCTATACAGTTTTTTCACTTTTAAGGGTGAAAATCGAAATTGAAATTTTTTCACCACCCAGGGGAGCAGAATGGATGGGGATTATTCTATTCTACTTTTAGGGTTAGAATGATCGGGGAATTCCTTTTCTCACTTTAAAGGGCTAATATGGAGAGGGGTCTTTTTCAAATATCAGGTCTTTAATTTTGACCATGAAATGAGACTTACTAAAATACTATGTAGGTATTATTCAAGTAGAATTGCATATAAATCTAGAAAATTCTAGATTTAATTTGCGGCGAAATTCCTGAATCTGCTCCCGAATTAAACACTTATTTTTCAGACAATCCTCCACTCTACCACAACAGTTTTGACCCTAAGAGAGGAAAAAATTGACCCCTAATAGTGAAAACAAGAATTTCCCCTCCATTTGGTCCCTTAAACATTTCTATCCTTCATACATCTATATTATACATACCCTAATAGTGAACAGTGTGATTCTCTTGGTTGGCTGTCAGAAACACATGGGGAAAACATTTTCTGATAAAAATACCTTTTATCCATCATTTGAAATTATAAACACTTCCCGAATTAGATATTTTTTTTTATCGAAAAAAAGCATCCCAATTGGAATGTATGAGTGATTTTCTTTCCATCGAGATCAACGATCATAGGAAAAAAATCTAGCTGCTGGTTGAGCCAGTAATACTGGCCGTTGCTAGTGTGCCCAATCCTCCTCTAATGATCTGTTATCAAATAATGCTGAGTTACCAAATCATATGAAAAAAAAGTACACGTCGTATAATAATCATCAGAAAGTTGATCATGTTAACCGTTGTGGGTGGCTTGGATCCTCACTGGATCTCCAAATATAGACGATCTGATACCAACTTATGCTAAGTTATTATATAAATAGACAGAGATATAGATAGGTATATATTGCTCAGTGAGATTTTCGTCAGTAAGACTTGACCCTTCCATACACATGAATTCAAATGTATCCGCTATTCAAGGGTATTAACTAGTATTACAATGAATTAGATCAGACTTAAGTCTTGAACTTTTAACATATTAGAATATTATTGGATTAATAAAAAAAATATTACATATTACAATAAGATACGTAAAATTAGTCCTCATTTATTAAAATAATCCATATATGATCAGAACATTACTCTATCTATTAAAACTATTTCTTATTTCATTACCATAATCTGAAAAAACATTCTTGTTTTATGAAGAAATATCCGAGTTGTAACTTTTGATATCTTGACGCAATCAAACACACCAATTCAAACACATTTGGTTTTAAATGAAAAACATTTAAATTGGCAAGACTAAGTTTGCGACGTAACTCGTATTTCGATAAGTCAGTCAATAATGGAAATCGATGCTAGAGATGGTATTGCATCTAAAATAACTGAAAAGCAACCAGGGGTGCATAACTCTAGCAACATCATAAATCATACATATAAATCAGTTACGTTACACTGAGGATAACTGTAATAAGTCATTGGATTGGCTCTCAAATTTAATCAATTAAGGTCTTTGTCCACCCTCCAACCAAATGTCAGTGAAATATATTTGAGATATTTTGCCGACAAATGAATGGATATAAAAACGTTTGAAAATTATCAGTACCTTGCACAAATGAGGCACCATAGCCACGCACGTACTAAAACTAAATATCTAAACAATTATTTACATCAGGAGCGCCCGGAGATACACACATACAGACACACACATACATACACATACCAGCAAAGAGAGAATAATATATTTTTTACTGATGGTCAGGCCAATCCTTTGTAGAGCTACGGTGATTTTTAATGTACAAATATCACTGTATCAAGAAAATTCCCGGCTCAGCTCCAAATTTTAGATTCTCTCTCCTTGCTACATGCCTCAGCCTTCCGGAAATCGTCATTGCAATTCATTGGGAGCTTTTGGAAATACCAAGTTGATAGACAGAGAGACACGAATGAATATATATCTTCCAACCATGGATGCAGATGTAAAAGAGTTTCAAAATACTAGGTTTCTTTAGTTTTCAAGTGGTTCTGGCTGAGTGGCTGGTTATTTGCTTGTTTGGTTCTTTACTTGGTTTGTTGGTTGATCGGCTATCTATGCTGAGCGTGCAAGCCGCAACAATGGTGCTGCAGGGTTGAAAATCACCCCCTTATCTTTTTTTCTACCCACCCCCCAAAAGTTTCTAAGTAGGGGTTGATTTTACGACGTAAGTTTTTATTAACTTGATTCCCTCTTGTTTCCATGCACGTTTTGTTGTTGTTGTTGTTGTTGTTGTTGTTCTTGTTTTAATAATTCCGCATACCAACAAAAGATTAGATGAGATACGTATTAAGTGATCCAATTTTTTTATTGATCACATCCAACTAAACACGCTGCAAAAGATGGTGTTCACATGATGGTTTCTATCAAGTGTCTAACCAGATATCTTTTTTTGATAATATCATGATTTAATAATCTTTAAAGCCCTGTCATCAGCCTTATCAAGTAATGTGTTTCTTTTGACTCTGCCTTCTTTTCAGAATTTAAATCTCTTTTCTTCAGCTTAACCCATTTTCATCATTTTCTGAAATAATAAACTATTACTCTTCACCAAATTCAGCAGTTTCTGTCTTGATGGTTTATTGGAGGCAGCTTTTGAGATCCATAAAGATACAGCACTCATAATAAAAGATCGTTGCAAATCTCACACTTGTTGGATTACCAAAATGTTCAAATCTGAAAAAAGAAACAAGCGTGAACGCTGATAGATACTAAGAGATAGATTTGGCAAATCCTTACGATGTAAAGTTCTATTTTTCTTGACATAAATATTCAAATTTCCAATCGGTGCAGCTTGCATGTACGGCAAATACATAGTCAACTAGCCAGCCAGCCAGACCCACTTAAAAACAGACAAAACCTATGTTAACTGTTTTAGCGACTGATTTTGATAATGGTTTCAAAATAAGATCAGCAAGATCAGAATGATCATAAGTAAAACAAGCTTAGCATTTGAAATGATTATTCAGATTCTAAAGAAAAAAACTCTGAAAAATCTTTGACTAAATACCAAGTGTCAAAGAGGATAAGCTGATTAAATTACTCTAACCTTTTCAGTCTGAGATTTTAATTTCGATTTCTTCCGTTTTTTTGCGATCCTGTTTTAATTGAATTAATATTTCGCGTGCTTATTAAAAATGTATTTGCAAGTATCGCAATGCATTAAAATATCATTAGTGGCGAGTGATCTTATTATCAGCATTGAGTGAAGGTTGAGAGGAGAGGATGGAGAGGAAGGGATTTGAGAAAGAGGTTTAAAGGAATGATCAAGAATCAGGGGGGTATCGATACAGGAAAAGTAAGAATGGAAAGAAATGAAAATATCTGAGAAGGGGGAGGAATGAAAACAGGACATGAAAACAGCAGGGAAAGCAGAGATACGGAAGGGAAAAAGAATCAATGGAGAGCAGTATGGAAGGAAAAAGGGGAAACTGATATGAACAAATAAAAAGAAGAAAAGAAAAAGGGGTGATGAAAGGGGAAGTGAGGGAGAGAAGAGAAATTGGAAGGAAGATGAAGTAGGAAGTAAAAACAGAAAGAAAGAATGGACGAATTACTTCATGAAAGACTAAATTATGATTGCCAAGAAAAAGGTCAAGAACAGAGGAATGAATAAATGAAAGAAAAAGAAAGGAAAGCAGGAAAAAGAAGGGAAAGGGAGGGAATGAAAATGGGAAAGAAGATACGAAAGAAGTGAGGAAGGAAAGACAAGAAAGATAGTGAGACTGATGGAATGGAAAAAAATGCTAAATAAGAAATGAAAATCAAGAGAAAAGTCCAGCAAAATTCTAATTCACTTCACCATACGACCATCTGGCAAAAATACACAAAAATCGGAAGAACACAATGAGTGAAAGAATATGATTGGACGAATATTGTGAAGAACGGTCATGGAAAAAGGTTCAAGGACAATTGCACCCCTGACAATTGTCCCCGGACAATAGCAATGCAACTGTTGAGCCTAAGTTGAATTTTGCAGAAGGCAAGTAATTGATCATGTAAATGATCACACTCATGGGGAGGTTATCCAGGGAGCAATTGTCAGGAGTTATTTATCCAAGGATGGAGGTTATCCAGAGCAATTGTTCAATGGGGCAGATGTCCTGATACCTTGAAAAAACATATAAAGATTGAAGAATGACTTTGATATCAGAACAAAATGTATAGAATGAAAGCAGAATTACCTAAAAAGACAGGAAGAGAAATGGTTGAAATGAACAAAAAAAGCAAGTACAATACAAAGGTTTACTTCTGGAATAACTGATGGTCACTTTTTGAATCCAGGCAAATGCTGATTTCCTAGGCAAGCAGATCCTCTCCACTAATATATAATCCTTTCCTGCAGAGATATCATCAGTAAATATCAAGATGGGAAGTAAAGAGTCTCAACTTACCTGGGTAAGATGACTAGTTAATACTTATAATCGAGGCGGGAAAAAGGAGAAGTGACAAACAAGGAGTATCAGTAAGAGGGAGGAAGAGCAAATGTGTGGTGAAAATGGTTTAATTGCCTATGCTATCTGAGTGAAAATCACTTTTTGTTCATTCAAAACCGACTTTTCATTGTGTTAAATCGTCAAATCAGCAATAATTTCCAGCATTGAAATAGAAACATCATCAAAATTCTACTGCTGAAGAATTAAATTTGTCCGCTTCATTTTAAACAATTATTTAAATACATTCAGATAATCGATTATATCAAAGAACTCAAAGGTGTCGGTTAAATCATTAAAAAAAAACATAAGGAAACTCAAATGGCCATGGCCGGTCATTTCTCATTATTGACAAACAAGCCGTTGGTATCACAACTCACACCATACAATCCCAGAGATCATGTGCAAACTGGTGATTGTCACACAATGGTTATGTCACATTCAAAAGATATTGGTTACAAAACAATCATAATCAAGGGTCTTGTGATTCTGGATGAAGGTCTATTTTCAACCACAGTCGTTAAAAGGTTGCTGCTGCTGCCGCTGCTGCTGTTGCTACTGCTATTGCTGGTGATGATGATTCCGCTGGAATTTCATATACTTTCTTTTCTCATTGTAAACCAGAGAGGGTAACGGTCATGAGCAGAAAAGTCAAGTAGAATAAATCAGATTAACTACAACCAAGAGTAAATATTAATTCCTAAATAATTGAAAATAACAAAAACTATAACACAATCATAATCAATACAATACTATTTTTTGTTTTTAGCAACGAGGAGGAATTTTCTGGTTGAGCGAGTTTTTAAAAAAGTAAATACTATTAATGACGAATTCAAAAACCAGAGAGTGTCTTAAAAAGTAAAAGTCACAAATTACCCTGGGAATATGACATCCAAACTGACCACTTCAACCAATCAAGAAGGCTTAACATGGTAGATGGGGAGGAAGAAAATGAAACCGGCTAAAAGAAATGATGCAAGAAGAGAAGACGAGCAACATAGTGGGATAACCGAAAAGATACAACGAAGCTCTTGAATGGTAAAAAAAAAAAAAAATATGAAAAAATAATTCCAAGACCAAGATGATGGTGAACAAATAGCACTTAATGAAACATTTGAACCCACATTCGAAAAATTACCAAACAAGAATGATGGAATTTAAGGATATCGGTTTAAGAAATTCACCATTCATCCAACAACTCCAAAATTGCCTGAATGAAGGTAAAGTTTCAGAATGGATGACCCTAAGCGACACAATCCTCATTTTAAAGGACACTACAAAAGACCAATCACGTGCCTACCACCGATGTAAAAAATCTTTAGTGGACGGATAGCACAGAGAATACATATCTCCATGGAAAGAAGAGGAATATTACCAGAATTACAGAAATGATGCAGGAAATAAATCAAATGGACGTATGACTTGCTCTACATCGATCAGATGATCCTAAAAAAGTAATAAAAGGAGGAAAAATGTTGCAATAAGATTGATCGTCAATAAAAAAAATTGATTTGATACGATCCCACCCTGCTGGATATTCGAATGCCTCAGGATATTCGAAATCAGCGAACTAGTGGTGGGATTCAGAGCTAAATTGATGAAAAACTGAGAAGTAAAATTGATAGCTACAGGAGAGAACAGAGATAAGTATGAATGACGAATCCCCCAGAGAGACTCTTTGTTCCCACGATATTTATACTAACCATGATACCAAAGAGGAGAATCCCGAAAATCAGCAAAGGATATTGATTTCCGAAAACAAATAATCAACCACCTCGTGTTCATGAACTTGCAAAAAAAAAAAAATAGGGAAGAGATCGAAACTTTCTCAAAAAAGTTGAATAAAACCAAATTCGGAATAGGAAAATGTGCAATAATGGTACTGCACCAAGGAAAACTAGCAGCAGAATGATTCAAAATACTGAAACACCAAAAATTCAGACCACATAGGACTGATATAAATATCTGCAACAGGGACTAATAAAAGAGAAAAAGAAAAGAGAATACTTTTGGAGGATAAGAAAAATATTAAAGACTAAATTTAACAGTAGGAATCTGATAAAAGTAATGAACATATGGGCAGTATCGGTAGTAAGACACACAGAGCCATTCCTTAGATGGACAAACGAAAAACCCCAATGAATTGACCGAGGAACAAGAAAGCTTATGACAATGCATAGGGCCATACATCCCAGAGATGATACAGACAGTATGTTGAAAAAAAATAAAGGCAGAGGACTCATCAGCATGGTAGACCGTATCCAAAGCGCCAAAAAGAAGGATTAGAAAAGTATGTTCAAGCAAATGGAGACATTATAAAAGGTGCCTGGAGAAGCGCAACTAACAACAAAAAAGTAGCAAACGAAGGAGCAGCACAGCAAACAAGGAAAGGAAATGGGAATAGAAATCTATACGGAGAATAAAAAAAAAAGATACGAAATGTCGCAGACGAGGAATCATGTACATGGTTACGCGAACGAAACCCTGGGAGAAACAATCGCTCATTATTGTATCTCAACACAAATGCATCAAGACAAAGTATGTCAAGGCGAAAATCGGTGGAACCCAAACAAACAACGAATACCGTCTATGTGGAGAGCGCAGGCGAGACTGTAAACTATATAAGCAGTCAATATAGTCAATTAGCCAATAAAGAGCATTCAAACAGACACGATATGGTAACAACGGTGATACACTGGGAAGTGGAAAAAACGAATGGGATTCAACCTCGGAGACAAGTAGTGACTGCACAAACTGAAGACCGCCCTGGAAAATGCAAACCATAAATTACTCTCTGACTTTGACATCACTCAGTCCGAGTGGAAAGACCAGACCCGGTAATCGTGGATAGGGAAAAGACAACCTGCCAAATAATTGATTTGGCCATTCCTGTAGATCACCGATAAATACAAAATAGAGTGAAAAACAAGGGAAATACCAGGACCTGGCAAGGTGACTAGAAAATGTGTGGAACACAATAGTCGGGGTAGTACTAGTAGCAGTAAGTGCACTAGGAACCGTGCCAAAAACGTTGAAAACGAGACAGTAGGAACTGAGGATAAGAGGAAGTATTGAGACTATACAGACCACAGAACTACTGGGGACCACACAAAAACTGAGGAGAATACTAAAAATATGAGACCTACGATCCAAAGCTGTTAGAAATGGTCTAATAACTAGAAAAAAGGCATGATGGAGGCGGCACAAATCACACCGCAGCTGTGACAGGTGAAAACAAAATGAAAAGAAGGTTAGAGACTTGAAGAAACTTGCTGTCATTCAGTCTCCAACAGTGACCACCTGGCAACTGGTGTAAAGAAGCAAATTATCATAATAATGAGAAAAAAGAACAGAAACAATTCACACACCCATATATATGTATGTGTGTAAATGTATGTATGTGTGTATGTGTATGTATTTATGTAAATACTTTTCATGTGTCATGTGTTTTCATAGATAGATTTTATCAAACAAGTACATCAAAACCGAAGTAGTGTAGGTGACCTAACGGATAACAGCGTGGAAAATGGAATTTGCAAACAAATTCGAAAATAAACATGTGATAATTGCGTCAAATTCATGCTAATGCACTTGGGAAAGGCATGAATCCATCTCTTTGTAATCCGAGCTCTTAAGCCTTGGAGAAGGAAAATTCTAAATTCAAACTACAAAGGCCCGATTCTGTGCTGAGAGAGGCTGATAACGGAATAAAGAGTCAACAGGGCCTTGATAAACCTCCGACAGGCCTTGAAAATCAGAAATAGGTCATAGCAAATTGTTTGAGTGAAAAAAAAACAAGGAAAAAAAGCAGGCTGCTGAAGAAAAGCAACTTGTGTTAGTTTTGTTTACGACTCCTCGATATTGCCTTCGCCAAGCAGATAATACGTGAAAGAGAAATGAATTCATACATATATATGTATATAAGTTAAAATGAGAATATCTAATAACATATGAATGAGTAGTCGCGATTAGAATATACGTGCTTGTTAGATGAATAACAAATATGATTTAGCATATTTATGGCATATGGTGAAATGGAGCATGTTGCGTGATTGAAAGACGATAATTGTAAAATTGATATATGCACATTGGAAAAGAGAACAGATTCGAAGAAGGTAACACAATGATGACTCAATAGAAATTGATTAAAAGAGCATTTACTTTTATTTTAGAAATTTAATGGAATTAATAGGAATTTAAAAAAAGGTCGAGTCATTATAATCTTATTACAATTATACAATTTTATTTTAGTCGTTACAGAATTCAACATATTATTGCATGAACAATGTGCTGGTATGTTGTCAGGGACGTATAAATTCGAAACGGAGCCAAATTGTCTGATGCAATTTTTGAGAATAAAGCATAAGAATTAAGGCGCTTATCTCTCATTAAGACACATGATTTGTGTACTTTCCAGTTATCTACCATATATAGTTACCATCTCCTTTACTCATATTTTAGGACTGTAATGAATGTGTTGGATATAAAAGCCCCTCCCTGACTACAATCTTATTTTAGTCATTACGGAATGCAAGGAAAAGTTATAGCAAAGCTAAATTGAGTTACTACAAATTTATTGGAAAGTTTTTGTGTAACAGACTCATGCTATAAAAACTGGCTAACGATTACGAGCTGAGAAAAACTCGGTTATTTAATTTTAAAGGCGTAGCAGTTTGAAAATGGAAACTGTGTTTTCTCAACTAAAAATTATTTCGTTGTTATCTATCTGGAACTGAACATCAGATCTATAAGGTTCCAAAGAATTTTATCACTTTATTTTATCTCACATTATTGACTTAATCAAATAGTTTTGGATGAGTTGGCATTTGTTCATATTTTGCAAAGATTTGATTTGTTTTGTTTTGTTTTTTTTCTATTATTTTCTTCGTCATTTTTGATAACTTTTATCTGAATTTTCTATTTTCGCTTTTTTTCTAATGTTGGTTTGAATTTCTGTCCCCCTTTCCTCTTTGATTAAAAAAAATGGCATTTGCATTGCGAATTCCCACCAAAATAGATGCATATCTATCTATCTATCTATCTATCTATATATCTATATCTATATCTCTATATATATATATATATATATATATATATATATATATATATATATATATTCAAATATGTATGTACATATATTTGATGCTATTATGATTTTACGAGTAAACAGGAAAAGAATCTATCCATCTAATGAACAGTGTGATGTTTTCTGTTCATTTCTTTGTCCGTAACGTTGGGCTTTTACACATGAACGAAACAATTCCAATGAAATATCTATCCCCTATGTACCATCTAATCCGCTGAACTCTTCAAATTGAGCTAATTGTCCTTTTTTTATAAACCTCACTTGAAATAGAAACATAAACATTTTTCTACGACATTAACAGCTTTAGAGTAATGAAATGATAAGCTTTAAATTAGGTAACAGAATGTGAAAACTAGAAATATCAGTCAATTCCCGTAAAAACATCCACAGATATTCCTGGATTTTAACGCAATGATTTTGATATATTTTCACACATGAGCGACTATTCGGCGGTTCGGTCATGGAGATGTTAAGCAATAAAAAGAATAGGAAGGGAGGAAGGGGTATGATGTCATAAGAAAACTAACTACTATGATGTGGAATGACAGAAAAAAATACAATGTATGCGTTCGATGGTTTTGTATTTCATAAAAACCAAAATGGTAAAAAAACACACCAAAAATGGCCGATAACGATTTTTAAAAATATTTTTATGTTATAATGCTAGCCTTATTTGTACCACATATGCTATATATGTGTGTGTGTGTGTGTACATATATATATATGTATATATATATATATATATATATATATATATATATATATATATATGCGTGTGTGTGTGTGCGTGTGTGTGTGTATGTATGTATATATATCTTTGTGAATGTTATTTTGTTTATATATATATGTGTGTCGGTCAAAAAGTAATGTCTATTCTTTTTTAATTGTGAAAGTATTATTTAGAATTCTTAGTTTGTTTTTTTTTTCTTTGCTATAAACAATTAAGATCCTCTTTCAAAATGGCTTCCTCCTCTGTTTAAGAATTTGAAAACATCCAGTTATTGAATGTGTATGGAAACACTGCACTACGTAGGCAAATTAAGGAGATGGTGGCCAGTTGTGAATAGGGATAATGTCAAACTGGATGATGCACTCAGTACAGCTAACGGAAGATTAATTATTGCAAAACTCAGTGAAAGCTTTCATGAGAGCCACGGAGGTGCCTTTAGTTTAGTTCAATCTTTTGGTTACTCAAAGTTGATCTCAGAACAACTCGGAAAAGCCACATTTGAACGCGTGATGAAATTTTGCAACATGACGATGCATGGCCTCACAGCGGCTCAAAGATTAGACAAGTGGTCAAACAACCTACAATACTGACCTGAGCATCAGCCTTTTGTCTTTGAGGACCCAAGAGTGATGATTAGGTGGAAGATGTTCGTTGCGTATGGCTAAGGAAACAGCCAAGAAAATTCCGTGAGATGGGTATACATGCCACCATTCCAAGGAAAAATACCACAGTCGAGAATTAAGTAGATTTAGGACTAGTTTTGGGATACTGACACTTTTGTCTTCATTTTGAATTCATTTGCTTTGTGTGCTTCTGCAATAAAATCTATTGTAATTAAAAAAAAAAGAATAAGCGTCACTTTTTGACCAAGCTTCGGACATATGTATATTTGAATTTGTATGCTTCCTTGTTAGGATAAGAGATGCTAGTTTGAATCCTACTGGAGATACGTATTGCCTACTTATGATTTTGTGCGTGTAAATGTTTGTTCATGTCAATAACTTTACATGCATACAAATAAATATAGTAAATGAATGTTAGCGTAGGTTACATGCATGAAGTTTAATGAAATACTTTAGTTTCAAAATGTGTAAACACAATTTCGGCGACTATTAGCTCCGACATAAGCGAACAGACGAATCTTATTATCAACAACTCTCTCTGCACGCATGCGCTTTTCCATTTTTGTGCTGCTGTGCACACATTTGCACTGGCACTCTGCCCCCTCCGGTCAATCAAAAACTGACTTATCATTCTAACTGTCCATCCATCATGTAATCGTTTCACACAGCGACCAAAACTGGCTGCAATGGACCCTAACTTTTCTCCAGTTTTAGACCAGGGTAGAAATCGGACAATATCCGTTGAATATGAGAAGGGGTGGGGCCAATGATAGGGATATGTGTAACCAATGCATCGCACAGCAGTGTGGAGGACCAGATTGGGCCCAAGAGTTCCCAGGATGTAGCTGTGTATAAAACATTTCTCAGCCAATACGATATGTTCATTAACAAAATTGATTGACTTTATAGTTTGCCAGCGAGCGAACATGGTATTGCATGCTAAAAGGGTCATAACAGATGAATAAAGGATGGCTACTGGACTAGGGCATTTGTGTAGCTTTGGGGATAGGTGGCTAAAACAGATGCATTACGAAATTCCTCTAGGAAGCTCTGGGGGATGGGGAGTATACGTACGTGTTTTGATGGCGTGCATGGGTCGAGCAGGTGAAGCTCAGGAGGTGTCAAGTGAAAACTGAAGGTGAGAGCTGTAATGCACGTATGTTCATATTTACTAATCTATCTATCTATATCCATCTCTCTCTGTATATCTATATCGGGTAGAACAGCCATCTCTCCCTTTCTCTCTATCTTTCTCTCTCTCTCTCTGTTTTCCAGAATATTTTTCTGTTGTACTTGTTTCCCCTTCCTCTTTTCATGTTCAAATATTTCCCTTTATCTCTCTTCCTCTGTATAATTCATTCATCTGCTGTCTTCTCAACCGTTGATTCCGAAAGTTCTCCTCTTATGCTATTCCCTGTTTTCTGCAACATAGATGAACTAACATGTCTGGCAATAAACAAATAAATTGTAGAAGATTATAAGATGTAATAATTTCTTTTTACGTTGTTTAACCAAATTTGCTCATATTGCTCTAACCTCGACTGTATATATCTCTCTATATCAGATATACTGTTCCAATTCATCTATCTATTCATGTTCGTCCACGTCAATCTAAGTATCATACTGCTCATCTATAAGCCTGTTCTTTGGCTTGGACGAATTGGATACCCGCAGGGCTCAGCAGTCAAGGCTAGATACCTTGTGGGGTACTTTATTTCGGAATATTGTCTCAAGACAATCTTCTTAAATCCATAGGACATTCCTGTACTTTTAAAATTTGTAGTTTCAAATTGTGTCTATCTATCTAAGCATATTTACATCTATCTATCTATCTATCTATCTATGCCCATTCATGTCTATTTATCTATCTATATCTTCCATTTCATCTATCGTTCTGCTTTTTTTATATATCACTGGCCCCATGAAACAATCATGCGAGACGATGATGGAAAATTGCTCAGGGGCAAAGGGCAAGATCGCCGGATTTGCGCTTGTCCGTCTCGCAATCCGTTGCGAAAATGTCAAAACGATCCGAAGACAAATGAGCATTGGGAACCCAATGGCCTTTGTATAGTCTTACGAATCATCAAGACTGGGAAAATGCATTCGAGGGTACATCTATGTAGTGTTAAAAGTTGTCCATTATCATGTCAGCAAAAACACTTTATATGAATATATACAATATTATATATATGTACACACACATACATATATATGCATATAATAATACACACACACATATATAAACATGCACACATGCACACATACACTCACACACACACACACACACACACACACACATATATATATATATATATATATATATGTATGTATGTATGTATGTATGTATATAGCCAACATATACGAGGTGTACGCCTTGTGCGACAACGTCAATGATTTCAATCAATTCCTTTCGATCGAGTGCCATGCCGCCATCTCAGGATGCTTCTTTTTTGGTTTGTTTATTTTGTTTTCTCCAAGACTGATTTGTCTTACTTAAAGGCAAATCAAAATGAAAACATGAAGACTATGCAATGGGAATCAATTCCAAAAGTCCTTTTTAATGTTAACAAATGCTCGAGGCATTTTACACCCTGCTGCTTCCTCCTTTAGTTGGTTTACTGAATGGAGATGGTCGATGGTTGATTAGCTTTTTTTCTAGTGGTTGGATTTCGGTTGATTCGGTGGCTGATCAATTTGGTAAGCGTTTATCGATGCAGTTGAGTAGGCTTATTGGCCTGTAGTTGTTAAAGTCATTCAGATTTTTTATATATACATAACTGCATCGATTGCAGAGCACGAATCCTCTGGGACTTTACTTTGTTTGATGAATAATTTGAATAGAATCACTAGATTCCTAAGGATGACTTTTCCAGCTTTTGGGGGTAGATCGATGGTGATGTTATCGAGTTCAGAAGTCTATTCTTTTTGTTTGTTTGATCGCTTGCTTTATTTCCCATGGAGTAACTTCTGGGAAATCTTTGAACCGATTACTCTCGACTTGTGTGTCCTGTAAATTTTTCTGTGTTTTTTCTAGCAAATAGAGGTTTTTGAAGGAGTCCAGGGTACGTCCGACAATTAGTTCCCTATCCATCGTCAGGTCTCTATTTGATTCGAGCACTTTTCTTTGCTTTCTACCTGTTCTGAGAGATTTTCCGATTGTTTTTAAGCCCTTGCCTTTTTAGGAAATACTTCCAATGACTGCTGTCGTGTATTTTTCTTTTATCTTCTCCCTGTTTACTTTAGATGGTTTCATCCTTTTATCTTGTTGTCGGCTTTAAGTTTTTTTCCACGAGATTCCTTTTTTCTATCGGGAGTTTACCGATGACAGTTTGGTTAGCACAATTTCTGTTGTAATCTGTTTTAAGGTAAAACAAAAAAAAAAAAACAAAAAAAATTGAAAATTCCCGAAGATCTTTAGAATTGAAAGAAATACTCACACCCACCATTTGATAGCAAATTAAATGCAGTATGTAGTGCAAAATATGATGAAATAAATATCAATTATACATACATAAAAAACAAAATATGCACATAATCATACAGGCACATGCAAGCATAAATAGACTCATACATACACATGTACATACGTATATATGGTACCAGCTAGACTGGATTCATGTTTACAATTCGTGTATAAATATTTTTACATTAAATGTCGCTGGGCGTTTTCTATGGGAGAGCAGTTCGCTAGATTCTTCACTAAACTATTCTATTTTCAGTCAAATGAAATAACAAAAAGTGTGGGGATTCGGAATCGCACCTTCCTCAAGATCTTTAATGATAAGTGAACCTATGTACGTGATTGTATCTATTACACCATACATACCCATAAGAAAGATTTTAGCTTTTGTCAATATATCACAAACTAAAACATCTCCGATAAAGCTCTTGAGTTCATGCATGCCAGAGACATAGACGAATGTTTCCATTTTTTTAAAAATAATTTCGTTTCAAATCTAATCCAACAAACAGCATTATCACATGGTCTTTTGCCTCATAAGTTGGTTTATTAGCCGTATGGCTTTACTTGAAATTTTCACGCGGCTGACTGAGTAGTATAAACAAGAAAACCGTTTTGATTCATTGAACCACATTTTTTCTGTTGCATTTAGAATCAATCCCCCTTTCTTTAAGGTGGCACAGTCCAAGATTTTCTCTTTCATTGATGACAAGTGTACTTTTTCAAACAGTTTCAAATAGATTCAAAAGGCCTTGGCAGCAAACACTCCTCCCTTTTCCAGTCCTTTCAAACATTATCAAAGCGCAACAACTGATCTACCAGACCAACCTGAGAAGCGAGATGTAAATTTTTTTCCTCTCCGATTGTTATTGTGTGTCTGTATGTGTCCGTGTGTGCCAGTATAACTCGATAGTTTTAAATAAAAAACGTATTTTCAAAGATACTTTTTAGATAAATAGTTCTGGCACACGTGTCATCTGTGGTCTTGATCCAGCAAAGAGCATTGAAGAACCCAGCTTAGAACAGGGATCAAAGTTGAGTATTTATCATTGTCTCTTACAGTTTGAGTCCTCCCATGTAAATACTCTCTAATCCAGGGTAGAATATTTCCTCCCATGACATATTTGAATCGTTGGTTAAGGTGGTATTCTTTACGCCCAAGTCCAATCAATTTCACTCACAGTATCACACAGAGGTGGTTCTAATTGAAATGAACCAAAACATGACAATTTTCCTCGTCTTTGTACCCACTTCATTAACAAATTAAAATGAAAACAGGAAGACGATGTAGTCGGAAGAAGACAGAAAATAAACCAAAGAAAAAACATTGAAAAAAGGCGTAAGGGTACACAGTGGGAATGTTATGAAAGAAATAATAGCATCTAAAACGGCATGTCTAACAAAATGTCGGCAAAAACTGTCAAAGCAGTACTATGAACTTATGAGAAAAGTTTGCTAAACTGACAACCGCACGTGCTTCCTAGTTTTTCAATGGGTTTGCTAGGACCCTAATCAGTCTGCAACACGAATCGTGTGGACAAGAATAATATCTCTATAATTATCTATGTCCAATGCCTAATCCCATCTCTTATCCTTAATAATTGAAACGAGAAAATCCCCCACGTTTGCACTTTATGATTTGCCAAGGTGAAACTATCGTCTCTGACACAAAAGTGGTAGGTAGATTTAGCTGGACGCGACTATTGCAAAAGGATTGATGGGACCATGTGAGCAATCTTGAGAGAGAGAGAGAGAGAGAGAGAGAGAGAGAGAGAGAGAGAGAGAGAGCTTGCATACTGTTATCATCAATAAACCTGAATAATGAAACTGGTATTATTTTGTGACAGTGATTTGATTTCTGTGATCTCAAGTTTTAACCTATTCTATTCGACGTTATAACGGGTCGGGTTAATCAGTCAGTAGAAAATGTCACGTAACCAACATCTCTTGGCAGCTAGCGGTATTGGGTTGATAAATTAAAAAAACTGAAAAAATGAGTAATCAGTGAAGAAGTCATTTCACCCACCTTTTATTGGAACATTAAGATGTCCGAATTGAAAAATCACACATGCATCAATGCAGCCAGGCATTAACTAAGTGACCAATCCAGCGTTTTCTATTGATTTCCTTGAACTGTAAATTATCCCCTCCCTCACAAAAACAAACAATAACTATTTCAGGAAGGAATTATAAAAAATTTAAAAAGAAACGAAAAGTTTTTACTAGACATGGGGAGTGAATGTGTAAATTTTGGGTTCTCTGACTCAATAAGTACGACCTGTACGCTTGATACATACATAGACATCGAGAAAGAAACTGTTGGCAATTTTAGTTGACAGTTTCACTGACATCACTGGAAATTTGAGGACTTTACCTTCACGTTTCTCCAAGAGGCACACCTTATCAGATAATCTTCCATTTGCTAAAAAGTGTATGTGACCTTATCTACTCATTTAGAAATGGATACATATGATCGAAGAAATGATTATAAATTGCCTTATATTATAAGAAGCTTATTTGAAATGGTCTCCAGTCGTTACATGGTTAATGTATCGCTCACCTTAGACAACGTAAGTAGAATAAACAATCAAAGAAATGGAGCGACTGTGGGAATCGAACCTGATAGGGTATCCACTCCAACGTTGCGATGCTCTTATCATTGAGTTAAACATGCCGGTGGTAATGTAAAAGGCCAAATTGTGAATCAAATTGGTATCATTAACAGCTTTTGATTAGTGAACTATCCAATCAAGTAAGTGAGAGGACGTAAAGTAACAACACGAACTTCACAGGAACACGGGAAGATATTTAACAAAATATTCTATCAAATGCATTGTGTGTGTGGAGGGAGAGAGGGGAGGGAAAAAGAGATTGAGAGAGAGAGAGAGAGATTCTTAGCTTAAAGAATAATCTAATAAAGCACAAATATCTCCGTGAATTTTTCCTCGCATAATATCGTCTATAGAGAATTATAATTGACTCTTTAACTATAAAGATGCAAAGCAATTTTTGATGTTTGTTATCCCTATCCATTAACAGTAGAGGATGGAAACTTCAGTCATTGTATCTTTATGACTAATCAATTTCAAGTAGAATGAGATATGATTGAAATTATCTCCCTTTGACCATTAGGTGATTTTTAAATAAAAATCACAGAAATGCTCCACTATCTTCATGCTATTCATGGAAGAGTCCAGTTGATAGTTACAAGTTGTTTCGAGCGGGTTTATGAATTCAAAAGTTGATTTATAATAGCCGACTGTGATTCAACATCAGGTCCGCTGGAAAAATTGCCTAACATCGATGTACTCTCTCATGCCGGCGAGACAAGAAATCTCCTCTTTGTTTTATTTTCTAAATTTATTTTGCCTTTTACAATTAAGCCACAACAAATCTAATCAATAAATTGATTTAGAATTTTCATTTTTTTTTCTCATTTTGTCGCTTAATGCAATAATTCGTGTTAAACATTTGGCACTTCAAAGCTATCATTTAAACAACGATAGTTGGGGGTTGGGTGAACGAATCTTGTTCAATACAAAAATATTCGGCGTTAATTCCATTATGTAATAATCTTCTGTTGTTAATTGTCGGCAATTTAGCCAGCTGCTGTTATCTCGGTGCCAAAGTCAGTCTCTTCGACGCTTCTGCCCATTTATTCGAAGAATATTTCGCGTCTGTTAATGATTTTTAATTTTCTTTTATTTTTTGTGTTCAGCAAACTCGTTTCAACCCACTGGCACAGCATCGTCCGTTTTCACCCACAAAACTAATTAAGAAGCCTCCCTATAACTGGGTTATTTGGAGCAATTTTATAACACACATTATTTAACCTCTCCGCAGCGAATATGTTCTAGAGTGCAAATCAAAGCAAATTCTGGCTATAGTGATAGAGAGAAGTGTTAATATCAGTATATGTGGAATATTGCATTCTAAAAAATAATTTGCAAATATTACACAGCATCCTAAGCACTAGCATTATTTCTGGGTGTCATCTACCAAAGCTCGATATGTGCAGCTATAGAGTAGGATGAGTCTCCAAATATCTTTATAAACCTTTCGTTTAATGGCCCTGGCGTATATAGTAATTTGATGACTACAGACTCTGTTGGGGCAATTGAAGTTTTACTTTGCATTACCCCTATATTTTCCCGACCGGTAAAAGAGGAAGCTCAAGAAAGGGTCTACGGAAAAGTTATGGTAACAATATCAACGACACAAAGGAGGAATTTACTTGATTGATCATAACTAGGAAAAATTAAGAGTAGCAGAGAGTTCTTTCAGCTCACAAGAGCAATTGCTACTCTGTATTTTCTTCCTCGATTCATTTGTTTTGGAAGCTTAACATTTCATTGGTATAAGGACAACTCCCCTTAGAATGATATCCAGAATAGAACATCTTCCACCTGAATAACTACCAGAAGCCCCATAATGACTCTTGACAACTGATTTCATGCCATGACAACTTTCCTGCTAGTGTGACCATTGACATAGACATGGACATACACTTCATTTACACAACCTTTAACTTCGATCTTGTTGTTGCTAAACTATTGTTAGTGGGCAATCATACATGAGCAACTATAAAGGGGGCAGTTGTCTAATTTTTTATTGTCTTTACTGATATATCCCCGGATAGATGTGATCTTTCCACGGGCCTTTGGCCATCCACGACTTTTTTCACCCTCACACATATTACTCTAGATGGACTTAAAGGTTGACATTAGATGTTTGGATACTTTCGGGCAGACTTTCAATATTGAATGTGGTTTAAGACGACGAAGCATAACATAACGCAGAAAAAGAATTACGAATGAAAATTTAGGTCTAGTTAGTCACACAATAAAAATCGTCACGTATCCACGTCTTTTGGGAACATGTCATGTTGAGGGGAGATCAATTAAAAATTGGGAAAGGGTTTGATCCATGAATATGATTCTTCTCTCGTCTTTTGTTTGGTGGTGATCACTAAAAAAACTGAAAACACATGCGTACGCTGCCAAGCACAAATTAGTGGATTAATTTAGCCCCCACAAAAGAAAAACTATGAAATCGACATAAAGAGTAATTGTTTAAATTTTCAATTCTTTTGATTCATTGCTGGAACCTGGCAGCACAATTCATACATGCGTTACATGTCAGAAAGCTGGACCAATATAAAAACTGTAGAAACCTTTGTTGATGTTGATAGTTTTGTTGATTGTTTCTGAAGGTGACTAAAGCAAGACGTCTGTGAATCTATGTCCGTATCTTTTTCTAGACAAGATGAGAATTCGAACAACATGAAAATAGTGATTTCCAAATCGAATCAAAACAGAGGGAGCAGCCGAGAGCTCACGATATTCAAGGAGGCAATTTTTATGCATATAGGGACTTGATAAGATTATTCCCCAAGAGGGCAACAATGTCTAATGATATAACAAAATTATAAGTAATGCATTGATACGTGTAGACTGCAGTATGCGTGGACATAAACCATCAAGAACTATGGATGATATCGGATAACTGTAATAAAGGGTAGTGATATCAAGATTCACAACAAATAACTACTGATGATGTGTACGAACATGAAGTGTATATAGGTTTACCAAACGTAAAATTGAGGTAGAATTAAACTTTTCAAAATGGTCTCATGTATATACCAATAGACATGATCATAGAGACACACCTATGAGAGCTATCTATATATTGATCACCTGTGTATGATCTTTCCTATAGGCCGTACCAATAGAGCTACAGGGCTAAAATTTTACTATTCACTCCACAATATGTCTACGAAGAACGTTTTCATTTTTTGACCCCCTCCAAAAAGTTTTCATTTGGAGGTACATTTTACAATGTAACGTTATGCTAAATTGGTCCCTTAGATTGTATCCGGGAGAGTTCATGCTAATTTTTTTAATAATTTTTTCCCCAACTTGTTTAGTGTCATCACCCATTGAAAGGCAAGAGCAGTGAATTATCCATTAATCACACTTTTTTTGTAATTGTAATTGATCACCAAAAACAGGATCTGTCGCTAAAAGACCTTGACACTTTTTATTGACTGACTAACCAGTCCTGTTACTGTAAACTGTTGGGTTTCGTAGTATAATTAGTGTAGCAGCCACCTCAAAGAAGCAGACTTTTTGAGTTTTTTTTCTTTATTCTGATTCAGCCTGCTTAGTAACAGTCGTGGAATGGCAATTTAGGACTTGTGATGAAAAGCTGTAGAAATAAGATGAAAGAAATATTTTCTTTTTAAATGATGATAATCCACAATCTTCAGAGCAATCAATTTAAAAAATGTGAAGGTATTAGTACTACAAGTGCATATAAACTAAGGAGATGGTTGTGTATTTGGTCATTTGACATAAAAACTGTATCCGTCAGGCCTTCGTAGCCTAAACTATAAGGAATGGTTATGGAATGATTATCTAGTAACTGCGATAAAAAAGCAGGAAGAATGGATGAAATGATACAATAATATCAAAGCCTGGTTCTACTTGCATGTTTTAAACGTTAAGTGAGTTTCCAATTGCTGTTCTACCGGATTTGTATTTACATCATTATTTTTCAAGAAACGTACTTGTCTTTGATCAGAGATGGGAGAAAATTATCCACATTAGCAATGATCGGAATTTTTATCTGTGTAAATTGAACACAATATTCAATAATGTTCCCCGTACAGTTGATTGAAAGTGCAGTTAGCTTTACGTTTAACTACACGAAGAATGGAATCGGCGAATCGAGTTCAAACTCCTCATCTGTGAATGATTATCAAAGCGATAAGTGACTTTTAACACAGTTCACCCTACCCGACACCATGCAACGCTTTTTCTATTCCTTGGAAGTGAGTGTAATTTTCTGATCATGTTTATGAAAACTTATGAGAAATGACTATAATTCTCTTCAAACTTTGTTTTACTAGCCATTATAATGATATTCATGAGTGATTAGTTTGTTTTTTTTTTGTTGTTTTCTTTGCATTATCAGATTAAAAAATTGCAAATATCACGGTCTTGGTGGCAAAAGTTTTAAGGGAATAATCGACATTTTTAAATTTTTTAAAAATAATCAATCAGTATGTAACACTTATTGTCCGTGGACAAAAAAGTGGGAAAAAAAGTTGTACAGTCAAAGTTTTCATTAAAATTTGGAATATTTTCAGAGGAAAACCACACCGATGTTTTAAAACTCCAGTCAAGTGTCGGATGGGGCCAGTGACCTACTATAAATCGTAGATGACAAAATGAAGTGTTAATTTGCATGCAATTACAGGGTTTTTTTTTTATGTCAAGACAATTTATAAATTTGGAACTTTGAAGGGTGATGAAACTTTTTTTTATGTTTTTGATTCCCGCACCTGAGAACATTTGGCACACGATTGCCAACAAGCACTTGATAACATTCTCTTTCATTTCTACATCATGTGGATGGAATGGAACGTCATAATCAATACAAAGTCACAAAAAAGGAAAACCCGAGAAGAAAAAAAAGGTTCCGATGTGCAGCGCTTTTTAAACGCATTAGAGAATAAAAAGATAACAAAGTAAATTAATTAGCAAATTCATTAAGGGACTGAGAAAAACGGTATTTTCTTTCGTACATTCTTTAAAGGAGAATTAAGGGCATCATACAATAAATCGAAAAATTAAAAACTGTGAATGGGGGAAGAACTCGCACGAATAAGATAAAAAGGTCCGGTTAGTCATTCGATAGAAACCGATCTGTGACCACGACTTTTTGCCGCATGTCTTGCTGGGGATGATCAATTGAAGAAAATGGTGATCAATGAATAAGTTGCTCCCCGTGTATTCTTTTTCACTTTCAAAAAAAAAAAAGAAAACTCAGGGGGAATTTTAAAAAACACAAAAAAAGAAAAACAACAATAAAAAAACAACAAAATATTTTTAGACATAACTAGACATAATGAGGGGCAATTGTTTAAATGTTCAGCCTTCTAGCTTCATTGTTGTCGCCTGTACGCGTGACAGAGAGCCAGCCAGTCAGTGCAACCCTCTTAAAAACTGAAGAAACCGATGTTGATGTTGACAGTTTTGGTGGATGATTCTAAAATTGTGAACGGGGAGTGAATTGTATGACTGAAACTGAGATAAAAATATATGGCGTTAAGAAAAAAAGCAATTAGGTTTCCTGAGAAGAAGTAAATGGGAAAGATGCGATATGGGACCAGAGGATGAAAAAAAATGAGCTGAGGGGGAAATAAAATGTGGTAACGTTTGGGCGTGTCTATTCGATGATAAACATCGGCTTTTTTTTTTTATCTCAAGGCAAATCGTAGTCGAAAGGATAATGTGAATTTTTAAAATAGAACCTCGAGACAATTTTAGCAAATTAATATGCTGCAGTATATATGCAGTGATTGGAATAAGTAACTATTAGATTTGGGTACAGTTTGTTTCCATGGATAAATAGTTATATAGTATTCCGGTAGTGATTATTTTCTACAAAATCGTCAGTGCCAGAGGACCCTAAGAAAGATTCTGTCGGAGCATATATATACATATATATATATATATATATATATATATATATATATATATATATATATATATATATATATATATATATATATATATATATGTATATATATATATGTGTGTGTGTGTGTATATATATATATATATATATATATATATATATATATATATATATAGAGAGAGAGAGAGAGAGATTGATAGACAGATATATGTATAGATATATGTATATATGACTCCGAAAAAATGCGGTATTTCGATGTCTACAACATTTTCCAGGAGAATAGATTGATCTGTCACTGGTTTGGGAATCGATATAGTATATTTTTCCGAATTTTTTTTTTAGATGTGTATTGTTAATGCTATGATTGCAAATATCATATGGGATGGAGTGGTTTATAAAGATATTTTGTGAGGTGGGGAGGATTTTTATTTCATTGTAGTCTTTATAGCCATATAACTCATGTATGACATTACACCAATTCATTCTACACTATTCATAATATTCACATTATGTAAATTCTGCATTCAATATCTACATTATATATTTTTACAATATACCTTATTTGAATGATATAAACATATTTTTTGATAAAAATATTATCTCTGCTGATACCTCCCGCTACGTTCTACCTTCTATATAAACGTGGCCATGATATATCGTTCTCATATACCTTATTATCACAAACCATTCGAAATCGATTTCCTATAAGATCGAGTAAGAAACAAAACTATCGAAATTTGACAAAATTTGGTATGAATTCCTCTCAAACTGTTTGTGAAGATTTTTGCGAACAGTTATGTATGTTAGATGATATTATTTCCTTTCTTACAGAGTCGAATCACTATTCCTAGACAGAAGTCTTGAATTACTTTCCTCTTTCGTATGGACTGATAGAATAGCAGTGCTATTTTTAAAAAAAAAACTATCTCTCTTGACTTCAGGTCCATTGTTATGTTATCCTCGTCAGATTATCCGACTTTCATATGTTGCAGTACAAGCACTACTTCGTCGTGTGTTATGTCTGGGATATCACAAGTATCAAACTGTTTATCAGTTCTGTTTCTGAAGCATGCAGATGGACATAGCATTCTCCGGTTATTTTTGACAGCTTGTTCCTAAGCTTGATGATACATCTGTTACTTGCTTGAATTACCAGCGGCCCAGGCATGTTTTAAACTCTTTCCTCTCCTCATAGCCTCTACTATCTTTATGTTTTTCTTCCTTTTCTTTTGATTTCTTTCTTTTGCTGATTATACGGCTGACTTTTACTCATTTGGTTTCATCCACTTGGATTTTTGTTACCATATTTCTTCTCCTTTTGATTTTTAAAAAGGTCGCTTTAGGTTCCCCGTGTTTTGTGTTAACGTATGTATTGTCTGCCGCCGCTCCTACTTACATTTGTCAGGCTATTGTTATTGTTGCTATTTCTCAAGGTTTGAATCTGGAACTGTCCTCTATCTCTATCTTATAAGTAAAATTTTCTTCTTAAAAATCAATTGAGAATCCTTCCGATTTTTCAAGTTAAATCTAGTCCTGCGCACTAAAATTCTATGGTCACTTTTATATCTACTTTGTTTATAACAAAAACATCTTTATACTGAATAACGAAAATGGCGTTTGCTTTGTACCGAATCGTTAAAGAGGGAGTGTGCACCCACTCTACCCCTTTCCTGTTTCCCGATGCCCTGCGGCTTCACCATTACAACCACCAATATCTTAGCCTAGCATATCATCTAAGGGACTGGGAATGCTAAAAAAACCAAAACAAAAAAAAAAACCCACATAACCTAATGGAAATTACGTCCCCGCTTTACACAGTGTACGTTTTTATAGGAAAGCTTTGATCGTGTTGATAGGGTTAGATATGTCAGTAAATATTAAATCACCACATTTTTGCAATCAGAATCTGTTTTTAGCAAGTATATATTCATTTGACGATCTACCTGCGGATGCAAACACTCACATATACACACATACGCAAATCTCTCTCTGTATATCTAGAGAGAGAAAGAGAGGGGGGATTAAGTTATTTAACAAGATATATACAAGCACAGAACATATATAATTATTTACAATTCTATCAACATCCAACTGAATAAACCCACGCACCTTCGAGCAAAGAAACTCGCTAAAGTTATTCTTACGACACACCAACGTATATACTTACTTACTTATCCTTACGATCAACCGCCGATTCCCTCAATCAATTAGTTGTGGAAATTTCCAATTATCCAACGAGAAGGGCATCCCGTGCTGTCAAGCTGACATTCAAGAAATCATTATGCGCAGAAGCCAAATTCAGAGCGACGCAAAATGATTCACGTCTTACATGGAACGGTCTGTTTATTACAAAGATGCACTGCATTCCTTCCTAAGGAGAACTCTTTCGTTCGCTTCAATTGGAATTTAGATTCTGTAGGAAAAATGAAGATCCCCCCTGTCACAAAATCAGAGCAAATTAAGCAAATGCTTATCGTTCTTACCAAAATGGAACGATCCAATTTAAACACTGGAGAAAAGCGGTTGATTTCACTAACGATCGTTCCATGGATTTTAGTAGTAATAGAAACTGACAATCAAAACTGTCATTGTGGGTGAACATAGATTTCTTTAGTATTCAAGTGATTCTGGTTGGCTGACTAACCGACTGGCTATGTGTGTATCACGTGGACAAACCACACCAATTAAGCTAGATGCCTGAAATTTTAAACATTTACTTATTTATATCATCGCACACATCAATTTTTGCATTATTAGTGACAGTTGGGTCACAAAGGGGATAAAGTGACAGTACATCTCCATATTACTCTTTGACACTCCTCAGTAATCTAGCTTTTCTTTTTCGCAAAGACATATTTTCCTAGGACGGAATGATACTATTTATACGCCAGAAAAAAAAAAGTTGATTTTATGCACAGTCATTTAAAAGATTTTAATATCATTTTAACTTATATCAAAGCAAAACAACCTTGAGAAGGAGCATTCATGACATATGTCAACCTAAGTGATATCGTTTGTAGTAGCAGAATTACGTAATGCTCTGTAATAACTATACATCTGATATTCATACGATTTACATATCTGATAATTGTATCATTTCATCGGGTTTTCTGTGCTCAGTTCCTGGTAAAACATTTTTCAATGTTTTCGAATTAATGGTTCTGGTTGTATTGGGGAAGTCTTTTGTTTATGCATCTAATCATGCTTCTTTGGCTCGTCTTTTTTGGTTTTTGCTTTCTTTTTTTCATCATTCTTCTTCTTCTTCTTCTTTTTCTTCTTCTTCTTCTTCTTCTTCTTGTTATTATTATCATCATCATCATCAAAGTAGTAGTTATTATTATTATTGCTATTTCTATCATCATTAAATTAGTTGTTACTATCATTACTATATCTATCGTCATTAAAGAAGTTATTATAATTACTATTTCTATCACCAATAAAGTAGTTATTATCATTACTATTTTTGTCATCATTAAAGTGGTTATTAATATCATTACAATTTTTATCATCATTAAAGTAGTTGCTATTATTATTATTATCATTATTTCTATCATCGTTACGATCACTGCTCAGGACTTCACGAATATTGAGCAGAATACTAGAAATTTGAAATCTACGACCTCTGCCTGTTGGCAATGGTCTCAGAGCCAAGAATAAAGGCATGGTTGAATCCGTAGTACAAAGAACTGCTGAGTAAAGAAGGTATGAGAGGATGGCTGGAGATCCGAGGAGACTCACAGTCACTCAGCCCTCAGGTTTAACCACTGGACAACTGGTGTGAAACTGTAATCTGCAGCACTGCTATGGACAGTGAAAGTACGAAAAGGAGGGCTAGACACTCGAGGACACTTGCTGTCACTCAATCTTGCGCGATGATCACCAGGGAAACATCATTTAAATGCCATTGTCACTTTTTTTTTCTACGTCTGTTCCGATGATACGCTATTCCTAACCGAAGTACAAAATTAGCAATTCGATTGCACAAGATACACCGTATTTGACTGATACACAGGAACTATCGCCACAAAGATAAAATGCATCAAGAGAGAAAATCTGAAGAGTCATTCATTTAACTCTGGTAAGGGTTGTGGATATCAAAGAAGCGAATATTGCTTAATAGTCGGCCTGATAAAACAACAAATCCAAAATATGTGACCAGAAATCGTGGATCTCTTTGATAAGAGCATTACGGATGGATTAAAGAAGCATACTATGGGCTATAAATGTAAACTATTAATTAACTTGATACCTAATTTTATTATTATTATTATTATTATTATTATTATTATTATTATTATTATTATTATTATTATTATTACTATTTTGCTTTTAAATCTTATTACCGTATTTATTCGAGAGTAAAGCTCTAGTATGATGTTGCTTCAATAAAATAGAAAAACTGGCAAGGCCCCTGCATTTGTCCTGTAACTTTTCGTCTGTTTTTTGGTTTTTGTTAGTGTACCCAACTCAATGCACATGTCAATATGTATGAAACATGCAACATGCGTGTCTCCAAATGCATAACTACATTTATTACGACGACATGGAATGACTAATAAAGTATTTGAAGAAAATTACGACTAAGTCCAGTCGTTTTCAGGAGATAGGAATTGTTTTATTTCTGTTCAAAACGTCAGCAACGTGGAAACAAGTTTTTTGATAGATCAAAGTATTCAATTTTATTGCAGTTCTTAGCAGTTCTTTAGAGTTGTCTGAAGTCCACCGGTGGGTAGTACCAACAGTTCTACGATTCTTCCATTGTCTCCTTTCAATCAGACATCCTCTCTTCTTTCCCGTCTTGTCCCACTCTCCTCTTAATCATACGGCCACGATGTGGTTGACTGAGCTGGGTTTCTACGTCCTGTCCCCTTCGTTGGTAGACCCAAACAGAATAACGGTCAAAAGTTTGGAACTAGGCATACCCTCAAAATACATTCAGTATGTCCATTGGTAAGCGTTGTCAGCCTTATTTTTACCTCGTGTCCCCAGCATACCTGGGTCTCCTGATATCACTGATCGAGTTTCATTTATATCTCGAAACAAGCAAGTAACTTTCTTCCTACTACCATTTACCTTTGAAGATTTAATTTTTCATTCTTCTTCGTCTCCCAAGTGGGAGACCGACACACGTGCACGAAGCCTCACCGATAAATGCACATCTATTTCACAATGTTTGTTTTCATAATACAACAAAAACTCACCAACAATTTTCACAAGTTCTGTACCACTACTATTAACAATTATATAATAACAAAAATAACATCAATTGACGAACTCTCAGATTGTGAATGTTGCTAAAGTACACCGTGCTGCTCCAATCAGAGGAACAAGATATCCAGAATTTGTCAAAGAATACAAAGAAAAAATGCGGAACGTGAGGAATTGTCGTTCAAATAATGTTATAAAATTAATTACCCCATGTTGGTTTTCTTTTATTCGGATAACTTTTTCATCTAGATAACTTTATTGTAAATCACTTAGCAAATGCTGCACCTTTCAGAGCTAAAACCATGGTAATCTTTGACCACGATGAATGAATTTGATGACAATGATAATGGCAATGCAGGCAGAATCCCAAGTCGTGATATATACATAACCAGAAAACCAGCTGGATCAATTTTAAAACTGAAGAAACTTATGTTGACGGTTTTGGTTGATGGTTTCTAGATATAGAGTATAAAATAGAAAAAAAGGCAAGCAGAAAAAAATAACTAAATATGCCATCTCAGTCGATAATTCAACAACCAAAGCGTCAAAATCTAAAGCCATGTAGAAAAATTCTATCGTCGAAAAAATATGGTCAGAATTAATTCTGATTATGGCATCGCTGACGTTTTCCACCTGGAAACATTTAACATAGAGTAAAAAAAAATATTCATCTAAAACATCTAGATCCCGGATAATATGTATGTTTTTAATGATATTTTTAGAACGGGTCTACCAGAGTTATGGTGCCAATTTTCGAGTCTGCAAGCAAAATGCTATGGCCAGGAGCGCTAGAACAGAAAAAACACATGAACAAATACACAGACACATACAAATATAAAAAAAAGGATAAGCTTCCTCCATCCGTGATGGCTATATCTGTTCCAAAGGAAAGAAAGATGAAAGGAAATGAAGTTAGGAATGACCGTAAGCATAAAATGATAAAAGACAAACAAAATCAATGTCTGTTTTTCACCTTCTTGTGACAGTATTTCCAGCCGAGATCAGTCATTGTACGATCTTATGATTGCCACTTATGCAGCCATTGCCATCGACCACTCTCTGAGTTCAGCATCGATATAGTCAGCTGTTTAGAGCGAGCAACGCACTTCTATTTATGTATTAATATCCCGTTTTCGACGACCGAGAAAGTGTCTCCAGACAATACTTGGAACACAAGCAATGACCCACGTACTTACAAAGAGGGAAAAAGATCGCTCGGCCACTGAATCGGCTTTCTGAGATTGCACTCAGTTTCTTTTTTCTTTTTTTTTTCTTTAAAATCTGAAACGAATGGAGTCATTCTCTAAATACATACTTCCCATCTCGAGATTCATGTCAGAAAAATATATTGAATTGATAGTATCTGCTTTACATTTCAAGAAATGAGTTGTTCATTGGACTGTTGCATTGTTTTATTGTAACATTTTATATAAATATCATTGGAAGATAAAAAGGCGTATCTGGAAATGCTTAGTGTAGAATAAAAATGAAACAAGTGCACCGTTTAATCCGTGACAAAACATGTATTGGTAAACTCAAGTCCAAATCTGGAGTTTTCTTTTTCATATTGTAACAAAAACAATAAGAAAAACAAAAGCAATCCTTGCCAATTATAGGGTTGAAAAAATACCAATCCTTTAGCATAATTTGAAATCAAGATCAAGTAATTCGTAGTCATGTCTTTTGGTGACTAAGTTGGATTAATAGTTCTTACACACACACACACACACACACACACACACACACACACATATAAATATATATATATATATATATATGTATGTATTCCCATCCGAGCTCCGTAATAGTTTATAAGTTGCATTTCCAAAGCGAGGCCGTACATTGTTCTACAACGAAGTCACCTATAAACTTGTTTAGCAAGACAAACTCATTTTCTGTTTCAATAAGCCAATCAAACAACGAAGATGTTTACTGCAGCATTGCACAATAATATTTCCAGTCGGTATAATTTGAAATCTGTATTTTATTGCGGACATCTCCCACGTGATTACCGCTCATTGTGAGGGCTTGACTGGAAATATCCAGCCATTTTAGGTATCTCAAAAACTGATTATCCGGAGTTGATGTGACTTTGCAGCCTATCAGAGGGGGGCTCAATGTACATTCTCTTGAAAGCTTATCAAGTCGGTAATGAGACATTGTTGAGTGAGCTGGTGTACTACGTGGCCGTTGCATTCAAAGCAACTGTAAATTCCCTCTCCAATCAAAATTCTTTTCTATGCAACCTTCCCTTTTTCCAGAGATATTTCATTTCGTCTATAAGATTAATGAAAATGCGACGAAATGGCTTACATCTATCCAAAAAGAAAACTTTGCAGACTGAAAAGGAGAAAGGGGGCTGGGATAGGAGGTTGTAAGTGGAGCACTTTGATGGGGACTAAGGTGTCATTTTATTGTAATCTTAAATAGCAATAAAAGACCATGTATTATTGCTTAGTTCCACTGCATTCTTTCCTCACGCTCCAAAGTTTCGAAACCTAGAATTCGGGACTGCAACATCTTCTCATACAACTTGACACAAGTACATTTATGGTCTTGAAAAATTTTTACCAATGATAGATACAAAGTTGCAAGATCTTTGCCAGCCACCTCCACGCTTATTTCTGTAGGTCTGTGACAGGTTATTAGTTATGGTATCCTCTTCCTGCAGCAATATCAAAGAGGCATATAAGGCAATATCATGATATGAATTAGAAATTACAAGCCATAAAATTAGATGTAATCTCGGCGAAATAGAGTTAACATTTCAGTATTGCTAATTAAACAATTATAGAATAAAGTTCGTAGGGTTTCAGGGAAGGACGACAATCTCAAACTTGCGGGACAGTGAATCAATGTGTTTATTAAACGGTTCAAGGCATATGACCTTCATCAGGTTTCCTACCATGATTACAGACCGGCCCAACTTCTAGTAAATAAATATGTAAAAGGGAAACACAGTTATGCAAACGTCAAATTAAGAATAAACTTCATCTGAAGAAAAAAGGTAGATCTACAGACAGAAAATTAGAGATAGAGGGGTGCAAAATGGGGAGTAAAGACGCGGAGTGAATGACAGAGAGAAAGTGAGAAGTAGCAAAGCAAAGCAAAGCAGAGAGAGAGAGAGAGAGAGAGAGAGAGAGAGAGAGTACATATTTCTTTTCACCCTTTCAAAAGACGTCATCAACATTTATTCAAATAAAGCATTTACAATATTGTATAACATTAAATTAATGTACGTTTATTTTCGTGAAAATACATAAAAAAAATTATGATTCCTAGAGACCATAGAAATAGCACATTTATTTTTGTTTTCGAAAGTTCCAATTTGTTTTGAGATGAACAATCAGGTAAAATTTACGTCTGACTGGATTGCAACGTAATAACCATAGTTGATTTAGAGTTTGTGGAAGCTGTAACATAACAGCAGCGGCAAATATGAAACACAAGTACGAGAAAAATCAAAACAATCCACGTAACAGCACTACTGCAAACAAGACTTGTTGTTGCAGGTTCAAACCCCGTTCCAACTTCTATTCCTACTGAATTAGACAACGGTAACTTCTATATTGTGCGTAAAAAGATGAAAAATTATGAATCAATTTTGTTCAGTATAACTATATATTTACTATAATGAGATATGCCCTTGCGTATTTGTAATTTTGTTGATGTGCAATACTCGTCAATTCACCTCAGTCTTTAGGACACCAGCCAACCAATCAGTTGGTTCTGATTTTAAATCACAACAGAGAAATATCAAATTTTATGGATGTATTCATCTATTAGAATTAAATCAATCCTTACGTATTTATGAGATCATTTTCGGTAGATATGTATCAATCTAGTTCCATCGGTAAAAGACACGACAACCAATCAGTTGGTAGTGATTGCCATGGAGGAATATGAATGCCTCTTCCTCCTCCTCTAAATTTGGCGACAATTGTTTTTTTTCTCTTTCTTATGGAAGAGAAAAAAGTCAACCAGTTTTGAACTGGAGTTCGACAACATGAAATTCTCTGGTCATTGGATATTCAAACGGTTGACTGAATCTAGGACAACTAATCGATTATAGTAATTGTAAAAAGGAAAAGACCAATTTTCATAGGGTGGTTGTCACTTTTCCAGATACTTAGGTGCCGGGGGGGACTAAGGTGTCATTTTATTGTGTCTCCCAACATTCATTGAGAATAAAAAGACACGCGCTCTCATCTGATTAGTAATAACATAGGTTAAAAGGTTGAATTATCATTAATGCAATACATGTATGTATGAATATACTCTTATCATTGTATAATGTCATTAGTAGTGCAGTAGGTGAACTACGCAATAATTTTATTAATTATAATATTTTTTTAATCATTTTTTCATCTCTGCCAACTATGTCGGGATGGAACGTGTATTTGGTCACGTTTTTCCGTCTTTGTATTTTTTAAAAACTTATCTGTCAGTCTGTCTACAAGATATTTCGAGAAGTACGCTCTGAAATTGGAATTGTCGGATAATGACTTGAAAAAGAGCTAAATGAATCGGGATGGATCCATTGTTTCTTTTTGATTTGAGGGATATTTGTTCCCTTTTTTTCTCCTCACATTCATAAGTGCACTGATTTTTGTCCAAGCCATATTTTCAAAAGCTATGAATGAATTTCTATGCAATTCTAGGCTAAGGAGGGATATAGCTTACGGAATAAGTGATTGAACGTTGAGAGTAATGCATGCAAAGTAGACGTTATAGTCATTTGTGTGCATCACATAATATCGCCAACATTTCATGTCTTTCTACACGATATCTTCAATAGCTCTCGGTGAATTTTGCAGAAATGTGGATAAGAGGCTACAATAGAAGTGATTGAATCAGGGTGCGAATCCGGGAATACTGTTCCGACTGAGATATACTTTCCATTAGTACATACGCTGCCAGCCCAAACAATAGCAAATAAAGTTCTTAATGAACATCAATGTAATTTTTGGAAGTGTGATCAATAGAGCACGAAAAAACTAACAGAATTTTGAAGTGGATGCATGCACTATTACTTCCCGTACATCGTAGGTATATGTCCACAGCATATAATATCGCCAAAATGTCATGTCTTTCCACAAGATATCTCAAAAACTCTGAATTAATTTCAATGGAATATTGTGGAAGGTTGGTCCCGGAGTTGATTGAATTTTGGAGCGGATCCATGCACAATAACTTTATCTGACAATAGTGTAGTCAGATTTCACAGGTGGTAAATAAGAATAGCCTTGCTGTATAACCGACTTCTGCTTCGTTAAATTCTTCTTATTAGATGAATGGAAAAATTAAACAAGTTTCGTTTCGATTTTCTCTCTACTTTTTAACAGTTGCCGGTTCAATGCAAAAATTGTAACGGTAAAAAGTTTCCCTTTTCGCTTCACTCGTCACTGATAAAACTCAACAGATATAGAACAGGTTAATCACTCAATAAAAACAGCCATATGACCAATGCATTTGGCAGCATGCCGTGTTGGGATGATCAGTTGCAAATTGGGAAAAAGGGGTTATCAATGAATAGGTTACTATTTTAATCTTCTGGAGGGCAGTGATTACTAAAAAGCGTCCAGATTTAAAAAAAAACAAAAAACAATAATCTTTCAGGCTGCCGGACTTGTACTAAGAGACAAATTCAGCGTACATTTACACCTATTCAAGGTGGGATTTGAAAAAATGAAATTGGCTGTTCATTTTTTTTTCAGCCGTCAGTTCCTATTGGTGCAGCCTGTATGGGCAACACATAGATATATAGTCATCCATTAAACCACAATCCCCTAAAAACTGAAGAAACATTTTGTCCATGGTGACAGCTTTGGTTAACAGTCTCTAATTCACATTGGAGGTTGTCCTTCTGATGACGTCTTTGTAATCCGATTCAGCCCATTAACACACATGCACAATCCAATGCACACATCTCTCCGTATTGTTTATGCCACATTTCAAGTTTTATCAATTTTATTTGTGCCTGTTGTCTTGTGTTAATTTTGATGCAAACTAATAAAATGGATGTCTTCAGATTATGTTTGCTCGTTTGCTTACGTATAACTGAACAGGTGAAAAAGGAAAATGGATGGGAAAATATTGGGTTTTATGGCACTGTGCAAAATAGAATTTGGATATTAGTTTCTGTGCATGCGTATTAAGAGTGAAACATTGAAGGTGGGGAGGAAATAACGAAGAAGAGGAAATTGAAAGAAAAGAGCAAATGAAAAATAAAACTTTGAGAAATGAACAGTAATAAAATTTGTCAAGAATTCAAAAGAGGCGAATAAGAAGCAGAATGTATGAATTAAAGACTGGCTATTGCAGGGTCAAATTCAACTTTAACTGAGGATGGTTATTGCAGCTTGCGTATATAATATATAAGAAATATTTTTTTTTTAATGTCCATATTTTTTGTTTAAATGTATATCATAATGAAATAAGCCCTTGCGTTTCTGTATGATGCATTTCTTAAATATCCAAGACTTGTCAATTTAGCTCAATTACGATCAGGACGTCGGTAGGGGTATGTGGATTTATGTATCAGTTCAATTTTAGTGAGGATTGTTCAGGTCTTTCTTGCTGTTATTTGTTGTTCTTGCTGTTTTTGTTGCTATTGTTCTTGAAAAATAATGTCGACTTAAGTATCGGTGTTTGACAATAATAAATAAGGTGATTGTTTATATCAACCGTTTTCATCAGATCATGTATAGCAGTGCATTAATATTATCTGATTTTTTTTCATTTGATTTTCATCTTAATTCTAGGTATCAAATTTGACCCCAGTCATCAATTTACGGAGGTGAGTAAACAGAGCATACTAAAAATTAAGAACAAGACACCAGTGAGGATCGAACTCTGGTCTCTATTGCCACAGAGGAGTCTGATTGAATGCAACATCTCTCATACCAATTTAACGACGAAAGTTTAACGGTTTGCAGAAATCCAAATCCAACCCTCAAACCTAATCTTCCCAAAATCTCCGGAACTATATTCGTACATTGTGCTAGTAATAGGCCAATCTTAAACACAGAGAAAGGTGATGTATGCTACACAGATATCTGAATTTCTGCGATGAACTCTAGATGGAGTATACAAATGGGGTCTGAACATCGTCAATGCCGGGAAATCGAGCCATAAAATTGAAATAGAGGAAAACTAAGAGGAAGTTGAGCAGCTAAGAAGGGCAAAGAGAAAAGGAATGATTTCAGGAAGTGCAATAGAACGTATCCCAGGGAATTATCAAATACTTATAATAGAATGACGGCATATATGAAACACAGACATACACATTGTATTCCATGTGCGTACCGAATTGCGTTCTGCAGATTAGATATTGATTTTCTTTGTGTTTATACTACTTTTCATATTTTGGTTATTTTCCTAATTCAGCATTTTAGTGTCAAAACATGAAATTCTGTTTTATTACAACAGTTGAATGTCTTAACGTGACAGATAAAAATAGAAAATAAAAAAGTCTGATAAATTGTCAAGTTACTGACGTCTTTTGGTAGCATGTAGTGTTGGGGGTTATCAATTAAACAACAGGAAAAAAAGGGATGATCCTTGAATAAGTTACTTCCTCCTCCTCTTCTTACATCACTAAAATGTTCGAATTTTCCAAAATAAACAAGCGTGAACCTAGTCCAGCACAAACTAGGAACCAGTTTAGCATGAAATTACATTATAAATTTAATTCTTAACTTAAAATCAATTATGGGGAGATTTAATGAAAGAAAAAAACTTTTTTTTACATAGAACAAGGAGTCAATATTTACGACTTCGGCCCTCTGGCTCAATTGGAGCAGCCAATACGTGCAATTCATACACACCTACATAACCAGCCATCTATTCAGACAACGGACACACTAGCGTAGAAACTGAAGAAACCTATGCTTACAGATGTGGCGAACGTTTTGATAGACGGTTTCAAATACATATGGCATGTTATCATTCTTAGATTTATCAATTCAGTTTTCCTCTCGTGTGAATCGTTGCTCTTTCATTCCATTGTAAAGCAGATTTTAGAAGGATAGAAAAAGTGATCAGGTGAGATAACAGCGTTTCTCTATTGTTTTTCTTCCGTTGTTTCCATTTTGTTTTCAAAAAGGTTCAAGCTCCAAGAAACGTAAATACAGCTGTGATGTCAACATGTATTGTAGATGCAGAAGCAATTTTGTACCGGTT
>OY735201.1:22605386-22612886 GCA_963457665.1 Thysanoteuthis rhombus
GTGCCTGAGTCCCTAATTGAGCAGGCCCCTGAGACTTTATGAATTAAATTCACATATTGGATTTGTACAATAATTATACAATTACAATAATATGTATTTGTACATACATGAATTGCATAAATAATAATTCAGTCTACGTGGTTGTTTTGTACTAATTAAGCAATAGTGAATGTCTATGTATTCCTAATCTTCTGTTTCCATAAAATATCACTTGATATTGGAGGGGGTGTTGAGGAGCCTAATCTACCTCAGGCCCCCAAATCACTAGCTATCTTTTGCTATGCCGCTGCACGTACCGACACGTGTCTGAGTGATCTGCGAAAATAATGATGTCCACGCAATTACGGTATTGCAAACTATAGCGAGTGCCATTGTACAATGAAAAACAAACTAGTTTCACTGACCACTGCGGGAGTTAGTTTGGTCCTAGCTATATTATCAACTCATGTCAAACAAAATTAGGCTTAGTGTACAAATATCCCCGCCAGAGCTCTTAAGAGACTATTTGTACGTAGTGGAGGTTTCCCCTTTCTCCCTCTCCACGTCGTGCGATTGACTTTGCTACGTGTCAAAGAACTAGAAGAGGCGAGAGACAGTGACCAATGTCCAAGTGGCCAACTTTGATTCTATCTAGGCAAAGATATCAGATATCATCAATTGTTCACTTCTAAATTAACTGTCAATTACCAAATAACTGAGACAATGCATACGGAATCAAAACAATACACTATTTTTTCTAATGGAATCCCAACCCCTGGGAGGAGGATAGGGAGCGCTAAGAACCTGCCTGTTAGCTTCAGAGCAGAACTTGTCAACGGGCAAACTAAAAAAATTTGAAAATCATCGAGACAAAAAATATCCTTCATTGGGTACACAAAACTGCATGACTCTTTTCCAGCTTGCAAAATCTTTTTCCCCATTAAATAGATACTTGAAGATGTAAAGTCGTTAACTTACACACCATGTTTCTTGACGCTAACTGGACTCCCGTTGGGAATCGACTGGAGTCAAGAGTCTGATAAAGGATAATAACCTTCTATCTTGAAAGGTTATTTAGGTTTAGTGCAGGTTTTCAGGATGTTTCCGTTGCTTACAAAAACTGTGTGATAGAAAAATGATTGATGCTAAGCAGTCAAGAATAATGTCGTATTTCAAACCTTCCATATCAGTTGCTGCAGACAACGATACTAAACTTTCAGTTACAGCAGGCAGACTCAGAAGACGGTTATTTTTTGGTCTGGAAATGCTAAAAAAATTAATAGTAGAATTCTTTATTGCTCAATGCAATTTCGGATGGCTTGGAAACAAAGTCTGACGAAAGCATTTCGTGACACAACGTGGCGTAAAAAAAGAATCTGCCTATGAAGAGCACGTAAGGTGATGACTAGTTAGCTCGGTTGGCTATTTCTAGAGAAGTGAGTTCAATCCTGAATGGACGCTCTAGTTTTGTGATCTTGTACCTGAATAAGCTTTTTTCATATCTTACTTTAATTCACCGATGCCTGTCAGTTCGTTCGAGATAGTGTAATTCAAGAATAACGCACCATGACATTTTCTGCGTGAACGAACCCAACGTTGGGCATGCTCTCCGCAAGTAATTGAAATAAATCTAAAAAGGGTATTGAAGAGTCTTTTTAGCGCTCACACTGATAATAATAATGTAAATAGCATCTATCTATTGCGAAAAATCCCTTTGGATATTTGAATTAAACTGGATCCAAGATGTCATGTTGTTGATGATTCTCAAATGAGATTCAAATCTAAGATCTTATTTTCTTAGGATTGTGTCGGTCAACAATCACTATTCAGGTCTTCCACAGGAATTACGGGCGGATTTCAGCTAGTATCTATGATTAACTTATTTTTCGATATTGATTCTCAAATCACGAGTATGTCCCCATTCATGACAGCCAGCAAAGAACAAAAAAGGTCGGAATGTGACATTTGAGATGCTTATAATTAAAGGAAGTAGAATGATTTGGTGTTAAAATATGCAAGTTGGTGAAATTTGTATTCATTTTTTTTCAGCCGTGTATATAACGGTTGATCAATCATAAGGTGTCGCATGGAGATGATCATAGAATCAAATGAAGAATTTTAAAAAAAGCAGGAAACAAAAAAGCAAGATTGATGAGGATATTAGACCGCAGAAGCTTCTAAATGAGTAAGATGAAGTCATTTTCAATTTCCGGTGATCTTTCATTGAGGGGAGGCCGATGATTAATTGATTCTGGCGAAATCTCATAACTGAACCGGGGAAAAATAACGGAATAACCTCACTACCGATTAAAGCTGAGTGCTTGGCACATACTCTAAATGCTTTTCAATTCAAATGGGCTAGAAAGGGGGTTGCCAAATTAGCTATTTTCCAGTTTTATCTGGCTGATTTTTTTCTCAGTTCAGCTGATAAAAATATACGATGACCGATTAAATTAAACAGAATTTTTTATCAACAATATATATATATATATATATATATATACACAGACACACAGACACACATATATACATATATGTATACGTATATATATATATATATATATATATATATATATATATATATATACATATATATTAATACACATATATATTCATATATACATACATACATATATACATCCATATATATACATACAAATATATATATATATACATACATACATACATACATACATGTATACATATATATGTATATATATACGTATATATATGTATACATATATATATACACGTATATATATTGTTCTAAATGGTGTACACACATACACACACATATATATATATATGTACGTATACATTTATATATATATGTATGTGTATATATATATATATATATATAGATAGATAGATAGATAGATAGATAGAGTGGTTTTTAATTGCGAAAAAAAAGTGCATGTATATATATATTTATATATATATATATATATATATATATATATATATATATATATATATATATATATATATATACATATATAAATATATATATATGATTTTTCTATATATACAAATGTAGCTGATTTTAGCTATTTTGAGGACAGTTTTAGCTACATATTACAAATCATACCTGGCAACGCTTGTTAAAAAAATGAAAAGGTTACATTAGATTCTGTACTTCAGAAATACAGTTTTTTCTCACAAGAAGAAGACTAAAATGTGAAACTAAAACACTTAATAAAATAGGAATTTCTTTTTCAAAAAGTTAAAAAAATATAAAAGATCAAATGAATTTGCAAAGTGAATTATGTCTCTATCGAGTTAAGTCCCCGACGTAATTTGACTCTGGCTCGACCTTCTGGTCTGCACTAAAATCTATATTCTCTAAAACATTCATCTATCATCTTAAATGTTCGAGAAAAAAAAAGCATCAATTTTAGCCCTCGGTGTCAGTAGCAGGGGAAGTCAGCAAAATTAAGTACTGAACTTAAAAGTCGCCGGTGTGGAGGGGGGAACAAATCACCTTCTCAAATTTCCAATCAGAAATCTGGAGAAGGGGGAACTGCTAAAAATTATGTGGCAGATGCAAGTCCCTGATGGCAAATTTGGTTTGATCACCCCTTTACTCCAAACATGTTCAAACTTATTGTGTATATACGTATCTGTAAAATACAGTTTAATCTTCATTACCTGAAAAAAAAAATCATGTACATATTTGAATTTCTATTGGATGATTTTTATTAGGGAAGAAACTCTTCCTTCATCTTTGTCTCCCTCTATCTGTCTAACTATCTCTCCATATCCCTTCCCTCACACAAACACGATATATATATATATATATATATATATATATATATATATATATATATATATATATATATATATATATATATATATATATACACACACACATTTATGTATATACACATATACACATGTACATATATACATATATATATACGTATATACACACAAATATATATGTACATATATACTTTTATATATATATACACACGCATATATATATATATATATATATATATATATATATATATATATATATATATATGTACACACACACACACACACACATGCACATATATATATATATATATATATATATATATATCACCCAATACAAATTAGTGATGCCATATAATATTATTTAATACAATATCCTACTTCTGATGGGTTTATTTCATAAAGTGCCCGATACATTCAACTTCGAATATCAAATTGAATTTAAGTAGATTTTAAAATATAATTGAATAAGGGTTCGCTACATAAGCACGTTCATGTTTTTTGTGTAGCGAATCCTCAATCAATTATATTTTGAATTGAAAACAGGAATTTCAAATCATGATGCCTTCGGTAAGCAGACCCTCACCTATATATCTTTATATCAAAATTTATAGATGAAAATTAGTGGTTTGGTTTTTATTTTCATATATGTGTAATTTCATGCTGTTTTTCTGTTTTGGCCACCTCTTTTCTTCGTTCACCAATAATGACCCTCCCTAACTTTACAAAAGATATATTTGGAAATGATTCACAGATGTAGCTGATATCAAATATTGGCTGTGCTAAAAGATGGAGACTTGGAGTGGTGCAGAGTCTACCCAAAGATTTTATACCGTGGGTATTGTTTGAATCTAAATAGAAAAATATTTTGACATTTCGTCTTATAGAGTCACGTATAATTTCAGTTGAGCAGTCCAACATAAGTTATCATCAAATTATCCTAAGAGTAATGTCCGAATTTAGAGTCAATAAATACTTGCGTGTCCGGAAAGTAAGTACGTATTTTCTTTTATAAATTATTAGCTGAACAACTATGGCAGGGTTAAATGGTACGAAATCATGCGTAGATCAATTTCATCATCTCTTCTATCCTACAATGTGTCGTTATTAGTGCATTATTAAGAGGAACAGTTACGTTAAAGAGCAATATATTTGCCATTGCCTACGGTATGAATTTTGAAAACGATAGGACTGCTATGCAGGTGATGAGAAACATTTCAAATCTCTCCAAACACAATAAGCCTTCCCCAGTACATTCCAAGATCAGATTAGATTGGACTTTTGCTTGTTTCCACAAATCCATATGGAATTCCTCTTCCTTACCGTGACCTTTTAAAAAGGCTAGTAGGCCACCCACAAGAATTGATTAATTGTGCAAGCAGTGATCTGAGTGACTTTTAGATACACATCTAAGATTTCTTTATCATTATGCAAAAATCATGGCCGGGATTTTTTCTTATTGAATCTAATGAAGGACTATTTCGATGTACGCACATAAATATTTCCGTCATTCATGTTTTAATTTCTTTTATTTTCTTTTATCTTGAGACTGTCTACTGTTTTCCCTCTGGTGAAAAACGCATATCAAAAGAAAATTGACAAAAATAGACAATTACATTTATGAGGGACAAATAATTTTCATGAAATCCTAAGAAGAATAAATCAAACAAAGAATCACTCTAGGCTGGCAAGCTTTTCGTTGAGCAAACTCAACATTCAAGAACAAAATAATAAATCCCATTATTCCTGAAAAGAAGGTTCTCTAACTCATATATTGATCTAAAACATGGGACCTAAACAAAAGATTGGTTCTCAAATTCGGAACCTTGCAACGTGCATAGGAGAGTATCATGTTAGGCATCATATGGAGGAATAACAAAACAGAACATTGTATTAGAGAGAAAACAGGAGTCAGGGAAATCATAGGATCCACCTGAAAATTCAAATGGCAAGGGGTAGGCTATGTTGCAAGAAGTTCAGGAAACAAATAGACATATTAACTCGCAACATGGATCCCAACAGATCATATGCAACGGAAAATGAGATGACATGACGGTTCAGGAGATATTTGAAGCCATGGTAGAGAGAACTGACGGATGATAGTGGAAAAGCATGTCCAACAACGAACGTTAAAATGATGATGATGATATTGATAATGCAAGTGTCCTCGAATGATTGACTCCTACGTCCTAAATTAGAGCAGTTATCCATCGAACAGATTAACTCCAATCTTCGTGAGTATTTTGTGTTCAACTGTTTAACATTGAAATAAATGTAGACGCGCTTGCAATTTTACATTTTTATTCCAAGAAACAGTTTTTACTACGAGAAACTGTAATTGACCAGTATTGATGGGGCTTGCTAGGTCGTTCAAAAATGTTCAGATTGATGTTTTCACATTGTAATGACTGACCCTTCGAATTCCAAGTCGCTTTTAGCTTCAGAACATATCTTGATTTTTGCGAGATTATACGTTATCCATATCTGATATTTTGGGTACGGATATTTTTTCATTCTATATCAATAGATGAATCTTTCCAATCCTAAGTGAATTTTCTCCTCAGATCAACAAATTCAAAACACTTAAACGTAACAATCTTCAATAGCAAAAGTATAAATCATTACTTTCAGAATTTTACAAAAGAATTCTCAAACATGGTTTCACTTCCTCTCGACCAATCAAAATCAGCTGGCAGTCTGTCTAGTCTATATATTAAAGAGTTCCTAATTTCTGCTACCACCATTCGCCTCTTCCCACCATTGCTCCTACTACTTTGGTCGACTCATTTTCACTGGATATAGATCGGTTGGACAAAGTTCAAAGGCAAACCGGCGAAGCTGTAATGGGCGTAGGGTAGGGCCAATTACACATATAACGAGTCACTAATATATCGTCTTATTGTTGCCAATTTCAAGCGGCAAAGACGCACAGTGACAATCTAATTGAGACATTTATTGTAATTAAGGGTCTGAATCGGCCACTATAAATTCTTCGCGAAAATAGATCGAAATTTTCAGGCATAGTGGAACTCACTGGCGGGAGTTCGAGGAGGCGGTCGCAACCGGTAAATACAACTGCTGGCACCGTTTGTTAGTGAGGAGTGAAAAGATTGAGTGGGGATGGGATCGGTGGCTCTTCAATGAAACAAAAGGCAAAAGGTGAATGGCTGACGCTAAAATGCAATCAACGTGTTGTGCGCTCTTAGATTGGATTATACAATCACTATTATTTTCCTGCTGGTCCTTCTCTTCTTTAAAGATAGGAGAAAAAGTATGGTTTTGAAAGGTGGGATTAGAGATTGTATCTCCAGCACATAATCAGGCAGCATTTTCTACAGATACACGTTGATATCAGTATCCACACGGAATCTGAAATCAAATTCACGCGCATATACATCATACGCTCATACTCTTATTCACTCTTTTTGACTTATAATCGATGAGTTGGGGGGGATCATTATGAGCAAATAAAACGACTAACGAAAGGACAGGGATGAAATTTCAGAGAGCCAAGCTTGAATAACCAATTCGTTGTCAGACTAGCAGTGGCCTTGAAATTGTGGGACAAGGCCAGCTTTTAAACCATGATACAAACAGCGAAAGGTGTAGGTTGCTTAACGGTTAGCAATGCAGAAAATACAATTGGAGAATCAAAGTTGAATACTGTCCGAGGGAGTTTGAGTTCATCACGCATAAATGCCGTAAAGGCATGAATGACTCTCTTCTCCCCCCCCCTAACAAGTGGTAACCTCAGAATCTTCA
>OY735201.1:22617886-22637886 GCA_963457665.1 Thysanoteuthis rhombus
TGATGGCTTCCATGACTTCAGGGATTTCAAAAGCCTTCTTGAAGACGATAAATGCTACAATGAGTAGCAGCTTATATTATGTTGCTTTTTTTCCAGCTGAGTTATCGAATGCAGGTGGTCCATGGTCGACTAGCTTCTTTTAAAGTCAGCTTGCTTCCATGGTTTGTTTTGATCCAATGATTTTGTAATTTGGTTCGTGATGATTTTGTGAAAAGTCTGTATATGCAGTTGAGTAGGCTTACAAGTTCGTAGCTCTTTGGGGTATCGCTTTTATATAAAAGCATTATGAATGCAGTGTTCCAATCATCTGTGTCTTACTTTGTTTTAGGCACAAATTGAATAAGACAGCTAGTTTCCTACAGATGATCTTACCTGCTTTTCTGGGTTGGTCAATGATGATGTTGTGTGGTCCAGGGGCTTTTCCTTTTTTGTTTGTTTAATGGCTTGTTTTATCTCCCCTAGGTTACTTCTATAGAACCCCTAAGTTGATTGGTCACGTTTTGCGTATTCCGTTGTTTTGTAGTCCTTGTTTGGATGAATAGAGATTTTGGTGAAATTCGGTGGTACTTTCGACAATCTGTGTCTGTTGTTGGGTCTCCATTTTCCTATAGTATGATGGTTATTTCCTTCCGTCCTGAATTGAAGCCACTGTTTATAGCTCTGAAGTCCTAACCTTTTTGAGAGTCGATTTGAGGACTGCTGTCGTGTATGGTTTTATTTTGTTTCTTTCTTATTTTTGTTCGGTCGCTTCAATTTCCTCTCTAATTGTTGTCGATTGTTTTAGGTTTTTGCGTTTTTCAATAAGACTCTTGGTTTCATCTGAAATTTATCTAATGATTTGTATGCTCGTTGGTTTAGATATAGTAGCGAATTCTATCATAGATGCTGTCATTTTGTTGTTGAGTAAGTTGATGTTAGCGTTTTCTTGTTCAGTGAGGATTTAAAACCTTTTTTTCTGTTCAAGCTTGACGAATCGAGTGTGCTCTTTTGGTATGTTTATAGGTTGAAATTTGACGTGGAAGATTTTACCACATTCTTTGTTGGTATTCATTTGCATCTTACATCTTAACATTCTATGGTCGCTTCTTACGTTGGTTTGACTTGGATGTCCTCGACAGTATTGTTTTTGTCCGTTAGGATGTAGTTTGTTTTGTTGTTCGTTTTGTGGTTAGGGCTTTTTCAAGTCTACTTCCTATCGAGTCCCTTTTTGAAGAAGGTGTACATGATTTTGGACCCGTTAACCGTTGCGAAGTTTACAAGATCTTCTACTCTTTTGTTCTGTACTTTATATCCGAATTTGCCGACGCAATTATCGTTTCCTTGTTCTACCTGTGCGTTGAAGTCTCCCATGATGACATTGAAGTATTTTCTGGTGTCTTGGAGTAGTGAGCTTCAGTCATCGTAGAAGTTCTTTTATTTCTTCTTGGCTTGATTGCGAAGTGGGAGCGTAGATTTGAAAAATATTCAGTTTGTTCCTTTTCGAAAGTTCTATGATGACGCTGGCTCTTCGTTCAGAGACGGCTTTGAAGCCTGCTCCATTGTCTTTGAGGTCCTCATTTATGAGAAAGCCTACTCCACTTTGTCTTATTCTCACTTTCCCGTAACTGTGATGAAGATGTTGGCTCCTTAGTTTGATTAGTTCTTCTCCGAGTCTTCTCATCTCGCTATTTGACATTTTTTATTTATTTTCTAGATCGGTTAGGTGCATGCGAGTTGACAGTGTTCTGACGTTATAGGTACCAATGTATGATCTTATTCTTTTGATAATGGCCTTTTGACTATGTTTGGGTGGTTGCTGTTGAACCAATTACCTGGCAGGAACAGGTGTTTTCTTGGTGAAGTTTCTGGATAGTCACTCTTGGAGCATATCATCCCAACCAAAGCAAGTAATGTGGCTGGGCCTTTTGGGACCAAGGACTCAACAGGAACGGCGCGTATAATTTACGTTGTGCGAACCATGGGGAGCGTTGGGCCATGCACTGCCACGCTGGCCCATGATGTGTTGAAAGAGGGCCTGGTGGATTAGTTACTACTGATGTGGTTCAGTAGCCTTAGGACTCCCTTCTCTCCTGTTTTTTGAAGGTAAGTATGGATGTTCAAAACGCTGTGAAAAAAAAAAAAAAGAAGCAGGATATGTATTTTTTTCTCTTTCTCGTGCAAGTGATTTCCTTATCAGACCAATTTGTGTACACTACGTGTTCTTAGAAAATCAGTTTATGTTTAATCATAGGTCCCCCTTATTTTTGTCAGTGTTTAACTTGGTTAAAGTCCAGGGGTTGCATTTTTGAGAAAGTTCTTGCCAAGTCGATCTCTTCAGGTGGGTAAGCGAGAGAGGGGAGAGACGGAGACAGAAAGACAGGGAGAGATCTATACCCATAGAATTTAGAGTTAAATTCTAGCAAAATATAGTAGAATATAATTTTAAAATAAAATCAAGATCAATTAGTACTTATCTGCGTTAGTCTATGGTTTTGGGGTGAATGTCCGCCAAAATATTATATCATTTGGAACGACATCTCATACTTTTATCGAGTCACTTGGCGAAGACAGCGTGAATAGAAATAAACAGTCATAAAATATATCTATACAAGTACTTATATATATACCTATATTGATTATAATAAAATACACCCATATTTATAGGTATGTACTCGAGTATATACAAATAAAAGTTACCCCAGTAAATTTGACTCTTACTATTATCTATCTTTGGAATAATCTCCAATCTTTCTTGACTATTACGTGCAAACCTATTTATGTCTCAATACTTACCTACATGCATGAACAGATATTCTCATGTACGCATGGGTCCTCATTCATATACACATGCAAATAGATGTTCACAAATGTTTGGTTGGATATATCTCTTGTCCAATGAGAGCCTTATCAGCATTTTAGAAGATATTTTTGTAAACGTGCCTCTCAAAGAATAAAATGGACCAGATTGACACGTAGTGTGTTGCCCGAAAACGTAGGTCCTGTTATCAATCTTCGCTGGATTCTATAAACAGAATCATAATCTGAAACATTAATCATTAATACGTATCAGATAAACTGAACCTTTAAAAAAGGGAAATAGACAGTTAGTTACGTATAGTATAGAATACGAGACCCCACAGAATACAGGGATGTGACGTAAGGTATTTTTAAAAGTGGAATTTTAAAGAGCTGTCGATATCAAGGGTTATTGAGAACCAAATTTGACATTGGAGCCAAGTGCAAGATATTTCTAAAAGCCTTTCCATTAATATATTTATCTATTTTTTTAAACAAATCAAAACAAAAAATGAATTATTCCTAGAATTATGATGTTTGATTAGACATTTGTCGGGGGTAACCCTGTATTCTGTGGGCTGTTGCAGTCGTGGTGTCTGCATTTCTCCAAGTCTGGTCCCAGGGATGCCATTAAATCAAAATTTTTTGACGATGGAATTGATTTGTCTTGCGGACGGATTACTATTCTTAATTCTATTCTTGAAATAACCAAACGCGTATTTCGAAAGTCATTACGCATGTTAAACTTTTGCTTTTGAAACTTGCTACAGAAAAAATGGCTCTATCGATGTATCCTGGACTACAAGTGTTTGGCAGCGGAAAACTCTGTCAAGATCGGATTCACTGCGGTAGTAATAGTTTGCCAGCTTGTTTTCTAACCATCAATCCACAGAAAGTTGCCTAGGTTGATGTTCAATTCGGATTTCTGAAGCATAACCTTAACTGGCAGAGGGTCAGTGCATTGGTGTATGCAGTCAGAATCAAAGTCATGATCAAAGATGATGAAATTCATGGTTTATCTAATCATTACTGAATTACCCACGTACATATCTTACCCAGGAATCACTCATCTTACCTATATAAATGATACAAGCCAAACCAAACTCTCCACCGGTCAACATAAGTTTTTTTTCAGTTTATAAGTGGTTCTGCCTGACTTGCTATCTATGTATATCTGCGTCATGTGTACATGCCATACCAATGGAACTAGAGGATTGAAAACATAAACACCAACTCTTCTTTGTGTTTTGAAAAAATGGGTTTTTCGTTCTTTGAAATCGTCCTCTACCCTCCCTCAAGAAAAAAAAGAAGCAAAATAACATGAAAAAAAAACAAAAGTTTTTAGTCGCCAGTTCAATTTATGACGAAAGTTGACGCTCGTTTTTTGTTGTTTTTTTCTGTTTAGTTTTGTTTGTTTTAGTGGTTTGTAAAACGGAGAGAAGTGATTTATTCATTAATCACCGATCCCTTTTTCAATTTTTAATTTAACACCCTAAACAAGGCTTTTAGCCAGAAAGGGTTAGTCCGTCAACGTTTTCTTTTGAGTGACAAACCTGGCCTGTTTCATTTAATGATATTTGATAAATGCTGTTAAGTAAGTTTCTACTCGAAACGGGAGTAGCAAAATTGTCTTAAAAACGATCATCCAAATTTTTGGATTTTATCTGGCGTCAGTCGGAAATGTCCAATGATCTTAGTTTCAGAGAAGACTAGCTTAACCTAAAAAAAAGGCAACATTATTTGAGATCAAAGTAAGTATCGTCCTTACTTCAAGACCTGAATTGATAGATTTACCTCGGAGTGCAGGGAAACCCTTCAATTTATATAATAACTAAAAGTTGGTTTGCGTACAGTTAAATATTGAATCCGACTAAACGAATTCACTACTCAAATGGGTGAACATTCAACAGAAGTGACACAAAGATCGGGACAGATTCGTTTTTATACTAACTGATCCCTCATTGTCATATGAGTTTTAGAGTAACCTACGGAAGTAAGCCCTTATATAAAAAAAAAAACAAACAAATAAAATAACATCCATATATAGTTCTTCATAATGATACCCAATATAATTTAACAAACTACATGTATTATGACAAAGCTTTAAAATGTTTTTTAAAGCTGTATAATAATAATAATAATAATAATAATAATAATAATAATAATAATAATAATAATAATAATAATGATGATGATGATGATGATGATGATGATGATGATGATGATAATGATAATAATAATAACAATATCAAAATCTAGCAAGAGAACCGAAGATGTGGAACATGAAAGTCAGGGTAGTGCCATTAAGAGTAGGCACACTGGGGACTGTCTGTGAGATACAGAGGGCAAAACTGGAGGAGCTCGGGATGAAAAGAAGGATTGAGACTGTACAGACCACAGCACTGCTGGACACTGCACGGATACTGAGGAAAGTGTTAGAAATATAAGAACTACAACACTAAATGGTAGCAGTGGCCTATGAGAGGAAGGAAAATGAAAGCGGAAATGTGAACCACAGCACTGGCATGATAGGCGAGAGTGTGAAGAAAAGGGTTGGAGACTTGAGGAAATTGCTGTCACTCAACCTCCAGCGGTAACCATTAGGCAACTGATGTGAGATTGCAAAAAATGATAATAATAGCAGCCTAAAGGGAAGTGGTGTTTGCTAAATACTGCTGGGGAGTCATGTTAGTATACCTGTTTGGTTTCTAAATACCCGGAACTCTCATGCTGTATACAACTAATGTTCCGAACTAAAAACTCCACACATTTTATCATGATATTCAATTGAGTACAAAACATTAAAAGAAAAACTATGAGAAGCTTACACTCGTTTGGAATTATTTGACAAAAAAAAGTCTTTGCCATTAAACGCTGTGAAGCTTCATATAAATAAATGGATTCCAGTCATAATTAGCAATAGAAGTGACAGCTTTTAGTTGTTAGATTCTGCAAAAACTGAAATATAATGAAAGTGCTCCATCGAACACAGCCCACTGCGCCTATTCGTCCTGCTGACGGTTTTGCCACTTGTGTTATACTAGGGCCACAGAAGTTAATTTACTAAGTATGAGAACAGTGTGGTAGGTTACTCATTCAACGTGGAAATCTGTTTCGCCTTTCTAAGCGCTTGAAATATATATATATATATATATATATATATATATATATATATATATATATATATATATATATATATATATATATATATATATATATATGAAACTAAGTAGGTAAATTCCACAATAAGGGTTTAATAAATCCAAGAAAAGTGTAAAGAAGCCAAACTTTTTAGTTCTATTTTTTTGGTATTGTAGTTTTTAATAAGCCTTAATCAGTTTTGTACATGTCTTCACTAGGCTGATGCAATTCTGTTTCTGGTCATCTTTTTTCATTGTCAAGTAGACGGGTTAAACTCAGGTGATTGGAGTATCAATCTTGATTCTTGATACACTGATGACCGTTATTTAACCCTTTCTTTCTCTCTCTTTCACTCCCTTCATTCTGCAGGACGCAGTTTCACAGGTGGGCTCTGGGGATCCATGTTGTGAGTCATGATGTCCATCGGTTGTCTGCCATTCTTGTAACATGACCAGCCCATTGCCCTTTGAGTTTTTAATCGATTTTATGATTCTTTGGGTCCCTATTTTCCCTAATATACCGCACTTGTGATCTTTCCATGTAATTTTGAACATGACTCTTTCACAGGCATGTTGCAGAGCACTCAGTTTGTTAAGTTCCATAGGTGAATTGTTCTGCCAAATGTTTACCATCCTTGACTGATTTTTCGCTTGATTTCTCCTCCTTTTGAGGAATTCATGGGAATTCATTTTCCTGAGTAAATGCAATGGTCTTCTTTCTCCAGCTCCGCACATCGTTTTCAATTTTGATCGTTTTGTCTTCGACCTCAACATGTTTATCGTACATAACCTTTGTTTTGCATATATATATATATATATATATATATATATATATATATATATATATATATATATGTATATATATATATATATATATATATATGTGTGTGTGTGTGTGTATGTATATACGTATATATATATATACATACACATATATATATATACATACATATATATATATAAATATATATATATATATATATATATATATATATATATATATATATATTTATATATATATACACGTATATGTATTGGTGTGTGATCAATAACATCACGAATTCTTATTCAGTATAATCTCATTTCTGTCGATAAATATATAGAATGTATAACAAGGTAGCAATCTTTCATTTTCACATACATTGATGAAAATAACTTGGTGTATCATTTTTTGTTTTTACTAGTTTGCGTACATACCTTTTATTGATGCCATCGAAGATTTTTTCTTTAAAACGTATTCGAAATTTGATTGTTCTAGATCTCGAACAATCAACTTTCGAACATAATTCAAAATTTTTATCAAAAGAGTTTTAAAAACTAACCAAAAAATTAGATAGACAGAGTTTGTTAGTTCCAACAATATATATATATATATATATATATATATATATATATATATATATATATATATATATATATATATATATATATATATATATATATATATATATATATCAAAAGGGTTTTAAAAACTAACCCAAAAATTAAATAGACAGTTTATCTGTTAGTTCCAACAATATTCATATATATATATATATATATATATATATATATATATATATATATATATATATATGTATGTATATATATATATATATGGTTTATGTGAAGATATATATACGTGCGTGTATGTGTATACGTGTGTGTTCAAGCATACAGATTTGCAAAATACAGATATACTTATATGCTTGTAATATGTGATTGTTGCTTTCCCACGTCCCCTTTGCGATTTACTGCCGCTTGTGTTCATCTTAAGAGGACATACGATACTCTTGAAGTTTTTAAGTATTAGATAAGCACCTTTTTAATATGAGGGTCTTATCAGGGTGTTCACCGGACAGGCTGGCTTGATTGTCTGGCTGGCTACAGCCAATAAATCCCACTTGATGGGACTTTCAGTTTTTTCCTTGAAAGAAGTTACGCATTCATGCAGAGAAACAGCACCAGTTTCTCCACCTCCGGATAAAAACTAAATAAAACATAAAACAAGAACATTCCTCGAAAGACTCTTGAAGGTTTACCTCAGTGGTTAAGGCTGCTGCTTGATACGTACGAGTATTAATCTTCAGAGTTGGATACAGCAGTTCTTGAGAAAATACCGTAGAAAAAGCTAAACTTAACCTGGCACTAAATTGACCTTTACAGGTCATTAAACATTATCACCATTTATCATGTGTTCATCCCTAAACTTTTTCAGCTTCTATGTTACGAAAAAACTGTCAGGCTGATTTATTTTTAAATGAGGAAAAACATTACGATAAACATCTTCTGTGACATATATATCACATTACAAATCTCTGAGTCTATGGATCTTTTTTGAGATGTAAAGAAAAAAAATGCACTCATCAGAAATGTGATCCATGTGGTGCATTTGATCTGTTTTATACAACCCCATAATTTCCTTCAACGATAAATGGGTATTGGTTCTAATTTGTTAAACAGCGTTGAGAGAGCTCTTTACCCAGATGAGTGACTGTGTGGGATTATGAAGTGTCGTATGCAGTAAAAACTTTGCTCTGTGGCTGTTTCGGTCTGTGCAATGCCGCTGAATAAAAGAGCATCTTGTCAAACTGGTACTGGGACTATTTACTCCTCCCTAACATGATACGCCATAAGGAATGTATGACTGTGCTCTACTGAGAGCCACAATACTCGAATCGACTGGCAATGATCATCATCAGAGTATCAGGCCTTGAAGAGTTCTCTGAATTTTATGTATTTTCAGTTTTTAGTTAGTTTGCATGAGGGTTATGCATTCATTCATATTTCAATTCTGTCAAAATACGATATCAATCATAAGATTGTGACCAGCGAGGATGAATACGTGCAAAAGACAAACAAACGATATATATATATATGTGTGTATGTATACATATATATATATATATATATATATATATATACACACACATACGTATATATATATATACGTATGTATATGTGTGTATATATGTATATAAATATATATATATATATATACGTATGTATGCGTGTGTGTGTATATATATATACGTATGTATGTGTGTGTATATATATATATATACGTATGTATGTGTGTGTATATATATATATACGTATGTATGTGTGTATATATATATATATATATATATATACACACACACATACATACGTGTATATATATATATTGCATGCATTCTCTCAAATTGTTACAATCAATTTGGAAACAAAAGAGAATAGATCATATCTGTTATATATATATATTCAATCTCAGCGCTCAATATTCAACTCAGTAAATATAGTCATTGATTTATAAAACATGATATTTACTTGGATATATACCCGATGTATGGAAACTTTTTGTGCCTTTTGCAATGATCAGCAACCGGTCGTCAGTTGTTTCCTGTGGATTCTGAGAATAAGCCGATAAAAGAAATGAATTAATAAACATTTCGTCAAAGATGAAGAGACGATATAGGGCGTTAAAACAGATGAAAACAAGCTCAAACGAACGTGTGATATACAAGAAGAAAAGACATGATTACCAACGGGTTTCTTAGGTCGTCCAAGAAAAAGAGTTCAGTCTGAGAGAATGTTCGTATGGATACATGGTAGCAATTCTTTGAACCACTAAACCTTATGAAACCTTCAAACCTGATTGGATTTTTGTATAATACGTTATTCAAAAGTAAATGAACTGATTATTCTCAGAATCCTCAAGAAATAACATACTGCCGGTAGCTGGTTAGTACTAGTGGCACGGGATGTTTATTGTCCCCGGAACATACTATTGTATATATGGATAAATACGGATAAAAATGACACACATGAACTGTCTATTTCATTCTTTCTTTTAAATTTTCCGATTCACGTATAGTTGTTGCGTGACACCCTAATTATGAATATGTTTTACAATGCTCTCATAGACTCCAAAACGATCATGAGATAAGACACACTGACCTTACACACACACACACACACACACACACACACACACACACACACACACACACATATATATATATATATATATATATATATATATATATCCCGAAATGGTGTTTGATCAGCACTACTGGAGAGCCATATATATATATATATATATATATATATATATATATATATATATATATATATATATATATATATATATATATATATATATATATATATATATCAGGTGATCATAAACTAAATATCCAGTGAAAGTGAGGAGATGATAACTCCAAGCTCACTCAGAGAATGTAGGCAAGCATTTTTTCAATATGATATAGCTAGGTCCTAGCACTTTTTTTGGCAAAAATATATTCGAATTAGGAAGCACTCAGGGAGTGCATACTTTTGCTAACCCTCTTGCGACTGAAAGCTAAATGGATGTCAATTCAGAAATATCAGCTTCCATCTTATATCTGCTGCTGACACCCTAAGTCCTGTCCAAGAACAACTGCTGCTGCTAAAACCTCAGACTTCATCACAGACTGAACTTAGTCTAACACAACAGGATGACCCCAGCTGATGAGATCCCATTTTTTGCTCACAAAGCAAAGCTCCTAATGGTGGACTTATGATCCACAGTAAACTTTCAACATTAAATGGTTCACAAACACAGCATACTCTACTGGGAATACCTCTCAAATATGTTTAGACCATTAATGAAAACATTTACGGATGCATAAACCTAGTTTTCTTACACTGTCACTCCTGAGTCTGTCATACTTCCACCAGTTCAAATCATACATACATACATACATATATATATATATATACATATATATATATATATATATATATATATATATATATATATATATATATATATATATATATATATATATATATATATATATTGTGGGTATATCTATGCATATCCTGATATCTATATATTTCATGATGATGAACTTCGATATAAAAAAATAATTATAAATAAATACTTACAAAATCGTATACTAATTTAGTATATATCATGGGAGCGTGTATGGACATTCTGTCTCACATTTAATAGAATGAAAATAACCGAAGTGAAGTAAAAATGTGTTTGCATCATAAATATTCATGCAAAATGTGTCAATAACTGATAACTTCGGGCATCTCATGTTTTAATTACAATGAGGGAAAAATATATGCCCGTTGCCTCACATAGACAAAAAACATTCTGAATTAATATAGCTTCCTCCTCAATGAAAACAAGAGGAAAAAATGGAATAATTCTTGAGTAAGTAGAAAAATGAATTTAAAACGTACGACACAATGACCATAGAAAAGAATTGAAAAATGTTTCTGAATGGATGGTGTGCGGATCTGTTCATTGAGTGGTGTATCTCACTCATTGAAATATTTCCTTTTTTTTTTTTTTTTTTTTTTTTTTTCATTCTGTATTTTTTCCCAATCGGGATCAGCATGTTTTTACATATCACTATTTAAATTATAATCACATATTCCTGGTTCACCTGTGCTACGGTCGAATGAAAAAACCTTCGATGTTGCCATCTCGGAGACGAGTGCCCCATCTTTCTGACCCTAACGATCATTCCGTGGTCAAATCTGTCCGCATCCAATTGTTCCTATAGCTACACTTCCAAAGTGTATACAACAACTACCTATTACGTCACAAACACAGCATCTGGTTGAGTCCATTTTTGGATGTGGAGGACGGAACCATCCAGTGTATTGTGATCTCTAATCTTTGACTATTCAATTTACAGGTTTACACACACACACACACACACACACACACACACACTATATATATATATATATATATATATATATATATATATATATATATATATATATATATATATATATATATATATATGCATGTATGTATGTATGTATGTATATATACTGTGACTATAAATGAGTGTGTTATGGGTATATTATCAAGTACAAGGTAAAAATACTCAAGTTATATCCCTTGGATTCTTATTCCCGATTTTCTCCGCAGATTGCAATATTCTGAACGTACGCGATCCCCGCCACCGTTGGCGAAATTTACGACTGATTCTCACCTGGAGAAGCGTGTATTTACAACGTAACGATTATGAAAACTTTGACCCTGACTCCCAGCCATGGTTTCAAAAACAAAATGTGCATTAAAAAATAGACGAATGTTAATAACGTCCGATTTACTTTCTTTCGCAGTGGTATGAAAGGATTTTTCACTTGTTATGTTTGTTTTTTTTCTTTCAATGAAGAATCTTATCTTAGGTTACTGTTATTTAATTGTTTTCTGTTCTTAATCACTGCCAAATATTAACATTAATATATGGCGTTGGAAAATGAGAGTAATAAGAGAAATTAAAAAATGATAAATTTAAATCGATGAATACATGATAAATTGTCTTCATAAATAAAATCGATGAAGTATGATTATGATTTTGGTGAATAAATGGTAAAAAAAACTTGAGCTTGAATCCGTTTCTGTCCTCTCTCTTCTAATCAATTTTATCAGATTCCTTTTTCTTCTAAACAACTTCAAAGTCGATACTGTACTGCCTTGAATGCTCACTGATATATGAAGCAAATATTAACTCCATACAATGACCAGTTGCAGAGAGAGAGAGAAAGAAAGAGAGAGAGAGAGAGAGAGAGATATGCAGAGATTTCTTCATTCGTAGTTTGATGTCCTTTCGAAAAGTTGGACATCCATTATCTGCTCTATTGATCTTTCAACGCCACAATTATGTAATAAAGCTATGGGTATATGATGCAATACATTCATCATGTAAAAGCGGAAGATCATTTTAAATAAGAGTTTAGGTATGATATAATGCAATTATTATCATTCGATCAAATCATATAGCCATTTCCCTGTAACAGAATTGTCACATTAAAAGAAACAAATAGGATTCATATAGAACGTGAATAAGCGAATGTGAGAATTTGGGATTGGAACAGTTATTTGGGCTTCTGTATCATAGGGGACTATTTAGCTCAATACCAAGAGAAACACTGCGTTGAAGCGGTTACCATTACAGCCAGAGGTTCAATTCTTGCAGCAGCGCCAATTTTTTTCTTTGTTCATTCTATTTACCTTGTTTGGGCTAATTGATACATTCACTGAGTAATGACGGATGGTTATTTCAAATGAGAGTATATATATATATATATATATATATATATATGTATATACATATATATATATACATATATATATATATATATATATATACATGCACACATTTGCATATCAATATATGTGTATATACATGCATGTATATATATATATGTGTGTGTGTGTGTGTGTGTGTGTGTGTGAATGAGTACATATATCAGTATATATGAGAATTTTGTGAGATATTCGATGCCAATATTTCGATTGCAAGCTTAGAAATGAATTTGTAAATCATCATATATCATTGTCCAGACAATAAATTAAGTTATGAATTATTGCTTTTCCCATGAAAAATAGGTCATCTGTTCACTGAAAGCATTTTAAAAAACTTTTTACTTATTCAATCGAAGAATTTGAGTGAGAATTTTTCAATTGACTCCAGATTTCTCCTACGGCCCCGATCTAAAAGAGATGAACATATCGGCAAGTCTGGTTGCTGCACAGTCAGAATCCACCCCAACTTCCGACTGTAGATGAGAAGTTCTCAAAATATGCACTTTTGTATAGATGTATTCATCTATTAGAATAAGATAAGCCCTTACGTGTGATAACTTGATGGTTTCACTAGATCAGTGGGAAAGCCCAACTGCAATCCGTTGGTAATGAATCCAAATCACGGTAGGGGGATGTAAATTTTACATATTGGTTTATACTCTCCATTTTGGTGAGGGTCGATCTTGTCTCTCTTGTTAGAATGGAAAAACGAAGTTACCCCCAAACTTTTTACTGGTATTTAACAAAAACAGGATAAAAATCCTTATTGTTGATGAAAAACACTCAATCAACTATGAATCGAATAGTAGATAAATACCCCTCGATTGAATCGCAATTGCAATGAGCTGTTGGTTATTCGGGAGATGCAATCTTACGGCCTATTCTTGTACACGTGCGCTTAGCTCACACATCATGCTGGTTTCCAATATGAAATGACAACTTGGCACCAACTTTCCTCTATCTAACAGATGACAAGCTGCGGTCATTATCTGTGAATGACAAGTGGCTTCTTATTGGCTTTTTGGATCGACATCATCTTTATATCGACCAGGACCTCCTCCTGTCGAAAAAGTTCATTGCAAAGGAAACAAGTCTGGATGCTTCATATGCCAGCACTATTATTTGTTTGCTTGTTGGACTTTGGTAGTTATTTGATGAAGAAAAAAACTTGAAGTGATAAGGTTTAAGGTTCAAATGCTGATGCCTGGTAGGTGACATTTATTAATGATATGACACATTACTATTAAAGAAATATATGCACTCTCTCACCTGGAACCAATGGGGATCTCTTATTACGTGCTTACAAGTAGAGCCTTTGTTTAAATAATGTGTCTTATTTCATGACAAATGAAAACGTAACTAAACCCTATCATCATAACATCAGCAAATGTCAAATAAAAAAATCATGATTTTTCCTACATGATATCTTCCTTTGCAATTGAAATTTAATGAATAGTTACCTATAATATTTTATTCTTTTTGTAGTTTAAAACAAAACAGATCTTCATAATGCATTTTCTGTATGAGCTAATATTACATACAAAGGGGAAAGCAGATCTGGTTGGAACATTTCCTTCTTAGATGTCTGTAACTTCCTGCGAAATTAATTCATTGAAAACTCAATTATGACCAAATATTTCTGTGCGAAAGAAACTTTCTTTCGATGGGTCATTTGAACCGGAAACCTTTGTCATGTTTATCATATCATTATTTAGAAATTCGGAAAAATCTTTACAAACTTACCTCACCAGAGGGGATTTTGGTAAATGGAAGATAGAACAGTAAAAAAAAAAAAAAAAAAAAAAAGAATGGCGACAACAATGACTTATTTGGGGTTTGTTTTATCATTTTGCAGCTTCTTTGTCTGGAATCCATACAATTGCAGCCTACCAAGTAGCCTAGCTTACAATGTACCGACAAGACTCAGACTGAAATGCATTATTTCATTATATATATATATATATATATATATATATATATATATATATATATATATATATATATATATATATATATATATGATAAAGTATGACTTTGGTAATGATTTGTAAAAATGAAAAGGTTACTTATCCGGGTGAAAAAACGTTTGTCATGCAATACCTTCCGAACTAATGACACTTTTGATTCAAAATTAGTGGAGGATGACCGAAATATGTCTACTCAAAATGAGACTAAATGAATGAAAATTAAATCAAGTGACTCAAACTGCCTCTGTGTCCAACTAGCCCCGGTTACCCCCAAACATAGGCATACTTATATTGAACTTAATTTCATATTTCTTGGGCACACGAATCACAACGAATTTGAAAGGTAAAACATATATGTACGTATATATATATATATATATATATATATATATATATATATATATATATATATATATATATATATATATATATATATATGTATGTATATATATATATATATATATATATATATATATATATATGTACGTATATATATATATATATATATGTTCGTATGCGTGTGTGTGTGTATATATATATATATATATATATATATGTGTGTGTGTGTGTACGTATATGTATAATAACAGTGGTCTGATGGATTATGGATGGATCGTGCAATTTTTGTTTAATTCAGCGTATCCATTTGCTCTTCAAAATACTTACTTTTCTTATACTCCATAAACGACACACTGTTGGAAAAAAAAGATATGCTAAACCGAATCAAGACACCGTTCTGTACCATTCAACCCTTATCTTGCTTTTGTTGGTTAGCCGAAAATGAATAGCAGTGGAATCTGTGATTACTTTCCAATCATCTAAATATGTTCTAAAGTGAAGCCTCTTTGAAAAATACATGCCCGCGTGCATATAAATGTTTATGTGTATTGGTGCAAATTGTACAAATTCATTGAAAAGTTAAAGCTTTGATATTTCCCTCGATTTTTTACGTATATCATTAAAAATATTTTTCTCAAAACATGATATGAACTTCATAATCTCCTTAAGAAAAATATCGATGGGAAAGAATGTCATTGGAATCAAAATTAACTAAATATACTACGAACGATATGGGGAAAAATCGTCAGTCTAACTTAGTTAAATTGAACATAATGTAGCTGATAGATATAGAGAAATCCAATTAAGAAAGGAATTTCTTCCGGTTAGTTTCAGATTAGCAACTAGTCACCGTGGAGCAATAATCTATGGATCCGATGTTCTTTTAACGCTAACCATTGGCTAGTTATAGAAATATAATAGTTTTTTTCTTAAGATGCTATCGTTAACACAAGAACAGGAAATTTAGAAAAAAGATGCAACATTTAATTGTGTTTATATATATATATATATATATATATATATATATATATATATATATATATATATATATCTGCAAGTGTGTGTGCGCACGTGTGCGTGAATATATACACATAAAGCTTATATTCTCGGAAATACTGAGCAGTTAACGTAATCAACATTGGTGAGTTAAGATCTGATTTCATCACTTTCTTGGGCTAACAGTTCGGGAAAGGCATGTATTGAAATCTCCCTACTGCACCGTAACCTGTCCCAATCTCTCTCTCTCTCTCTCTCTCTCTCTCTCTCTCTCTCTCTCTCTCTCTCTCTCTCTCTCTCTCTCTCTTTAAGAGGTTGGGAGAGCGATAGATTGATATATATATATATATTAATCAAAGGGGATCTTACTGCACATGCATGAACAGATACTTTCGCCTGGCGTTACTCAATCGGCATACCATCGATTGAGTTTGTGTATTGTGTAACTGTTGGATTCACACTGGCCAAGCAATGTTTACGCCGTAGTGTATTCTTGCAAAACATAGCGACAATTCCAGACCATAGACGATGAAGCAGCTAATGACGATACCGAAAAAAAATCAGTATGCCCACTGTTTGAGATTCTGGATAGAGCACTGGAATCAATATGTGAGGTCGCAAAGAGAATACTTTAAACGGACGCAAGTAATATTAACTCAGATAGACAATTTTTTGTTAACCGGTGAAACCTTCACACACACACACACACACAGATATGTATATCTGCATGCGTGCATGTGTGTGTACATGCCTGCATATACATGCTTGCAAAATTATCATGGTATTATAAAGGCATATACTGTCGAACCGACGTGACCCAGGAGTTCAAGTATCGAACGGCAGATTCGATTATTTATTTTCGTTCCAATCAAACAGCCATCAATCATTCAGCAAACAGTTGGATGCGGTAGAAACGGAATTATATCGTGGAAGCTCGCCAGAGTATACGGTTTCGATCTCCGATGCAATCCCAATCGACATTTTGAACTTTTATCAACGTTCCTCGGTCAATTTAAGTGAATTGTTGCCAGGGACAAATGCCAGGAATTCATAGCATGTTTTTCTTTGTTTTATTTTATTCTTAATATGCTGAGAGAAAATAATTTTATTTACTTTTGTGAAAAAATACTTCATGATGCTTATCGTTGAACAATGTGTGAATTGCCAGAAGCTAAGTAATCATACTTACATTTATGGTGGCAAAGAAATATTAGGAGATATGAGTAGAGATGATTCAGTAACTGTATCCCTCTCCCTTTCATTCTCTCGCCTTTTCCCCCTATCTCTCTCTGTCTCTCTCTATATGTCTCTCTCTTTATATATATATGTGTGTGTGTGTGTGTGTGAGTGTGTTTGTGTACGTGAGTGCCAAATTATCATGCAAAGGATTGTTTCTGTAAATTCAGTTTCACGTAAGATAGAGAAATGTAATTTGACACAAATATTAGCAAACTGACTTGCATCCATGTAGCCAAACTGAAGACATTCTGCGATGTAGTAAATGGACAAAAGCATTTTTGCAATAACTTTGCATTCGAATAGTGCCAGGTTATTTGGTAACCGTGGACTTTTTGAAATATTAATCCCCGAAGTGATTTATCGGAGGTTGAGAAGAATTAAATCATCACACTATTTAGAAAAGGAGGTTAAAATCCTCTAAATAGCTAAACTGCTTTACAGAGACCGTTGAACAGTGAATAAGTACGTTAGGAACACTGGTGCATTACGCAAATATCTGATAAAGGCTAGTCAATGATAATAAATCAGCAAGACTATTTGGAATGAAGCGTATCGTCAGGAAAAAAAAACAAGCCTAGATCAGTAAAATTATATTCGAAGAGGTTGATCGAGGTAACTTGTCGCCAAAATGAGGTGGCAGACGAGTTACATCTTCGGCTGGAAATGTTGCAAATGCTTTAGTTGGATCTTGGCATCTATCAAACGCAGTCAAAATGAGTCTTCAGGCTTAGATTGAATTTTAGAAAGACAATTTTCAGCCTTGGTTCATGGACAGGTATTTCGGCGTGCATATAAAACTTATTTTCATACAAAACAACGTCCAAAAATGCTGTACGCACGCTAAGTTCAACTACCTGACTAAAATAGGTTTCAGAAATATTAGATTGATGAACGGAACATCATCTTCTGCAGGTTTCAATCAAATTGAAACTCCCTGAAGTTTTCTCGGGAGGAAGGTGCATAGAAATGGGCGCCAGTTCTGTAAGCGAATGCAAATAGAACAGAAGAAATTCGATATTCAACGATATCAATGGATATTCTACTAATATCTGCGATCCTAAGTATATGATTTGGATCCAAGTTTTCGTTTCCAAAATTGCATGTTGTTTATTTATAGGCTACCGTATTCCATGTATATGAGTTTTTATTGCTTGTTTAAACTTTCCTAATTTAAACTTAATCATTATGTAGTCTTCTCTACCCATGCTTAATTATTCATCACGATTAGAAATTGAGGAATTTAAAAAGTACCCTGTATTCTTCACCACCCAAACATTTAAGTTCGATATTTGCAGGCTTTGCATATTAAGTATATGCTCATTATTGAGTGAAACATTATCAGAATCTTTCTACGGTAGGAAAATTTCGAAAGAAAAAAATACATTCGCACGATAATTTTACGCAAACTATGAGTATGTTGATACGTTTCCAGCAATATTATAGGGTGAACAATAACGGAAAATAGAAGTATTTGAATAAAGTTAATTATACAAACATGTTTAGCCTTTTGATTTTGTCAAAGAAGTAATTTTAAATGAATTGATATAATTTTGAATAACTATAAACAAAAAAAAAAATTATACGTCCAAAACCAAAGGCAAGACAAAATTAATTGTCGATTGTAAATCTTTTTTGAACTATGACAGTTTCTAATCTTTTTCGAAAACCTATTTCTAGATTAGAACCAACGTCTGCAGGGATATTTTTCCACTCTTCATGTGCATAATTTTTCGATTGTATCAGATTTTTTTGGTTTTTCTGCTCTTGAACCTCATTTTAACTCATTTCATAAGTCCTCACTTGGATTTAAGCCCAGGTAAACTTCAATTTTATTTTCCTGAATATATTTCTTGGCTAATTTAAAACCAAGTTATCTAAAGAATGCAACTTAATCTGGGGCGGTGGTGGTGGTGGTGGTAATAATAATAATAATAATAATAATAATAATAATAATAATAATATTAATAATAATAATAATAATAATAATAATAATAATAATAATAATAATAATAATAATAATAATAATGATGATAGTGATAATAATAATGATAATAAAAATGATAATGATAATGGACGATATAAAATTGTTCGCAAAAAACAGGGGAGAGCTTGAGACTCTGTTCAACGAAGTAAGGGAATATAGTGAGGACATAGGAACGGAGTTTGGAATAAAAAATGCGCAATCATGGAGATGCACAAAGGAAGGCTTTCAATGACTGAGGGAATTGAACTCCCGGACAACAGCAAGATTAGGGCATTGACCGCACAAGACCGATACAAGTACGTAGGTGTCCTTGAATGTGACACGATAAAACGGGAAGAAATGAAGGAGAAAATAAAGAGGGAATACCTTAGAAGGATAAGGAAAATATTAGAAACCAAATTAAATAGCAGAAATCTAATAAAAGGAATGAACACCTGGGCTGTATCAGTAGTTAGGTATACAGGACCATTCCTAGGATGGACAAAGAAAGAACT
>OY735201.1:22642886-22652886 GCA_963457665.1 Thysanoteuthis rhombus
CACCACATAAACACACGGCCTACAGTCGATCTGATGCAATATTACGCCTTTTTTCAGTGATTCTATACGGATTTTTATCGTTGATTAGTCTAAATTGGGAGCATTACTTGTTTGAATCAATGATTTGGTTCTCTGGAAGGAGCTTGCAGGAGAAAAACCCCATCCAAACCAACAATGTACGTATCATCAGCGACATTGGCTGAATATTGGTGTATGGCACAGGTAGAGGCAATTCATTTCGTTTTTCCTTGCGAAATTTTCCTTCTTCAATGTTGCAAAATATCAAGTTTTTATTTGAAAAAGATCAATCAAAAATGTCAACATCGACGTTTGTTTCTTTATTTTTTTAGTGAGTCTAGGTGACTAGTTTGCCATCTATGTGTCATGCGTACGGAAGAAAAACAGCTTTTCTTCTCTAAAATAGGTTTAGGTTAAAAGCCCTGGCGTCAGTTTATAATGTAAGTTTATGTCAAATTAGTCCATTACTTCGTGATCGGTAATGTTAACGCTAGTTTTTTTTTCAGGGATCACCACCCAAGAAAAGGCAAGATAAATAGTTGATTCTTCACAACTTTCTCAACTTGATCATTTCTCACATGGCTTGCTGCCGAATGACCTTAGTCACATGACTCTTTTCATTGAGTGAGTTAACAGATCAGTTTTTTTCAACGTATTTCACAATTTATCCCAAAACTGAAATCCTTTCACTATGTGAATGCCACAAATCAATGTATATGACTAACATTACCTTGTGTTATGGGATGCTTGGATTCTTACTCAGCAGACTGTTAGGTGCTGAGTCAAAATGTCCAATGAAAATGTGTAATATCAGCTAATGGTCCAAGTATATACTGTCCATTGTAAAAGGTCAAAAGACCAAACCCCAAAATACAGAAAAGGACCAATGGAAAGACATCAAATACAATAAGGTCCAGTAATACAAAAAGTCAAATGCTCAAAGGGCCAATTCAAACACATTTTCTGCAAAACTGGCCAATGCAGGAAGGTCCATTAATACGGATACGTTCAATGATATGAAGTCCAATGCAAAAAAAAAACAATGCTAAAAGGGACAATACAAAAATGACAAATTTATACATATATTCACATGTAAATATGTATGTGTGTGCATTTATGTAAATGTACACGTGCCTTGCAACACCTCACAAAACATCCCTGGATCTGCCCCCTTGGTGTTGCTTAAATTGCTTTTTCAATCTGTTCCTTTAATATATACCTGGTTATCTGTTGCTGCTGAACTTGCTTTTCACAAGATTTTGAAATGCATTCCCAGCGACTTGAAGACAATAAAAAAGTGGTGACAGTTTTCTATAAAAACGTTTTTGTCAACCCAACATCTTTTACCAATTATTGCCTCTATTTTATAATTCCTGTAATAGTATACATTTAGTAGTACTGAGTAAAAACACAGTGGCTAAGATTAGATTAAGAGGGATCTGCTGCTTCACGCATTTGAACATTGAACATAAGCACTAGACGCATTTCAGGAATAAGTAGATCGCTTCATAAAGTTGAAATAGGTATCCGTACTGCACAAAAGAAGTTCAAGATGTTTCAACTGAAAATGAGTCAATGAAAGAGACACCTTTGAAAGGGCGATTAATATACATCGGCGATAATGACGGTAATCTACCGGCACAAAGCTACCAAAGAATGTACTGCAAGCAGATATTACACTTTGGCCCGTATTTACTCGCTTCCACACGAGAGCAAAATAGGACACAAGGTTGGTTTAATTGAAGTATTCGATATAATTTCACCATTATTCATTACAAGCAAAAATATTTATGTTTCAAACCATCCTCGCATTGGAACAAATAAACAGAATTGAAACGTGGATTCTTCGAGCTTAGTCAACATAGTGAATAGAAAAATAAGTTCAATAATGCGTTCACCATCCATGATGGTTGCGGGAGGAGGAGGAGGAGTAGAAAGAGCAAGTCGACTTTCTTTGATTCAATTGATTCTAATATTTGTATAATATTGGTGTATAGAAACAGTCTGTTAGTATCATTTTCAATAAAAAGTGTAGTTGGCCATTATTCAATGGGAATAGATGTTACACAATTTAATGATATCATACCTCTCAATGACATCTCACTCCTTTCTATGTATATTGTTTAGCATAACTGGGACCGACAGACCGACTGAAAAGCGTCTTATAGAGATGTGTGTGCACACATCTAAAACACACGTGTATCGCGATCTACGTCGTGTAGATGCACTTGTTATTTTTGATGATATGTTTGTATTTGTATGGATACTAAGAATAGATAATGATTTAATGTTAGGCACATTTTTTTCTTTTGATTATTAAAAATCTATGAATTTGTTAACTGCACAGGTCGGGGAGAGTGGAACGATGAGACTTGAAATCACTTTTGCCTCGGGAAAGTCTTGTTAAAGCCATCAGTTACTAAGAACCCTGGCGTTTGGCAGCAAACTGTTTTGGAAACGATCAATTAGAAAAAAGTGTTATCAAGGAGAGAATTATTTCTCTCACCTCGAATCTGAAATTCATGCTTCTCCAATCCCTCTAATAGTATATTCGATATTGTTATTTCACTAGTAATATAAGTAGTAGGAATGTTATCCTTTCTCTTTATTTGATGAAACATGATCGACCATTCATTGCAAAAGTTTTTTTAAGCATTTTTGATCCCCGGTAATAAGTGTTATGTTCTGATTGATTATATTTAAAAACAAAACAGATAATGACAATTATTTCCTTCTAACTTTTCTCTTGAGATTAGGACAGTGATAATTAGAAATCAACTCATTTCCAATTGGATAACAGGTGAATTTGTGCTTTTTAATCACATAAAATAAGAAAACAAAACAAAAAACAATGACAAATGAATATTATTGTCCTGGTCACAAGAGCACATTTAAAGAGAATGATAGCCATTTTCTATACTTTTCAAGCATAAACAACTGGAAAATAACTGTAAATAATCAGAGACAAAAATTGCATGGCACTTTGTTATTCTTCTAAACATCAACAAGTATTGTCTTTTGTCTTAATTTTTATTTTTTTTTATCCAGTGTTACCGATCAGCGCCGTAGATAGATGGTCTGAATAAGTTGCGTTGAAAATGATAATAGTTGGCAATATTTCAACTAATGACAATAAGATGAGAACATTTCCCACTTTATTTCTCTTCTCATAATTTACGATATTCTAAGGTATTTGTTCTTTGCTTGAGCATATCTGACTCTTTATCGAACAACAACTTTTTTTTACATGAAAAAACGTTATCTAAGGGCCCTCGTGGAAAGTTCCGTCAACTCGAATATCGTTATCTTCAAGGCAGAATATCAGTTCATTGCCTTTGTTTGCTCACAAGAACGACGGACATGGCATACTCGTACATACCTCGATGTTAATACTGATAATTATTTATACCTCACCTGTAAAACTTCAGGTGCTTAATCACGCAACCAATTAGATAAATCACAGGGATACTTTGAAATGGACAATTTTGATTGGTGAGGATTTTGACAGAATGTGGTTAAAGTATGGCTTTACGAAATTATGTGACTATAAACTGTAAATAAACACAGATTGAATTGTAAGAAAACTTCGAACAATTTTGTTTTGATCAGTACGGAACATTTGGGAACTAATCAACTGCTTTAATCGAAGTATACCCGTATATTTTTTCCAGGGCAGATTTTACCCGATAAACAAAAGTATAGCCTTATGAAAACTTTTTAGAAGCCGAGAACTCGTTAAACAAAGCTGCAGTTACCATTATTTATATGGGGACATTTTTGAGCATTCCTAGATCCCCAAGATTATGAAGATGCAGTGTTAGACTAAGTCGATAAAAGTTTGGTCGATGGGAAGTGTAGGCAAAACAAGACCAACACCCACGTTTCATAAAACAGAAAATGATTTTAAAGAAATGATAATAAAAGATCAGTGTGTGTTCAAATTGAATGTGACTTTCACTGCTGAAGAAGGATACGGTGAGCGAAACCTTGCCTAACATAGAAAAGGGGTTCCATATATCTGCATCGTACGTTACAAACGTTGCTGATTGAAAACAATCTTTGAGGTACTGCTACATGATACTACAGGAATGAGATATCCCACTATTTACATATGGGATGTGCACCTGAGAAGGGCCGTAAATGTGTCGTCTGGAACATGTTCGAGAACAACAAAAATAACGAGAATAATGAGTTCGATTGTCCGAAAAGTATTGGAATGTTAAGGACTCATCTCAAATTCATAGACAATGTTACTTTCATGTTATACAATTTCTTCAGTTATCAAGCAATGTCAAGAAAGCATCTTATTTTCCTTCAGCCTCATTCTGTGGTCTACAAAATCAACAATCAGACTCACTTTTTCATCAACTATACCTGACCTTCTAGCCTACATTGGCTAATCTGTTCAAGTCGTCAAGTCCGAAAGTGTTTTATGCCTCGTTCTCCAGTACAAGGGCCGGTGACGACTACCCAGCCATGCTGCTATTGCCAACGTCCATCTTACCCGCTCACTGCCGTCCCTATTCTCTTTTGAACTATCTTAATCTTGATATGATTTGTTCTTATAGCGATGTCCTGCTTTGCTAGTAAAAATCATCACACCGTGCTACGCATTTTTCTTTCTGAATAGTGAGTGTTATTATCTGATTATTCTTTCGTGAAAAGTATAAAACATGGCTATTATTCCCTTGTAATTTTGTTTTCTGGTCAGTATTCTGATATTCATATGCAGTTGCTTTTATTACTTAATTTGATTAAAAATGAGCAAATTTGCCCATGGTCTAATTGAAAATAAGTAGATTTCAAATTATTAATGTCTCAGGTACAAAAGTTAATGGAATAATTGACATGTTCTACAGGTTTTAAACTTAATCAATCAGAAAATAATACTTTTTTACCTTGGAAAAATGAAAAAGTGTTTAAAATGGTGCACAGTGTTATTATTCCATGAAATAACTAAACTGATTTTTAAGAAACGTTCCTCTTTTTAAAACTATTTTCCATTTCCTCAATGGATTTGCTTTGTAATGAGATTTGCATCGGTTCCCAACTAATATGCCCAACATCCGGGCACTCATTAATCATCCCCGAGAGGAAGACAGAACCATAGAATCAAATCAAATTTGCAGACCCCCAACTCAGGTCTTGCTCAGGGTTCAAAAGATTCTATTTACTTCTTTTTGCTAATGAAGTAGAAACGCTATTTCATAATCTGCATAGATTGTACTCTAAAGCCAATCAGGGACCAAAAGCAAGCAGCTACAAGAATCGATAAGAACGCTTAAGGCTAATTTATTTCTACCTTTTGTTTTCTGTAATTTTTCAATCTAGCCCTTTTCTTGATCTTTCCATCTTTTCCTTTCATCTTCCTCTTCTGTCTACTTTTCCTTTTTCCTTGTAACCTAAGAACAGAATCTCATTTTTACTTCTTCTTCCTAATAACACTTATTACCGAAAAACATTTTTTTTCTTTCCCTTCTCCCTAATAACACTTATAACCAAAAAGCAAAATCTTATTTTTACCTTCCCTTCTTCCTAATAACACTCATTACTTAGGAACTAAATCTCATTGTTATCTCTTCCTTTTTTCTAATAACACTTATTGCTTAGGAATAAAATCTGTTTTTTATTTTTTTATCTCACTTCCCTTCCTTTCCCTCCTGTTTGTCTTCTTTTGACGTTTCTCATTTTTCTTCTTCATTTTGCTCTTCGTGTTTTTATTCAACTCTTTGTCATTTTCCCCTTTGATTTCTGCTTCTTTCTTGTCCCTTTCTTTCTTTTTCTTTCCTTATTTTTTTCATCTTCACATCTTTGTTCCCTTTATTACTCATTCTTCTATCCCGTATCTTACAACTTTTCCTTTCCTTCTTTTGCCCTTCACCCTATTTCTTCTTTCTCTTCTGCATGTGATGTTATCATTCTACTTCTCTCCTTTCACTTCTCCGTTTTCTCCGCTTCCTTGTATAAAATATGAAATTCTGATTCACTTTTTTCTTTTTGTTCATTTTCACAAACTTTCAATATTTGTACAGTCGTTATTATATTTTATTATTATTTTTTACAACTTTGTACCCGTATGGTTCAATAAAACAGCAAATGAAGATTTGTTTCAAAACAAAAAGGAAGCATTTATATACATAGGTGTGCGTTATGTGCATATGCACATACACTTTAGTATGTATGTATGTACAGATGGATACAGAAGAGAAAAGAAGGAACAGGAATGAATATTTATTTCCTGACTAAAATCTTCACAAGGCATTTAATACATTAACTAATGTAGTTTTACATATATTTACAATAGTAATACACACGTGAGAGATGTGCGTGCATGCTTGTACTGGGAGATAGAATTCTACAAGGTAGCTGCTATAATTCACACACACACACACACACACACACACACATATATATATATATATTGAGGACATGCATTTATATATGTATTCATAGTAGGGTGGTCGGATGAAGCAGAATTAAATATGAACTAGTGATAAATGCAAAAGAAAAAAAAACTACCCTAGATTTGACTTATCAAATTAGATGAAATAGGAACCTAAAACACCTTACACTATTTTGTTAGATCAGTGTATTTACACATCTGACCTTCTCCTCACATCATATATGAAGCGCATATTTGTATAATTCCAAGAAAGATTCCGTTGTATATTGGAATTGCTTTTAATTACTTTGATTCTTCCGGCCATTCTCTTTCACTGATTCCTCATTTGAAATTGTCCCTGAGATGTAAAGTTGGCTTGATACCTTATCCAATAACAGAGCAGATTTTACTCCCCTGCGGAATTCTGTTCGGAATTCCATTCTCTTATTCTTATTTGTAAAATCCATGGAAATTCTACATTGCATCTCCATTTTACCCAACAAATAATTTTGATCATTATAATATCCTTCCTTGTCAATGCACTCTACCCAATGCTTCTCAATTAATCAGAAAGAAACAAATTGAAATATAGGATCAAAATTCGACTGATAACAGTTTCATACTCATTGATCCAACTCGTATACCCATTTTTGGATTATATAAATGGAAATTGCAACATTTACTCTTTATTATGCTAAAAAATTGTATTTTGACCTCCCCTCAGGTTTACATTTTGCTATGTACGTTTACGCAAAGTTGATCTCTTGATTTATGTCCAGTAGCCTTAATACTTGGTTTCGTTTTCTTAATTCAATTTTTTTTTTAGATTATCACTACCCGACGACAAGCACGGAAAAAAACTTGTTTATTGATCATCCCTTTCTTCAAATCTTTTGATTGATCACTCACAACATGGTGTGCTAACAAAAGACATTGGTCAGGTGACTGACGAACCAGAACTGTGTATGGATTTCTTTTAACTCTTAGCTGAATAGTAGAATGGAGCCAAAAAATATTGATTTGAAATTAAATTCAATTCTTTATTAATCAAGTTGAAAAGAATATTTTATATGTGGTAAGTCACCTCAACATTTTACCATACATGCATAATACTGATTTTTATGGACTACTTCTCATATTCAAGGTTTTGAGGCAACATAATCTGAAGTGTTGTTGGGGGAATGAGAAACCATTCTTCACACCATTGCAAGCCAAAGGTAAAAATCAAGGGCATGCTTTAACGTCTGGAGCTTTACCATGCATCCAATAGGAATCCATGATAAAAATATGGTTCTAAGTGAGTGGCTGAATATAAAATTAGTAAATTAAATCTCAAAGTATTCATTTGTTGTGTATGGTTCTTGGAGTTAGCGTTGCAGGTGTAAAAAGGTCTACATAGGATTTCTTGGTTGATTTTACTTGTTTTAGCTTTCGATGATTTTTAATTCCTCATGAAAATAAGAAGTACATGATGTATACATTTTACAGAGAATATTACGTAGATGCATCAATAAATCCCTAAAATGACACATAGTTATTAGCTGGAGTTTGATCTGAACTTTTCACTGGGCAACATTCAATTAAAGTGATAATTATTCGCTACTGAACTGAATGAATTGAAAGGAAAAGAGATTATGTTGAAAAACTGCTGTTTTGTTATTGGAAATAAAATTTCTATTATCATAAGGCTACAGACTTACTGATGTGGCTAAGAATCTGACACAAAAATGTATAGTTGCATTGCTTCACTTCATTGGAGTTTGTCTTTAGAATCCCGAATAGTCCAAAAGGAGATGGGATGTTAGACTTTCAATCGCTATTCCCAACAAGGTTCATGATCATGACGAAATTACTGGTCTGGTTAGTCACTCCATTGAAACTGCTGAATGACCACACTCGGAAAATTGTCTTTAGGGTAATCGTGAAGGGTTTGGGTTGATCAACTAAAAATGAAACAAGGGGTAATCAATGAATAAGTCACTTCCCTTGACTTTTGTTTGGCAGTGATAAACACCAAATTAAAAAAAAAAGAATAAGCTTGTACACTGCACAAAGCCGATTCAGAATAAACTTACATCGTAAATTGAACAACACTCTAAAAACTTATTTTGGGAGGGATTTCTCAGAAAGAAAAAAAAGAAAAAAAAAGGAACCAGGAGTAGATTTTCAACCCCTGGCTCAATTTGTGCAGCTTGCATGTATGGCATCTGCATACACCTATAGATAGCCAACCAGTCAGAACCACTCAACAACTGAAGTAACCTATGATGTCAGTTTGGGACAGTTTTGGTTGACGATTATGAACAACTAAATAATTCAAGTTCTTTTGCGACGGTATTATCATGGAAACAATAAAATCTCCAGTATCATTCGAGTTGTTTTCTCGCATCCATTATACTTGATTTATTCTCAGCTCGGATTTGCCGATAAAAACCAAACCTTTTGCTGCGTCCGTCCAAAAAGTTCAACCAAGATCAATTAATTAATTAATCAAATCAGTAATTAAATCAATCACGTTGACATTTCCCGCTCTTTTTATTAGAAATGTGAATCAATGTCCGATGAAAATGGTGGATGATTTCCGTTTACTTCTTTGTCATAAAGACAAAGCATATTGGTTGGTTCTTTCAAGATCAATTCAATTCCTAGGTGGGTGATGTGGGTCTACGACAGCTACCCACTAGATAATTTCCCACAGATCCTGTGATAAAAGTATAGTGATTGTTCAAGTTAGTCGGTGCAAATAATGTACTTGGACATATAAATGATCACATTTATGGGGAAATTGTCTTTAGAGTAATTGTCAAGAGTCATTCATGCTGTGAGCTGTTCTTAACATATCTTGGAAGAAACATCCAACTAAGAGACATCTGCACTGATCTCAGACCAATATGACTCCCACTGATAGAAAGAAGACTACTCCTGGCTGGACACTTCTGGTGCAGTCAAAATGAACTTGCAAGTAGTCATACTTTGGAGACCAAAACAGGCTCTCTTACTGTTGAACGCCCTTCTCACACCTATAGATAAACTAGCTGAATACTCAGGTTGTCAACATGATGATCTCTTGATAGCGATAGTTGATAGAAATAGATGGAAGGAAAGAGCAAAAAGAGTCAAAGTTGCATCTCGACTTGATGATGATGATGATAATTTACTGGGTGGGTATCCAGGGAGCAGTTGTCCTATGAGGGCAAACTTTCTGGGAGCAATTGTCCTGATACCGGCTAATGTTGTACGCTGTCACTCCAGAAAGTAACCAACTATTTAATATCACATAACAACAGTTAACCAGGGGTAATATCGCATTAGTCCCCACTTTTTGAGAATACACACTTATTCCTGCATCACTTCAAATTTTCAAAACAGCCCTACACCAGGATTACCATCGGCTGCTTCCTCGCATATTATGCAATCCAGTCCATGGTCGAAAATTGTTGTCGAAAAAGCTACAAGTTGTATGGAGATAAATATGGACTGTACAAGAGGGGAATCACTTGGCAGGTGGGTTATTTTGCAAAGAAACCCGAAGGAGAGATGAACAATGACAGTACAGAAGTTCAAGTGTCGTCTCATTGTCAATCGAGAAACCCCATAGGA
>OY735201.1:22655386-22705386 GCA_963457665.1 Thysanoteuthis rhombus
TATATGTGTGTGTGTGTGTGTGTGTGTGTGTGTCTGTTTATCTATTTCTGTATGCATGTGTGTGTGTGTGTTTATCTATTTATGTATGCATGTGTGAATGCGTGTGTGTTTATCTATTAATGTATGCGTATGTGTGCATATTTATATCTATATATCCATATATCTATTTATATGTATGTGTGCATTTGTGCGTGTGTGTGTATGTTTATGCTTATGTGATCGAATTTTTTTATCGACATATATACAGCGTTCAGCCAAAGTTAAGGAGTTTGATATTTTCGTAGGAGTTTTTGTAAACATTTTCTCAGCTAAGATCATGATTTACACCTATTACTATTCAAATTCAAATAAAATGTTGAATATAATGACGCAGTTAAATAACTTTTATATATATGTGTGTAGATAGATATCTTCATACCCATCTGTACCTGACTCTTTTTCATGGAAGCATTCTGCCTATGTCTATTCAATCGGTCCTACATATTTTTCTCGGTTTGTAGATTTCAGCAAAGTAGTGTTGCTTTAATATCATCGTTAAAGTTAGTAATCCTCATTGGATGAAATAAACCAGGAGCCTAATTATTGACGAATCTTGTTTTAGCAAATGCATAAAAAAAACACCTATTGATAAATATCCATGCTCATGTAACAATGTGGAGGTAGATGTCGGATGACGCAACGATTACCAGCATGGGGAACAGAATCGTCAAACCAAGTTCGAGATTCGACCGAGGAAGCTTACGTTCACTTCACAAAGATACCCTTTGGAAAAGAATAAGTCAATGTCTCCATCAAATTATGTGTAAATAACTGGGCAGTTTAAGTTGTTGGTCTGTCCATTTAAGGCATGGAGCTAGCATCTCCATCCTGTGAAACCGTATGAGCTGCAAAAACTACATTGGACACTATGCTTTACAAGCAGTCTACAAGGAAAAGATACAAGTGTATAGAGAAGGACATGGGGGAGATATATAGATGTATAAGCAATTATACTGACAGATTATTGTCAAATATATACACAATATGAGAGCATAAGTAGATAAATGGTGTTATGTATAGGTATGTTCAGTAGATATCTCTTCCTTTACATCTGTAAGAAGTCAATTAGTTAGCAAAAAGCCACAAAGGTGAGAAACCCAAGAGGATCGAACTTACAAATTGAAAAAAATGGTCAATGAGATTAGCTTGCTGACCACTTATTCATAGTGAGTGCATACTTCTAGATATATGTCTATATTTGGTTTGATGTAGTAGGTGAATAAGTATATATATATATATATATATATATATATATATATATATATATATATATATATATATATATATATATATGATTTACAAGGATATACACCCGGTGAACTTGATAGAAAATCAGGGTTATACATGAAATTTACGTTTTTGAAATCATATTATATATATATTTCTTGATTGTATGTGTATATGAGCTGTATAAGTTCAAGAGTGTGTAAAAATTGCACTTGTACATTAGAAAACGTACACATTAAGTCGATACCATATCTATTAGTTTTTTGAACTTTTGCGTATGATCATGAAAGAGATTTTATTAGTGTGCAGATATGTATGTACGTGTAGAAATTAACACCTTCACCCTTTTATCTCCATTTCAAAATTAAGTAGAAAACAAATAAATGTACTAAAGATGAAAAGATAACAATTGGTTAACGAATGAAATGTCTGTTCGATTAATAACCATTTCAACGTATGAGATGTCAGTCAAAGCTCATTTTTGTACTTTCCGTCGATTCTTTCCAAATATCTGTCCATGCAATATATATATATATATATATATATATATATATATATGATAGTATTGCTTAATATAATAATATATGTTATCAACAAATGGATATATGATCCGACATAATGATTATAAATTGCTTTATACTACATAGAGACTATTTACAGACATTTTTGAAATAACAAACGTTAAATTGAAGCTGTGACAGATATGGTAGCCACTTCAACGTACCGTTGGTTTTACCATTGAGTTAAACAGCCGCCAGTTATGCAATATCTACCGATGGCTGTTTTGCTCAATGACTCCCTTGACAATTTCAAGTTTCTTATTTGGGTATACGTAACGTCGGGTTTCAATATTCTGGCATACGTATGTAACTCTATGTTACTTACGCGTGAATGAGAAATTTGAAATTCCCACTTTTGCGAATGGAATAAAAAAAATCAACAAAACCCCCCCAAAAAACAACAGAAAACAGAATCATTAAATTGAAAAAATGAATTAGCGGGAAATACGCGCCCCACTTGAAATTTCTATCAAAATATAATGTCATCCTGTGCCTAGGTATACTAGAAATTAACCACCATTGCTATCTTAACCCCTTTGTTATTACAATTAACAATATTATTATTCTATACCTCAAGAGAACAATAAAATCTCGACACTATATCTGGCTAATTTATAATTTAGCACAATCATCAAGCACATTATCTCCATTAGATAAAGAGAAAACATAACATGCAATGACCAACCACTGAACATTAGAAAAAAAAAAAATATATATATATATATATATATATATATATATATATATATATATATATATGTATATATATATATATATATATATATATATATATATATATATATATATATATATATATATATATATATATATATATATATATACGCAGACGGATTCACCGGAAATGACCCTGACTAACGACCAATGGTATATGAGAGCAGCCTGTATAGGCAGCAAGATGTTCAAGAACACAAAAGATAGTGAGGGTGCAATTCTCCAAAATTTGGCTCTCGTATGCATCATCAGTGTAAAGCAATCTTTTAAATTGATTCTGCTAATTGGTATACTGAACCCGTTTACTATATTTGGGCATGGTAAACGGTACAAAATGCCAAATATTCTTTCCACATAGAAACAAAACGAATAAAAGAAATTGATTCCGACAGCAAATGCACACGGGAAGGAATTGCATCCTCACCAAGACTAAGATTGGTTGCGTGGAGAGAGATGGAGCAACACATAGTGCCAGTGTCAGTTACGGTACTTGATGCGACGGTGTGTGTGTGTGGGGGGGGGCTTGGCTCAGAACCTCACCAATTCAAATTCTCAGTTTCATGAGCTCTCCAGTCCTTCAAACCAGTGCAGTTGGGAGCTATCGAAAGTACCAATTTACACACTTCTGCCAGTGTTGGGATTCACTTCTACATGAACTCAGTTTAAGTTGAATTCTTTTTAGATTTTAAGAGGGTTAGCTTCTATATATCTAAAATGATAATGAGAAAGTGATTTGGTTGTTTTCAAATTGGCTCGGATTGGGATTTTGAGATGATGATAATAATAATAATAATAATAATAATAATAATAATAATAATGATGATGATGATGATAATAATAATACTTTAAAAGCAATCCTTCGGTGCGATCTTATAGGGAGCGTATGCTCCAAATATGGAGGGAAAAATCTGCTGTGGAAGTATCTAAGCAACGCCTTGCTGACCAAGTAAAACAAATCCAAAAGAAGGAATGGCTGTCTGAGACTGAACTACTAGAGATTCGCATTAATGAAGAGAGAGATTCGGGTGACACAACTAGTACCAATAACAAAACTAGAAGAATTCCCCATGAGACCCCCACAGTAAACTATGCACCAGAGGGTGACGACGAGGCACCAACAGAAGAAGTGAAAACCAAAATACAAGCTTTGAAAGAGATCATGCGAGGAGAGAAAACAACACTCCCCTCCCTAAGAGACAAAGAAAGAAAGAAAGTCGGAGAAGTGACCGAACAGGTCAACTGCCTCTTACAGCACATAGAAACGAACACCCTCCTGGAATTCAACAACTTAATTTACGCTGGGGCGAAAATGGTAGCACAAAGCTTCACAACACAAGAAAGGAACCCGAGCAATAATAGGGGAGAGAAACCCAACTGGGAAAGAAGATTACAAAAGCAGATCTCCCAACTACAGAGAGATGAAGTACTGCTTAGAAATACACCACACACGGACAGACCACGAGTAAGACTTTATAACAAATACAAGGTAACGCAAAAAGGTATCGCAACTGTCGTCGAAGAGTTACACCAGAAAAGACTAGCCAAAGAGGCAAGACTGAAAAGATACAGACTAAGAACGGCCCAATACACACAAAACCGCACATTCCAAAACAATGAAAAGAAGTTTTACCAAGATTTAAACGGAGAAAGAAGGCAGAACATAAAAGCAGATGCCACAGAGGCCAAGAACTAATGGAATAGCATATGGGGGCACCCAAAAAGACACAGCGTAACACTGCTATGGTTAGGAAACATGAGAAAAGAACTAGAAGATAAAGACAAGGGAGAACCAATAGTTCTGAATGAAACCACATTGAAACATACTCTTAGGAAAGTAGCCAACTGGAAATAACCGGGTCCCGACGGGATCCATGGGTATTGGTTCAAAAAATTCACCACGTTACACGGTAGACTCACTCACCTACTCCAAAATTGTCTAAACGAAGGCAAAGCACCAGAATGGATGACTAAAGGCAGAACCACCCTCATCCAAAAAGAGCCAGAAAAGGGGAACATAGCAAGCAACTATAGACCAATCACGTGCTTACCACTTATGTGGAAAATCCTGACCGGGCAAATAGCATAGAGGATATACATGTCAATGGATAGAAGGGAACTACTACCAGAAGAACAGAAAGGGTGTAGGATGGGAACCAAAGGGGCAAACAATTTACTCTACATAGACCAGATGATCTTAAGAGAAGTGAGTAAAAGGAAAAAGTATATTGCAATGGGATGGATAGATTACAAAAAAGCGTACGATATGATTCCACATAGCTGGATATTCGAATGCCTTAGAATGTTCAAAATTAGCGGACCGGTGGTTAAATTCATTGGCAATTCGATGGAAGACTGGAAAGTAGATTTGACAGCCGCAGGGGACAAACTAGCCGAGGTAAGGATAAAAAGGGGAATCTTCCAAGGAGACTCGTTGTCCCCACTACTATTTGTTCTAACAATGATACCACTTAACAGAATCCTGAAAAACAGCAATGGATACCACTTCTCTAAAACAAAAGGAAAGGTCAACCACCTAATGTACATGGACGATTCTAAATTGTTCGCAAAAAACAGGGGAAAGCTTGAGACTCTGTTCAACGAAGTAAGGGAATATAGTGAGGACATAGGAATGGAGTTTTGGATAGAAAAATGCGCAATCATGGTGATGCACAAAGGAAGGCTTTCAATGACTGAGGGAATTGAACTCCCGGACAACAGCAAGATTAGGGCATTGACCGCACAAGACCGATACAAGTACGTAGGTGTCCTTGAATGTGACACGATAAAACGGGAAGAGATGAAGGAGAAAATAAAGACAGAATACCTCAGAAGGATAAGGAAAATGTTAGAAACCAAATTAAACAGCAGAAATCTAATAAAAGGAATGAACACCTGGGCTGTATCAGTAGTGAGATACACAGGACCATTCCTAGGGTGGACAAAGGAAGAGCTCCAATCAATGGATAGGCGAACAAGGAAAGTTATGACGATGCATAAAGCATTACACCCTAGAGATGATACAGATAGACTATACGTTAAGAGAAAAGAAGGTGGCAGGGGGTTCATCAGCATAGAAGATTGTGTCCAGAGAGCTAAAGTAGTCCTAGAAAGATATGTGCAAACAAATAGTGAAGAAATCATAAAGAGCGCAAGAGATAGTGCAACAAGCAATAAAGTAGAAAACAATGGAACAGTACAGCAAACAAGAAAAGAAAGATGGGAAGGGAAAAAATTGTACGGCGAGTTTAAAAGACAGATACAAGATATAGCAGACGAGAAATCATGGACGTGGTTACGAAAGGGAAACCTTAAGAGAGAAACAGAATCGCTCATCATGGCAGCCCAAAACAAAAGCATAAGGACAAACTACATAAAAGCAAAAATCAACAGAACACAGACAAACAGCAAATGCCGCATGTGCGGTGAAAGAGATGAGACAGTAAACCACATAACTAGTGAATGTAGTCAACTCGCCCAGAAGGAGTATAAGCATAGACACGATAGAGTAGCAACGATGATACACTGGGAACTAAGCAAACAAATGGGATTCAACCATGTGGAAAAGTGGTATCAGCACAAGCCAGAGGCAGTTTTGGAGAATGACAGCCACAAACTACTCTGGGACTTTGACATCCAAACTGACCACCTCATCCAGGCAAGAAGGCCGGACTTAGTAATAGTAGACAAAAAAAGGAAGGCCTGCCAAATAGTACACGTTGCTGTACCTGCAGACCATAGAGTAAAAAGAAGGAGGGTGAAAAAAGGGAAAAATACCAGGACCTAGCAAGGGTGTTAATGAAAATGTGGAACATGAAAACCAGGGTAGTACCGGTCATAGTGGGCGCACTAGGAACTGTCCCCAAAACGCTGAGGGAGAGACTGGAGGAGATCAGGATTAGGAGAAGGATAGAGACCGTACAGACCACAGCACTACTGGGAACTGCACGGATACTGAGGAAGGTACTAGAGATATAAGTACTGCAACGAATTGTAGCTCTGCCATGATATGCGAAAGAGAGAGGAGACGTTAGCTGAAGACCTGAGGAGACTTATTGTCACTCAGCCTTCAGCGATAACCACTGGGCAACCGGTGTGAAACTGTTGATTGCAGAATTACTGCGACCTATGATTACTAGGGGAGGAGGGCTGGAGACTTGAGGAGACTTGCTGTCACTCAAACTCTAGCGGTTACCACCAGGCAACTGGTGTGAGATTCCAAATAATAATAATAATAATAATAATAATAATAATAATATTATTATTATTATTATCATCATCAATAATAACAAGATATATAAGATAGCTCCGATGATTTTCGTATACCTCTATTTGAGGTGTTGAATTATATATTTTTGAAAGAAATTTTGAGCGGTGTTTGTTTTCTACAGTTCCCTCATCTTTTTAGTAATCATGTCTTCTTTTTGTTCTTTGTATTTTTCTCATTTATTCATAGGTAGCATAGGGTTTCATTTCTCTGGCTTATATGTTTCAGTTTTAATATTTTCTATTTTACCGTGGGTTTGTGGGTGTTATGGGTTGGTCTGAGGTAATGCATTGACAGTGATGTACTGTTTTTGTATTTTTCGTATATCTCTACTCGGGATGTTAAATCGTAATTTTTAAAAGAAATTTTCAGCGGTACAAGTATTTCACAGTTTTTAATATTTTCCATTTTACCATGGGTGTGAGTTTACAGTCTGTTAGGTTCCAGTAATGTGTGAATAGTGATATTTGTTTTTTGTATTTGTCGTTTGAGAATAAAAATAATAAAATATAGGAAGAAGAAGATATATATATATATATATATATATATATATATATAGAGAGAGAGAGAGAGAGAGAGAGAGAGAGAAGAAGGAGAGAGAGAGAGGGCAATTATTCAAATCACTTCGATCTAATAATCTCATTTTTGTCTACTGACCATCATATTTAGTAAGTAGGTTTCCCTGCAGTTGATCTGACCTTCTTCCTCCAAGAAGTTCACGCAAAACAAAGTACAGAATAATGTTTTCTCTAATATCTTTATCTAGTCTATCATCTCGTGGAATGAGATTTTCGAATAGTTTCGCTAATCGCTTTTCGTGGATGAAGAATAAGACGTAAACTAATATTGATTAAACTAGCTTTGTCTATAGAGAGAAATGGACAGACAATTTTTTCTACATCGTCGTAGTTAAAAGTGAATGTGGATAATTACTTACAGTTATAACTGAATTTACTGTCTGTAAAGTCCGAACTTGCCAGAAATATAACCGTATTTTAGTGCTCCAATCAAGACCGGCCGGGGTTATGAGCGAACCAAGCGGCTGCTTTGAACACTGAGGTCATTAGACCCCCCTTCCAAATTTGCGATGCTCCCCGGTACCACAATTTTCTTGGAATCCGGTAAAGACGAAGACCCCCAAGCTTTCATATTTTGCCTAGGGTCCCATTATGTTCTAATCCGGCCCTGGTTTTAATCCACGTATCTAAAATGCAATATATATATATATATATATATATATATATATATATATATATATATATATATATATATATATATATATATATATATATATATATATATATATATATTCTGCGTGTGTGACATTTTTCAATGGGTGCACATATGATACACTTTGATTCAAGGCAGAAGTTCCGGGTAGATTATACTTTGGTCCATTGCAGAGCGGATAAGTATTCTGCTTGCTAGTGCCAATCCATATGTAAATTATCCTAGCATTTTTCACGGGTGGTATGCTAATAGATGAATAAAAAAAATAGGCAATATTTTATGGTATGAACATCTTTCAATTTGATTGAAATAAAAAACAAAAACCTTTTAATCAAATATTTTTGTGTGTTTTTATTAATCCATACTGCTTGCAAGACATAGCTTTAGCACCGGACATGATATGGCACATATCCACCTCTTCTTTCAACTCAAATCACTAGTGTAGTGATTTCTGCCCTAACAAGGAGTTGTAATGCTGTTGCCTTGTATCAAGCTAAGATGAGCCAAGTAAATGACCGATAGTTTTATGGAATGCACTGCTCCCAGTTGCATAGATCCTACCGGACTAATAGCTCAGAGTCCACTGCCTTACTTTGATATTGCTTTGTTAATTTTGTGTCGTAACTGTCATGCCACCCACACATCCAGGCAATAGATTTTTTTTCTGAATTTCATAGATGAAGAATTGTCGATATAAAATTCATTTTTCTCATCTTGAATCTTGTTCGTGTATTCTTTTTCATGAAAAGAGGTCGCTTTATGTTCTACGGCCCTCTAAGTACGCTGCATGGGTCGAGAGTAAATAAATAACCACTAACAAGATAATTCTTTGTTAGATCCATGAACTAAAAAAGGAAATTGAATTTAAAGCATGATGATTCAGTGAGTGTATTTGTGTGCCGTTGGAGTCTGGAATAACTAAAAAGTACATGAAACTATTCGTTGACACCTTTTTAATATTCGCCTTCCGAATCGTGGGAGATTGCACCTAACGCCTCCTTGTATAGTCCTCATGAAGACAAAATCTTTAAATGCAAGAATCCATAGCATCGATTACAGTCACTTATTGGGATACTGTTATGTGTGTTACGTCCCATGCACAGTGTTGCCAATTTAAAGATGTGTCTTACATCCTTTAGTGTTGCTAAGTAGATATTTATCGGTTGGATTTAACTGATTTCAGTAGCGTCTCGATGTCAGAAATTGCTATTTAGATTATAATTAAAGAAACTTGGAATGTTTTTATCCATCTAATTCATTCTTTTAATAAATCAAATCATACTTTCATTAAAAAAAGTGGAAGAATAAAGTAATGTAATAATGGTGTGTAATGTATTTCCTATATTTCAGATATATATCTAAAAATTAATTTTTGTTGGAGTTTTGAGGTTTTTTGTTTTTTTTTTCACTCGATTTTAGATATCAATAGTGCCCTTGTTAGATATTCACCAAAGGAAAGACCCAGCGTCTCAATAGACTTTCACGCTCGTTGTACCTGTTGATGCAATTATCAAATAAGCATACTGATATAATCCATCCCAATAGAAATGGAGGAAGCCCAAAAGAAAACACCATGGTTATGGGCTTCCATATTATCATTGCGCAGGCAAACATTGACTGTTACCGGTAACTTGATTTAAAAAAATAATGTGCAAGTCGATATACAATTAGCCTGATGTATATTCAGTCCATATAGATGTACATGCATCTATCAATAAACATTTCCTCCTGTTTCTATATAGCTTCGGAGATGGTTTGTTTTTGCTTTTTGTTCTGCTCCGTCTCGTCAGATAAGTAAATTATGTTCACATTTTGTTTCACCGGATAGAATCCCACCTCATTCTATTCATAGCTGATATTAGGTATCCGTGAGAGTCTCTCTATTATTGAATGAGAGTTTTTTCAACGTGAGTATTTTAAGAAAGATTCATGAAAACAGATCTGGTTATACAAGTATCCTGCGCCTTTCGACAGCATGCTCTGTTGGGGGCGATCAAATGAAATAGGAAAAAAGGGGGCTCAATGAATAAGTTACCCCTCTCACCTTTTATTAGCTGGCATTAATTAAAAAAGTTCCGAATTTTCAAGGAACAGATATGCGAGCTATTGAAAAAAAACTTACATTGTTAATTTAGCCCCAATCAAATACCTATGAGAGAGAGAGAGAGAGAGAGAGAGAGAGAGAGAGAGAGAGAGAGAGGGGGGGGGAGAGAGAGTCAGACAGACAGACAGACAGACGGACAGACAGAGACAGAGAGGGGTGGGGTGGAGAGAAAAATAATTCCCCATACAAGAAAGCGTAAATGTTTAGATGGCCAGCCATTTAGTTCTATTGGTTCAGCCATTCAAATGAAAGTTTTTCTAGTTTTCCCATCGTAGGCCTTTATTTGTAATTTTCAAACCAGTTAGTCACAAGTCAATACTAATAGATTTGTGTACGTGGATCGGATGTACTAACACTGTGTATGGATATAATACTAGTGTTGATGCTGTCTCTTAGAATCGAAAGGGTTATTTTCTAAATATGCAGAAGCATTTGATTAGAGATTCATGACATATTCTCTTACTCTTTGCATTTGTATCAAATCAAGTACGTTTCAGTTACGTTCATAGCTATTTTATAACAAGAAGTACGATTTTGGACGAATAGACTGCATTGTTGATGGTATACATACGATTCTGTGTGCACTTTTTTGAGAACACAGCATTATTTGTATGAATTTTTATCTTATTTCTTTTTGAAACCAATCTATACCGAAGCATAGTGTATATACATACACACACACACACACACACACATATATATATATATATATGTGTGTGTATATATATATATATATATATATATATATATATATATATATATATATATATATATATATATATGCAATAATTCTGTCACATATTTACTTATACAAGTGGAAGAATAATAAAACATATTTGTCATATTTTGTGGGAAGATGCCACTAAAAATTCAAGTTTAATTCAGCTCGTGTCTATAAAATTGTTTATGTCTGAAAAATCCATTTGAATGCCTCTAATATCAATATCTATAAATGTATGCAAACAATGGTTACATATATCAGTAGAATATAAACTCTTTTTACTCCAAAATACCATCAGAAAGCAACACATTGCGGATAATAACAAAAGGTCCCGTAAGATGTGGATTTAAAAAATGAAAAGTATAAAGATATGCCTCCATATATACAATTTTTCCGAATAAAATTTTGAAAAAAGTGAGAATGCAGACAGAAACAAAGGGAACAATTCAGCATGAACCTACATTGTAAATTGAACCATCCTAAAGATTGTCTTATGTTTTTTTTCAAAAAACAAAAGAAAAAGTTCACTTCGATACATAATAAGGAGCAAGTCCTGTTATGCTGCTAATGCGAAGGTCGAAATAACTGCTGAATCTCCAAATCCTTATTCTGTTCACACTCAGTCTATATCTTCTCTATTTGTTCACTAACGCAAAAAATATATTATTAAGAGATGGATGAATGATCTGACGGAAATAACAATATGAATATATTGTATTACTTTGAAATCCTATTCGGAATAAACTCCATTACACGGTGAATTCATCATTCGGCCAAAACATTTCCAGCCCTCTACGTTCATTGGTGTGATCCAGCCTATACACCTAACATATATGTACATACAGGCATATATAGCCAGCCAGAATCACTTTACAACTGACAAAACCTATTGTGAGCTATGTTGACAATTATGGTTAACAGTTTCGAATATTGAAACCAGGGAAAACCATTCCATCTAATCGAAAAGTATTGATATAATTGCGTGATCAAAAGAGAATCTGCTTGATCATTAATGATAAAATTTGACATAGCTCAGATTATCTTTTAAATACATACTAAAAATTTAAACTGAATAAAGGATATAACATTTGATGTGGTAAAATCTCTTGCCCATATTGATAATTCTTTAAATCTAAGACCAAAAGAGCCGAAAAAACTAGGAAAATCGTTGGCTGAGAACTGAAAAAGCCCTTTGACAGAAAGCCAAGAGGAGCAGGTTTTGAAACCTAATGTGAATTGATGTATTTTGTTTCTTTTTTCCATAGCCTCAAGTGGATTACGTCTCTAACCAATGCGTGACAACTTCAACGCATGCACTAAAATGGCTATATGAGGAATTTTTGTTAGTTCCTCCGATCATTTCATTAACATTCACCTCATAATATCATCTTCAGGACTGTTTCTTTTCTTTCGTTTTATTGATTTAAAGTGTCTTTATCTATCGATGAATTGGCCGATCTATGTGTTCATCGACCAATCTCTCTATCCACCTGTCAGCCAGTCTATCTCTCAATCTGTGTCGATGGATTCAATCATGTATGAACGCCCATGCATTTATTGGTTTGTACACATGAGTACTTATGCATACAAGAAGTTATAGAGTAACTTAAAGACTTTAAATAAATACATACATATGTGCATAGACATATATTTATATAGATATATGATACGCATGAATTTATGCCTGACCATATGAAGGATGATAAATCATACGTGAAAATCTTGAAAGTATGAAGGGCCTGTCAAAAACGGTTGAGAGAGTGGGTTTAGTTGTTTATTAATGCCATTAACTTCTTATTACGTCATGCATTTTCAATAATCAGGTACCCTAAAACCTGTCCAACAATCTGCTTTCTTATTGGTTCTACAGTTCAATATTTTTTGCACGTTGTCATATTTTTTTCAATTATAGAACAAGCTGAAATACCCGACCTACGTTTGAATCGGCCTGGCTATTGATGCCTTCCAGATTCTATTCATCTGTAACACAGAAGCCGTGCCACTTGCACAGTAGCGTCGGGTGCTGTGTTAAAATTCTCGATCACATTAAGTTTTTGTTGAGGAAACGTTCCCAGTGCAACAGGAAGGCAATGTACTGTTCCAGCAGAATGATATTCGCCCACATGATGCTAATGCTACTCAACAACTTAGGCAATGGAACAGGTATGAGGCATGATAGGACAATGGTTGACTCATTCAGTTATCTCACCTACAGCTCTTGCTTAATTGTGTCAACAGTTGCAAGAGGTGTGGAATAATATAATGTATGATCATATGCATACAAGAGTACAAATCTGTGGTAACGGCTAAGGAGGATGTACAGTATATCAATATGGGCTCCGAGGATTGTTAATTCAGGTGTCATTTTGAAACCTGTATACGTGTTGACTTGTACATGTGAGCTTTTTCCGTAATCCAGAAACCTCTAATCTGGAGTATATTGAAGTACATATTCAAGGTGTTGCAATTTTATTTTCAGTCAGTGTAGATAGATGGAAATAAGATATTGTTTAATTCATAAAAGTAAAGGAGCACCCATATGCTAGCTACGGCATCAGCTGTCTTTGCCCAGGCTTCGCATATCAGAAGCATTAACGAAGCAATGTCACTCAACTGACAATGCACTATTTTCAATGATTTCTCAGAGTTTGTACTATCACTTCCTATTCAATTTGTTTTTAAAATTGTAATATATTATCACTCTTTTTTGACACCGTCTCAGTCAGAGTTTGATCGTCCAATTCATTTAATTTGTTTCCAGAAGATGATATAACATCACTCTTCGTTTACACTGGTAGAAGAAAGGAATGACTAATACAAAAAACGGAAGGCTGTTGTTCAATATAAGGGATAAATGTTCAGAAAAAGACGGCTGAATATTATATTAAGTGGGTTATTGTTCCTAAACATGACGCTGATGCCCCAAAAGAAGTAGAGATGATATAAAAATGGGGATAACGTTATAAAAAGGGGGCTATGGTTAAAAACGGTGAACTAATTTGAGAAAAAAGGATGGGACTTTTGAAAAGATGGTATGATATGAAAAAGGGGATATTTTGTTGAAAAAATTCTACAAGATGCTACTGGTTCTATAAGAATCTTGGTATAGTTTTTTGAGCAACGAATCATTCAGATTTTCCATTTGGTTAGGAAAAATTGAGCCCCCACTAAAAACTATTTTGGATAAGAATTTTCAAACACTAAATCGATTAATTCCACAGGATGTTGTTCAGAAATAATATTAAGATATCTAGAACCAGTCCTGAAAAGTACTTTTTTTTTTTTTTCCTCGCTTAAAGGTCGTCTGTGCCCACTTGAAGCTAAACATCAAGTTGTGTCCTTTGTATAACCGTGCTATATCACAAACTACGCAGAGTCAAACCGCTCAATATCGGGGACCCCTGTGTCAGTACATTGAATTCCATGGAGAAATTTTGGAGACTTTATGTTTTGGACATAAAGCTATGTTGTAGGGGAGGACACTGTGAACATTCGTGGATAGACTCAGACATTTCTTCCATATATCACTGCCTAGCCTATCACAAAATGCCATTTGTTATATTGTTTTGCATACATATAGCTACGATGAAGGGAGGTGACGGTGGAAAGATCCTGGATCTGCCCGAAATCTATTTGCTGCACTTCAATAAAATTTCATTGAAATACATCGATAATCTTTACAGATTTTGTGTTGTGTGCGTATCGCTACGATGAAGGCGAGATAAGAATAAAAATCCCTGGATCCGCACCAAAATTTAAACACTTGGTCTTTAGCCAATTTACCACCATTCCAACAGATTTCAGTGGAGTATCATTGAGAACTTTTGGATATATTTTGTTGTGTACATCGAAGGGAAGTGACCGTGGGGAATTCCTGATACTGCCATAAAATGCAAAACAAATTCTCCAAAATGCTGACCATTGTCCATCATTTCCAAAATCTTCATTTTGTTAAGTATTGCGCTGTGTAGATAACGCTACAACGCAGAGGAGGTGACTATAACGAATTCCTGGATCCACTCCAAAATTTTAACACCAGTTCTTTAGTTCATTGCGATATCACAAGGACCGAAAAAGAGGGTCCAATTTGGCATTGTATTTGTATAGTAAAATGAACTCCACTACTAAAAAACAATGTAATGTGTTGAAACTATCCGGATTTATTTTATTCTCTAAATCAGAGCACACGGGGCTTCGATGTTTCTCCGTGCAATGTTCTATTTCTGCTGGGTTACGCTTTCATATGTACATACAGAAACAGTCTCATCATGAAAACGATTTAGAAACACTTTCTTTGGGCGAAAAATTTATTGCACATTAAAACAAATCTATCGTTTCTTCTCCAATTAAAAAAAAACTCAACTCAAAATCAAGTTGTTCTTATGAAAAACATGTACACGATTCCTGGAGCAAAGTCATTTATCATTGCGAATGGAAAAATAACCCCTTTTTGCAGAGTATTCTTTAGGAAGCTTCAATTCTCTTCCTTTCACTCCAAGGTAGAAAAAAAAACAACTTCTCTTCTATTTTGAACTCATTAAAGATGTGGTTGCGTCATATTTAGGTCATTTTAGATGGTCATGGAATACGTGTTCATTCTAGTATAAACGTTTTTTATTGCAAGAAAGAGCACCTTCGAAAAATCGACTGAGAAGGCCCCGAATTTAAAAATACTCGATATAAAACATGGTGTTGGTGTCATGTAGCAGGTGGAAAATACATCGTTAGCTCGATAATCATTATTGATTTTGCTGAGAAGGGGGAAATGCATGAACTTTTCTGCATGTAAACTCCTTAGTAAAAGTGAATAGTGAATAATTAGCTTACCATGAATGTTATAGAACACGAACTAAGTTATCAACAGAGCATAAACTTCCATTGCAACCCTCCACAGCAAAAAAAAACAAAAACAAAAAAAACGAAACTTCTACCGCTGAAAACTTGTTCGTGATCCAATTAATGATAACAGGAAATTTGATGGTTATGTCTTCTTGATGACATTATGATAATGAACATTTGCTGATCTATATAGTATGCAGTAAACAAACAACAGGATCGACCGTAACTCACCATTTTTTTCAATTTCTCAGTAGAAATCCCTAAGGTCATGGAGGCCATCAGTCGGCAAGGTGTAGATCCAGTATATGTTGAAGTGTTGAAACATATATACAATCACGGCAGCTCATCTATCAGGCTACATAAAGACTCGGACTCCTTCCAGCTCCAGAAAGGAGTAAGACAAGGTGATACCAGCTCACCGAAACTCTTCACAGCCTGCCTCAAGATGATCTTCAGAAGGCTAGACTGGGAGAGTAAAGGAATTAAAATAGACGGCAAGTATCTCAGCAACCTCAGATTCGCAGACGACATAGCCCTTTTCGCGGAGAACCTACACGACCTCCAACTAATGATAGATGAACTAAATGAAGAGAGCAAGAAAGTTGGCCTACACATGAACTTCAGCAAGACGAAGATCATGTGCAACAACCACATTGGAGATAAAAACACTAAGATCGAAATCGAGGACACAGAACTCGAGAAAGTAGACCACTACATCTACCTAGGGCAACGAATCTCCATGAGACCCTCAAAGGAAGAAGAGATCAAGCGAAGAATCACACTAGGATGGCAAGCCTTTGGCAGAGCTAGCTCAACCTTCAAAAATAATAAGATCCCATTAATCCTAAAGAGAAGAGTGTATAACCAATGCATCCTCCCAATAGTCACTTATGGAGCTGAAATATGGAATTTAACCAAGAGACAGACCCGTAAATTGAGAAGCATGCAGCGTGCACATGAAAGAATAATGCTGGGCCTCACATGGAGAGACCACAAAACTGCACAGTACATCCGAGAAAAGACAAGAGTTAGAGACATCATAGAATCCATAAAAATCTCAAATGGCGATGGGCTGGCCATGTTGCAAGAATGGCAGACAATCGATGGACATCACGACTCACAACATGGATTCCCCGAGACCACATGCGCAACCGAGACCGGCAAAATGTTAGATGGAGAGACGAGCAAGACAAGTTCAGGAAGTACTGGCTCAAGGACGCCCATGATAGAGAAGTGTGGCAAATCCTGGGGAAGGTCTATGTCCAACAACGGATGCTAAAAGAATGATGATGATGATGATGATGATGATGATGATGATGATAGTTGAATTTCAACAAAATTAGTCAGTATTTGAGTGCTGTTCCTAATGGTTAACAGAAACAATGTTTTCGCTTATAAACTGCGAAGAAAGAATCGGATACAAAATTTCATTGAACTACTTTTAGTAATAACAAAGTTTACAAAATGACGCAACGACAACGATGGCAACAACGACAGACACCTATACCGAATGACAGCCCTGGCTTTTCTGGTGGGGCAATATTTCACTCTTACTTGTGTAGGGAGTTTGGTATGAATAACAGTATTTTTATTAACTTGGAAATAGTTTAAATTCTAATTTGAATAGAATGTTTAATCTAATGCTAAAACATGATTACGGATGAAATGATTGCACAGGATCAAAAGAGAATTTAATTTCAATTAATTACCAGAAGTGGATATTAAAATAAAGATTTGAACCCCGAGAATTTATAAAGAATCTTTGCATAAAAACATTTTTATTCTTCCGTCTTTTTGAATGTTGGAACAGTCTTTTGAAACAAATTTCCGGTCTCAAGGAAACGCGAAACACTATCAATCTGGTTCTTTTTCTACCACTTCGTTTAAAATCAAAATTGTTAAAAAAAACTACATTTCAAATTTGATATTTATTGAATATGTATAAAATAATAAAATAAATATTCAAAATAATCGTTTAAAATCAATTAAAACCGATTGCAGCGTAGGAACCTTAGAAATATAACATTGTAATCAACGGTGTCAGGTCAACTGTCCCCGGATAGGTGTTGTTGCTCCTGGGACAATTTCCTCGTAGGTTTAATCATTTACATAGCCAATTACTTCATTTCCACTAATTTTAACTTTGACTTTACTGATGCTATGTAAGTGTTAGGGGAGTAATTATACGGAAAAATCATTGGAAAGGGGCGATATTCCAAGGGGGCAATTGTCTTTGAAGTGTGATTCACTGATGATAACCAATTATAACTAATGTTCTTTACTTAACGTAATGCGTGTTGACATTAATTAATTTGCAGTTGGAAGAAAATTGAGGTAACTGTTCGTCCTGGATGAAAATGGTGGGTAGAAAGATTGTTCTTTCAAACATATCGGAAAAGACTATCATTTAATTAGTGGAAAGCAAAACCAAAGACTGAATTTTTTTTCTAAATTTCAATTCATGTATGTACAAATTTATCCTCGTTGCGGTAAAATGTTAGTAAAAATGCAGTAAGTGAACTTCTATTTATAAAGGTTTTGGATGACCCCTGAATTAGGGGTTGGGGCGTTCTAAATAGCACCGGCCCTCGGCTACGCCTCAGAATAAAAATGGTTTAAAAATTCGTTTAGTACTTTTCCCAAGTTCTCAGCGATTCTATAGAACGTTAGCTGCAATCCGAAAATTCCAGTGGATATAATTCATTAAGTAAGTTTTTGAAAGGGTTAGAAGAAACTTCTAGAGTGAGCGATCCAACACACACCTGAGAATTGTGATGAATATAATCTTTATGAATTTGTTGAATGCTTTACAAAGTTTTGTACAAAGATTTTCCTATACAAAAATCACAAGGGAAAAATAGAAATCTAATGGATTTCAAATTAATTGTTTGATTTATGTTATAAGCAAGTTGGGAGTGTCTATTCCAACAAACACCTGAAAAAATCTAGAAATGTAATGGTTTTTAGAATTCGTAAAAGTATTTAGAAACTTATTTGTAATTTCTGAAAAAGGATGCGTAATTTAATTATGTATGAACAATACGAACGCAATTTTCATCGGAAAATTGACATCTGAGGATATGAAAATCTGGGAAAAAATCAGCATATCATTCGATTTCAATACAATTTTCGATACTTATTTATTGAAAGAGGAATTTTTTCAAAATAAATTTTAATTTCAAATGCCAGAGAAGAATATTTTGCCTCATATGATTCATTTCCAACCTTTTATTATTTTGATGATTTATTTTATTCATACATTGATAATTCAATTAATTTTTACACATCTAATAGATGAATTACTTTAGATATCGATTATGTTTACCTTTTTTATTTTTTGGAAAAGCGCCCAGGGACTGCTGAAACTGAGTCCAATCGATAAAAATGATCAAAAATATTCATAAGAAAAAAATTGGTAATTTTTTTCCTGATCAGAAGCCTAAAACTCAATCAATCGAATAAGAACTAAAATAATTACTGATAAGAAAATATCTTTCTGAATTTTCTTGTTTTTGTGGAGTGAGACTTCCAGTAAAAGCAATGCCGGGCACTTTTTCAAAACAAAGTAAACTAAATTATTATTTGAGTGATTTATACTCAAGATGTGATAAATCAATAAAAACAGTATTGCATAGATAAAATTGATCATTAAAATGGTAATAATCATATAAAAAAAATGTCCGATATCTGGAATGAAAAATTATTTTCTTTTAAATTCGTACTTTGATGGATAAATAAGAAAAAAATCAATAAAATCAAATAATATGCTAATCTTTGCTAGATTTTTAAATTGATCAGGTGTTGACTCTTCGGCAAAATTGCATCCATATTGTTCATAGCTAAATATAATAGTTTTGAAGTATATTTAATCTTTTAAAAAGTTAGACTCAACTTCTAGAGAGAGCCATATTCGACACCTGAAGAAAAGAGACGAATTCATCTGACAGAATGTTTAAAAAAAAAAAAAAGAGAGACAATAGTCTGGCAAATGTATAGGATGATAAACATAGGTTTATCTCAGAACTTCCGAAAACAATTAGAACGAAAGAATTCTTTGTACAAGTACATAGCTGGCAAGAAACAGTTTCATAAAATAAAGGTAATGTTGAAGACAAAAGAAAAGAATCAAAAAGGATAGAGAGAAATATAAGATAATGTCTACAAGACAGCGGAGGTTGAAGCACAAACAAACGAAGCCAAAAAGAAAAGAAGAACCAGATAAAGAATTGAATGTAACGAATATTGAATAAAGAATCGAAGGAAAATCAGAAAAGAATGAAACGTGAGGTTAAAGAGAAGAATCCAAGAATTATGCGTTAAAAGAGAGAAAAAAGAAAGATTACAATTGAAACCATATGAGACAACGGGGTAGGGTTATGAAGAAAGAATTACATCCGGCCAATTCTCCATAAAAGAAAGTGCCTTACCTTGAATCACCGTTCGATGAGGGCGGAGAAGGTCTTATCTTTATTGCTCTTGTTCCGGCCAGAGCATCAGCAAAACCGATGTCCAGAGCACGAACAACTGACATAGAGCCAACAAACGAAGGAAAGCATTTGCCAACACTAATTTGCCTAGCCCAGATTACGGAACTAGATATGGTCCCTAAACACCCTGTGTCGGCATCGCTCTTCCCAAACATAATACTCACGCTCATCGTACAATTGTATCTTCGTGCGTTCGATGGCCAAGATATTCGTTGAGCCAACATCGGACGGAGCCTAATCGATCGGGGATTCCTTCTGTTTTGACCTTTAATTTTCTGCTGAGCAAATTATATTACTGATAGTGCTCCCATGATAAGTTTATTGAAAATTGACCATACCAAAAGATGACCTCCCCCTTGACCATATAACCCAAGCTTTTTAGTTCTAAGACGATGGGGAAGGTTGTAATAGTTGGTGTTGAGGTAAGATTCGAGGGTAAAGTAGTGCCCGGGTTAGGGGTGCTTGTGGGCGTGATTGTCGACGTGGTATAAGTAGCTGAGTGAAGAGCTGAAACAAAGAAGAAAAGTTAGCGATATAAAAGAGATTAAAGTTGAATAGTTGACAAATATCTATGTATGTGGTTAGGAAAATAAACTGAAAATAGAAAGGTAGCTGAACTATAGGAAATAACGACACAGGGAATTTTCAGAAAGGAGAAATCAAGGAAAAAATGTCAGAAAAAAATCAAAATCAGAGTAAACTCAACAAACAGGGAGCAAAGAAATGAATTAACGCATATACCCGTGTATTAGTCGAATTTTCGAGGGCTTCTTTTTCGGAAAATATTAGTGCCAACCGCATAGATCACGTAGTTTGATCGGTAAGAACAGCTGGTGTGGTAAGCCAGCCCCAAACCCCACTGGGACAAAGTAAGATGGAGAGCTTCATCATTTATTTACTCATTGCCATAAACTGGAAACCTGATCAAGTTGTGATCAAAAGCAAATTAGAAATATGATGAAAAATGTGCAATATTATTAGTGGTTGATTTCGCACATGAGTGCATGATTAAAATGGCTAAGAACAACTCTTTCTCCCAATAAAGGATCTAGTTTATTGCTACAAAAGTAGAGATTTAAAATATGAAATCTTTGCAGTATTTTCAATACAGGGATCGCTTGAGATTACGATATTTGAAGTGTTCTGGCTGTTCACTATCTGTAATTACAGCGTCACAATAAAAGGAAAAAAGGACAGTTACAAGCTGAAATTGCGTAGATTATCAACAGTTAAAAGCTAAAATTGCAATTACCATCAATTTATATCGAAAAATGAGCGTTCCCAGACCCAACAAATGATGATGATGATATGTTGGTGATTTTTTTTTCTGTTATGAAGTAATAGAAATCGTTCTTCCACTTCATACCATTTCAGTTCACTGCATAATTTTTCTCAAACCTGTACTATGATACATATATCTATCAACATAGATTTTTTTCAGTTTTTAAGTGGGACTGGCTGGTTCTTTATATATTCATGTGTTCAGGCCAACAACAGGAGCTAGCTGGCTGGAAATTAAAGCATGTACTCCCCATTATGTAAAGACAAGGACAAATATTTTGTTTTCAGAGAATTCTTTCTGAAAACAGGCTTTTAGTTGTAGTCTGATTTACCATGAAAGTAATTCTTAAATTGGTCCCATGGTTTGTGCTTGCTTGATTCTTTTTTGGAAATTTAGAATTTCTCAGTGATCCCTGGCCAAAAAAGAGCTAGAGAAGTAACTTCATCTCGAGACTTGATCTGATATCCCATCACTTCCAGTATGCGTTTTACTCTGTAAATACCAGAAGGAAATATTTATTCCCCCGAAAATGGACTCATGTGGAATTTTGGAGGCGATGAAAGAAAATGAAGAGAGAAGCGAATCCATCTACAACTTTCTTTTCCACCTTATAACAAATTGAAAAGACGAATATAAACAAATATTAATTAATTGGAAATAAGGAGATCAATTTCATTCTAGTCTATAAGTGTCAGTGGGTACTCTAATTCAATCTTTCATTTCCCTTTCGTTTGATCACAATTTTTCTATAGTATAATGCACAAATCAAGCAAAAAACATTTCGTCAGCATGCTGTATTTGGGCTGATCGATTGAAGAGTCATAACATTTTACTTCTTGCGGCTTTTGTTGTGAGGGGATTCCTAAAATAGTCCAAATTTACAAACAAAACAAAACAAAATAACCGTGAACGCTACTGGGCACAAAGGAAAGGACCAGTTTAGCATAAACTTATTTTTCAAATTTGACTCCTTCCGGAAACCTTGCTTGGGGAGTCTTTTATTTACATGATGAGGAATAAATGTTTGAATGTTCAGCTCCCTAACTCCACTGGTGCGGCCTCTAACGCGACATGGTTTTGTAATTTTCGACTCCCTAGCTTCTTCTCTGAGTAATTTTCAACTTTCTAGGCGTGAACCCAACACACATACTTTTATCGCCAGCCAGTCATACTCAAAGACTGTAGGAAGCTATGTTGACAATTTTTGTGGACCGTCCATAATCAACAAATATTGATGCGTAAAAATCACCATGGGACTTAAAATTATTTCTTAATAGTCTCTAACTGCAGGTGTGTACACCATGTTAAACATCCTTTACTGCTTGAGGAGTGTGGGATACAAAATGCTTATCTAGAACAGAAGCTGATATAACTGATCATTTATAGTCCTCGGAAAGAAGAGGCAGATTGCACGAGATGTTTAGAAGTCGCATATTTCCCTTTCGTTTGATCACGGGTTTTTGTACAGCAGGTTGCACTAATTCAAATAAGCTTTTTGCTACCAAAACTTCTAATCACCCTAATATTAGCATTTATGGATAAAGTCAGGTTAACTTACAACTCTTCTCAAACAATTCAGCATTTCTATATTGAGTAAACAGTCGTCTCTTCTTCTATCCCTGTCTCGGTCTGTATTCTTTTCTTTCATTCCAACCTCCCCTCTCACTCTATCTATCTATCGATCTACATTTCTTAATGATATGTATGTCCAAAAATATGAATGAACGACTGTGCCGACAAGGACAGTAGATGGACGGGGTGAGAAGAGTGGAGATAAAGCAATTATTTGGGTTTTCGCGTTTCTGTCGACCTGTTTAACTCAATGGAAGAACAACACTGCTATATGGGTCGCGTGTTCGATACTTATAGCAGCCCTATTCATTTTAATCGTTCATTCTATTTACGCTATCTAGGCCAAGTGACTCATTCTCCGAGTAATAACGGGTGGTCATTTCTAACATAATCATAAATAATATACGCTTCATAAATATCCTGTCGGATTACACATCCATTTCATAATATATAAATGTTCGCGCATGTGCATGTATATGTGCGTGTGTTATTCAGTTTTCATCTCTGCTTATCTGTATAATGCTTGAATATATGGTGCAATCATATCAGTATATGCAACTCTTGTCACCTCTATTGCTTTCACTCTTCTTTCTATATACATCTTCCTTTATCTTTCTTAATCTTCATCCTTTGATTCTCGGTCTATTTAAAGCTATCAAGAAAAAAATCATGATGCAATTGTATCTAGGAAGCTGATGTCTAAAACAACTTGTAATGTCTGTATTTAATAAGTAAGAACACAGGACGGCTCAAAATGACCATAGTTAGTCTCACCTGATTTCGTCTTTCTTCATGAATATATATATATATGTGTGTGTGTGTGTGTGTATGTGTGTGTGTGTGTGTGTGTTGTAAAGGTCAATTAATTAGCTACACATGCATTCAAGGGTTTCTGCCACCAAAGGCTTCTAGTTGAGCCAGAGGCTCAAGTGGCAGAAACACAATTATGACTGTTTAGCTAATCAATTAATTCTTTACATTTGACACTTTAATTTAAGAATCTGCTTTTTTGTATCGAGAACTGTGATGAAATAAACCAATAACACATGATTTATTTAGTCATAGATTTTTTTTACTTTGGCGTATATATTAAGTTAAAAAGTTAAAACAAAACCATTTTATTCTTATTTCAATAAATATTAGAAAAAAAGTCATGCAAGGTTTTTATCCTTTCATAAATCTTTCAGAATCGATCAATCAAAGACATTGGAAAGGGGAACTGACATTGCTATTTAGAAGAGTTGGCAAATCAGTCAGTTAGTCCCGATCCAACATTGCTCAAAATCCTAAATGGGGTTCAATTAGTTCACCTTTACAATCTACTCTACCGTTTCCGAACAAGATTTTAGAATGATATTAAAAAAAAACAGAACTTGTCATCTTCATTTAACAATTTATTCTATTGAAGAAGAAAATGACAAATTCATGCCTTGTTAGGTTGCTTAGTAACAAAAATTGCTCTTTTTGCAAAGTGTTCTTTTTTCAACTCTCAAAAACAAGTGATTAGAGGCAAAAGTCAAAAGTAACTGAATTGCACTAAATGATACTGTCGGATGATTTGAGGGACTGTTTGTATTGGAAATTTCGGAATCTCTAAACCATAAGTCTGTTTCAGCTAATGTTCATATATATATATATATATATATATATATATATATATATATATATATATATATATATATATATATATATATATATATATATATATATATATATATGAATGAGAGACAGGAGAGTGGAGATAGAGAGTGATGTAGACATTCACGAACCCACCAGATTCATATTCATGGGAGATAGATATACAGATTTAACCATCATTTGTTATTATCAAACACTCTTCTATTTTTTGCGTTGGCTTATTAATGAACATTCAGAATCATTACTCATACTTTTTGTACAAAAATAAATGTCAATCTACTCCTGGGATGTCATTCTGAAAGAGAATACTTCTGTTGTGTCTATGCAACTATTTTAGTGGAACTCTAGTGGAACTCTTAACACCGACAAGGTCTCTTTTAAATTATTCATAAACTTTTCCAACCCTGTTACGACAAATTAATTTATCACCTCAAATCTCTCTCCTTCTCCCTCAACCTCTCTCTCTATCTCTTCCTGTCTCTTTCTCTCTCTCTCTCTCTCTCTCTCTACACATACACACAGAGACACACAGAGACACAGACAAACAGACAGACAGACACACACACACACTCACACACAAACATGTATATATATATATATATATATATAAACACAATTCTTTAAATTTCCTGAATTGCTTTTAGAAATTCAGGAAATTTTAAGAATTTGCGTGAACTGAATGTGGAATTGAGATTAGCAAACACTTCTCTTTGTTATGTTAACAATATCTGATAGCTATATTCATGCCCAAGGATATTACACCGAAGGAGAGAGTGAGAAGTAGGTTTAGAATGTTTTTCTCGGTAAAATAACTTTTTTGTAAATAATTGATATCCAGGTAAGTAGCAATCTAAACTCATAAACATAATTTTTGTATCGGACTTGTAGATAATTTCCGTAACCAGATACCTCAATAGTGACTTAATAGTTATCGTGCATGTAAAACTCTTTGGATTAAAAAAGCTATATGTATTTTCACCTGACTCAATTAATGCCGTTTAGATAGTCTCAATTGTATTGTCCTAGCAGGAAGAAGTGCTGGCAGGGAATTCGAATTGTACGAGAAAATACAGGTATCAACAATTCTTGGAAGTCCACTTGACGCTACTCAGCTTTATTGGAAACGTGAAGAAGCGAAAATAGCGTTCAGTGTTTGTTTTACAAAGGGCCTCTGTGGAGGAAGCGCACACGATCTCTTTCTCCCTTGTACGCCCTAGTCTTCTATACCTCCAACTAACCTAACATCGGACGCCTAAGCCAAAAATGCCATCACTGCAATTTTAGGCTTTGAACGCTCAATAATTTTCCTGTAAGAATTACCCGGAATAATTTCCTCGCCTTACACCACCTCCTCCTGTATTCTCGGAACAGGGGGGGGGGAATCAATACGTTATTGTTTACATGATTCATGTTTTGAAAGATGGTAGTTAATCAATTCTTACGCGTTTTAGAAACTTGTTTTTTGTCTCAAGATACCTGAATCTGAGATTACTTCTGAAAACGCTAAAAGGATCATAATAATTCAACTACGATATGAAAAAAAATGAAAAAGTTTGCTCAGCCTTTATATTTGGTAAAACTCTTGGATGTATTGATCGCATATGATTTGTGAGCCGACGAGTGCGATAGATATTTTGAAATATTGCTAAAAAAAATATTGACCTAATATTTATTTTATTACCATGGATATTTGTTCTAAACCTGTAATATTCTGCCTTATAAAGGGAACAGTGAACTTTCACCGTAATAAAAAAAAAAACGTTGATGAAAATGGAAATATCAGTTTGGTATAATAATAATTGCAATTTTTGTTATTTTAAACTTTGATGCACATTCTTGGAGTCAGCGATTATTTGACTATGTTCAGGGGATATTCCATTTTAAAGCATGAATTCTGCTCCGTTTACTTTAGCTTGGGCTATTCTTTCCACTGTTTATTTCAGTGTATTTTGAGGATGCTGAAGAACTGAACATTGACCATTCAACAACTGTTTGACATTTGCGTCGAATTGGGAAAGCAAAAAGGCTTTACATGTTGCTCAAATGACCCCACAGAAATCCAACGAATTACGAACTACAAAACTCTACCTCAACTAGCTTTCCGACCGATTACCACATTTTTAAGCATTTAAGCCACTTCTAGCAGGGAAAGGTCTCCAACAGCCAGGCAGCAAATCAAGACGTCTTCAAAAGATTTATTGGTTCCAGTACTCCAGAATTCTATGCTTTCAAAATAGATGGATTCTCAAGGTCCTTATTTAAGTTGATTTAATCTACTTTAGAGTTGTTGGCGGAAAGCTGTAATTCCTTTTGCACCAACGTTATAGTACCGTATAAGTGAGTTGAACCAGTTGAATGTGCTGGAACACGAATAAAATTCAACATTTCGACTAGTTAATTATCATCAAAATGCAGGATGCAAAAAAAAAAAATGGGTTGAATTTGACCAAGAAAAAATCAACCAATCAAACGGCTCGTCTTTTCAATATGCTTTTGCTGAGTCAAACAGCCACTGTAGTTGGAACAGCTACATTCTGTCTATATGAGCTGTACGAACTTCCTGAATTTTTTGGTTGTAACTCGTGAAGCATCTGTTAAATTGCAGCATCATTCTATTTTGTGGCGTTGCTAGATATGGACGAAGATATTGGTCTCCAAAGCATGGGGGGGATCAACATTTAGTGAGATTCGATTAAAAAAGAAATTTGCAATAAATAGGCATGTACTATCACTTAATTGTTGGAAAACATCGTCTCTGGCTGCATCATCATTTACGCAATTTATGTACGTACTAACATATACTGAATGTTGGATGATGTCTATAAAAATGCAGTGGGCAAACTGCTATTTATATAGCTTGGAAGGAGGCGGTTTCAAATAGTCCCCTACATCAACTACGCCTCTAAATTTCACTATGCATAATAGTTTGTAATATTCATAATTTTCCTACTAACGTCTTTGCTGCACTTATATAAACCTTATAAAACTGCGTACACTCACATGAATGTCTTACACATATCCGGTACCTGCATATAATTTTCTAATTTGCGTACACTGACTTTGATACGTGCATGTAATCATTTTTTTTTTCACTTCTATAGGAAGGCATACTAATCGCTGCATGTAGAAATGTACATCGCCGTATGAATATAAATGTCTGTGTTCGTGGATATATATATATATATATATATATATATATATATATATATATATATATATATATATATATATGTATATGCATACATATATATATATATATATATATATATATATATATATATATATATATATATATTTATATGCATATATATATATATATATATAATGTGTGTGTGAATATGTATTGTTAACAGTGCTTACATATTTGTCGTATTAACGTTGAAATTCAATTTTTGAGAAAATATTGGATTTTAATTGGCTGAAAAAATTTTTAAATTGAATCGTCGAAACTATTTTTTTTTCATATTTGGTACTAATTTCAAATCAATGTCATATTTTAATTAAAATCTCAGAATTTAGCAGACGACCCAGACATTATAACTCGGCTGTGAAAAAAACATAATTCTAAAAAGAAATAAAAATGTCAAATAACATTTCATTCAGTTATAACTTTTCTCAAAATTATGCTAAGTCTTTATCTGCAATCTGCATATTTATGTAAATATACATAAACACTGGACTATGATATAAGGCTCCCAAAGAGAAAGTAGCTCTTACATTGCTGTAGCAATCTTTGGAAAATTTTCGAATGTATTTAAATGAATAAGGGGAAACTTCCCCATGGTCCATCGAGTAAGTGTATCACATTTAGTTAGGCTAATCATACTTTTTGTATTATATAGAAATAGATGGAAGCCAAATCATTATTATCGGTGATAGAGTGTTCGTCGAAACAAAATATAATTCTCGAAAGGAGAAATCATTTATGAATTTTGCACATATATACAGCCTATTTTGGACCTACTGGAATTGTTTTAGGCACTAGATAGAACGCTTCAAGGGAAAGTTGACGTGAAATAATGTTTATAGATGTTTGGGGAACTCCTACAATTGAGCGATTGTTAGCCAACTAGTCTTGCAAGATGTGTCGCTTTCATAGTGAGCTGGATCTTCACGTCTTGCCCAAATGTCAGGAAATGTTCGGTTACTTCCTCTTGAAACCTTGACTTGAGTTATTGAGTGTTGCAGACCGGTATCAGGATACAGCCCCCCCCCCCCCCCTTTACAGGACAACTTCACCCCAGATAACTCCCCATCCTTGACAATTACTACCCGGGAAATTTCCTCATGGCTGTGATCATTTACCAGGCCAACTTTTCTATAGCACAAAACTTCATTAACACAAGATTTCTATTAGCACAAACTTCAACTTTAGCTATACGATTGCCATGCTATCGTCAGTGGGCAAATATCTAGCAGTTAGTTGTCCCACAACCTTTGCTGATCTTAGCTATTGGCGTTTCAGTATCAGGTCAGTTTTTAAGGGTTTGGATGGCCTGCTTTATATCCACCCTTCCGCCATTTTGAATTCCATGATTTTTCCGTTATATTTTCTTTCTGTAATCTTATCTCAGCTGAACTATACATGGCTAAGAGGCCCCAACTTCCATGTGGGGCTGGGTGGGGATTCATGCCTTGCAGGTAGTCCAGAAGTTTAGAGTTGAAATCGGCTCATCCATACCGGTTTCCACGCCGATAAATACACACCAATTCATACATCTACATGAATATATATTAATATATATATATATGTATAAATGGTAATTTAAATACTGGATCCTTGATGCACATAGACAAAATAATTGTTATTTTTCTTTTACTAAGTTCTAAATATATATCTCATTGCTTTAAAAATAATCGAAATGGATATCTTTTGACCAAAACACGAAGTTGTTGTCACATTAGTCAAGATATAATGTTTAACGCCAGCAAAAATTGGAATTTGAATAAAAGAAATGTTCTGTTGTTTATTATGTGCTGCAAAATTCTGAGATGACTCATCATCATTATTATGCAAGGCATTTGGGCGAATATCGTCGTCATTGTATTTCATTCTAAGCTCATGCTTCATATTGATTGTATCTTGATATTACCGTTTGTTGTTGTTCATATAAATGTTCATGTTACCATTTAGACAAGGACTCATCATATGTAACAATATAATAGCTATACATGGAAAAAAACATAGAAGGAGAATATATATATGTATATATATATTGTGTACATGAGGAAGATGGAGGAATTACCCTCTGAATTATTGTTTTAAAAAAAAGCCCAAAAAATATGAAGATACTAAATCGAATGATTCTCTATAATTGTTTGAATAGTAAGGGTTAACTGTAAATGAACTGAAGATATTCATAATTACAACAATTCATTTCTTAGTGACATACGCACGGACACTAATTTACCAAAGTTGCTGATGATGAAAATAGCATCTAAAGTAATAAAAGGATAAAGACATCAAGTCAATCTTTCCAATACCTGCATTATGAACCAAGGAATACTGCATGATATGGAATAAGGGGAGAAGTAAAATCTCTTAATAGAGAGAGAACTTGACTCTGTGGCAGATTAGATGTAAAATCCAACGGTATCAACAATGCTGAGCATGGTACAAGCAGATTCTCCAGGCGTTTTCTGAGAAAATTTTGCACTAAACCTTCGTGGTGCAGAAACACGAATATTAACCCTTTCGTGGCTTTTGGTGACTGACACATTTTCGAAGATACGGATTGTGTCCGCCAACCTCAGAGCAACAAACAATTTTGGGCAAGCTTCTCATTTTATCTTGTCTGCATGTCGAATAAAACTCATCATAACCAAAATTCCACTGAGAATCTTTGAGCTATCATGAACGCCAGGAGAGATCAAGGATTCTGTGTGAGGAAGGAATTCAAGTATGGAAAAAATATTCTCATTCAAAAATTCATGACTAATAACAATGTATGAGTCAAGCAGGGTTGGACCAGAAATAATTTGATTTAAAATAAATCGACACAGACGTTCATATGCAGTATATCAACCATTTACTTCCTCCAAAATTTCTCGATTAATTTCTCGATCCTTATTTCTTCATTAGAATTGTGCTTTTCCCGATCAAGATTGAGAATTAAGACCACTTACAACAAGCCCCAAGAATAGTATCCGTGAATATTTTTTTAAAAATCCTTCTTTGGACTTGCCTATGCAAAGCTAGCATTTTTGACTTTAGATACGGGAGACTGGCAATGATTTGAAGAAATGGAAAGGTAAACAACAGATGTTTAGAAAACCCCTCTGCACTTTCTTCGGGAGGGCGTTCTCTCAGAATGGGGATCATTCATTGATTTGATATTGATAAGTTTATTTTAAGACGTCTTTCATCAGGCAATAAGATCTATCACAGGGAAAGACGGATTACTGACATTCCCAAGGGTATCAGTGTAAATGGAACACAAGCATCCTTGGACAGAATTCATAATCAGTATGCTGAAAGCTTAAGGTCAAAAATACTTGTTTTAATCTTTGCATACACTAATTTACACACACACATACAAAGTAAAAATTCCCGTTATTCAACGAGGCATATACCCCTACATATTAATGTATTGCAACATATCTACCAACAAAACAGTTCTTTCATCAGGCTACATGATGATTCAGAACCGTTTCAAGTCGAAAAAGGGGTAAAGCAAGGTGATACCTGCTCACCCAAGCTTTTCAAAGCTGGAACCTAGACTAGAAACCTCAGATTTGTAGACAAAGTCGTCCTTTATGCTGAAAATGTCAGTGACCTTAGAATGATGCTAGACTGACTGAATGAATGAAGCAATAAAGTCAGCGTCCACATGAACATTGAAAAAAACAAAAAATTCAAATGTCATGCACAACGAACACACTAAAAAAAGAAGATAATCGAAATTGGAAACACTGAACTGGACAGAAGGATAAAGAATCATCATTAAATCATCATAGGAAGAAATCAAGCAAAAAATCACTCTATGATGTTGAGCGCTCGATAGAGCATTTTCATCTTCAAGAACAAAAAAAAATCCCTCGTGCTAAAAAGAAGTCTCTACTACCATCGCATCCTCTCATTAATCAACGGTGGAGCAGTGACATGGATTTTAATCAAAAGATTGAGCCTCAAAAAATGAGGTCTATCCAACTTGCACAAGGGAGAATCATGCTCAACACCACATGGAAAAATCACAAAACAGTAAATTAAAGGAAAACAGGGGCCAGGAATATCATAGATTCCATGAAAATGACAATGAGCTGGTCATGTTGCAAGAATGGCAGATAACTGCTGGAAATCACAATTCACAACATGGATCACTACAGATCATATGCCAAACTTTGGTCGGTAAAATATAAGATGGCATGACGAATTAGACAAGTTTAGAAAGTATCATCTCCACAATGCTCATGATAGAGAAGTCTGGTGAATCACGGGGAAGGTCTATGTCAAACGACAGACGCTAAAAGGCTGATTATAATTACGGTGACATTTACAAACCACGAAGCCTCTTTGACTAAAGAACTGGGAAGCAATGAAACTGGATATTCACTTCTGTTAGAAGTTGAAAGTAAAGAAGAAATATTATTTATTCGGAAGTTAGTGAAAAAGGTACAAATGCAAGGTTTGAATTCGAGATGCAACGTGCCCAGAAGAAAAAATGAATATAGTTACACATAGAAATAAGCTATTCAATACTAGATCAGGAACAGGGCTGAAGTGAAGATATAAAGAACATTTTTACCACAGTGGAAATTGGGTTTTGAATAACACTCGGTTGGCGTAGGCCATAGTGCTATTATCAACGAACCTTTGAATTGATAGTAGTGTGATTCGTTTTGACCGTGTGGTATCTATGTTGACCAATGAGAAGTGTTATATTTCTTACATGTTAGATACACCTCAAGTTTGAGCCAAACATATAATCTCGCACATGGTAATTTTAACTGAAGACGATGAGATTGGACCCACACACTCAATTACCAACATATTAGTTGGGAAGATTCAGGTTTGATCTTAATGTTAGTAGCGCACGCACACACACAAGCAGGCGTTATTGAAGACTTGAACCAACACTGAAACCATAATTATAGGAACTTGATATGTGTCGTTGGGCATGTCAATTCAACAATTCCAGTTTTCACATTTTAAATCCCATAGCATACCACAAAGCAGCTCAACTAGACTGACCAATGATTCAACACTGAATGTCAGCCACAAAATAAGTGGACAGGGTAGGAATTTCTGACAGGGTATAAATGACAGAAAGAATAGTTGATTTTAAAACCATTTTTCTAGTGAAAGAGAATGTACACACTGTAACATACCACTGAAAGATGTTTTTTAATGTCATAATCGTTGGTATTGAGCACTGTTTCGATATATCTAATGCATTTGCACACGAACGCAAGTCTATTCATTTCCAAATATGTCTATTAGTAAGAGTCTGTATCGACCATCCCAACACACGTGCGTGCACACGCACACACACACACACACACACACACACACATATATATATATATATATATATATATATATATATATATATATATATATATATATATATATATGTATATATATATAGATATATTCTTCAGGCTTAAGAAACCAAACAGGGCAGAAACATGAATGTGTTTGTGTAGCACATCCTTTAATTCATCATATTTCAAGCTCTACTCTCACTCAACTTGATGTTTATTGTTGGATGTATCACGCACTTTTTCAAGTGAACCGATTAGAAATCGGATACTGCAGTATATTATCATTTTGTATTCCTGATTTGTACTTTGCATACATATATAAAATGTCTGGATGAGAGTATTTTAAGCTCTTTGACGGATGCTTTTATCCATTTACGCGCAGTTTCAGGTTGCTGTAGTCACAGTTTCAATGTTCCTCATTATTAATGTCACTCAGTACGAAAATTTTGAGCACTTGCTATGACATCAGCCATCCTGGCCCGAGCTTCCCCCATCCCAAGTTTCTTTGTCTTGAGATATGTGAAATATTCTTAGATGCGAAAAATACCTGAAGTGGCTTCACTCACTTCACATCACCTAATATTTTCACTTGCTCACCCATCAGGATCGACGTTGCCTAAATCCGGTAATCGTCCAGGAACCGAAGCATTATTTGGCCGCACATACGAAAAAGTGCTAATATAATTTCGAGAATACAAGATGGGTGACGGATCAAACAGCTCATTTCCATTCAACGCTTGGAATCGATATTCGAGTCATCTTGTTCATTTTCTTTTAAAACAGACAATTACATTATTATGAAATGCATGTATAATCTGGTAGAAATTACTATGAATTGCGTCATATTATTGAAACTGTATTAGAAATTATCTCCCGATTTTATCCGATGGAAGTATCATTTGGACAAGATAGCGGAAATCGACTAAACAATTAGCGGTCCCATTTTCATTAATTGTTTATTTTATTTATGTCGTCTAGGCAGAATGATTCTTTCACCGTATGATAACGGGGGATCATTTCGAATAGATTTTGAAATAATATAACATAATTCATGATTATTTCTATCTGATTATATACCCATTTCTTAACAATGTAATTGACTGGGTGGAAAGGCAAATAGAGCAGATATAAACAATTAATGAAAAAATGAATTAGGAGTTTTAGTATTTACTTGGGCTTTCGCAAATGTATATATATATATATATATATATATATATATATATATATATATATGTGTGTGTGTGTGTGTGTGTGTGTGTGTGTGTGTGTGTGTGTGTGTGTGTGACAGGAGTGGATGTAAAAAAAATATATTTAATTTATGTATATACATAGTTTCGAAATGAAAATGAAAGTGTTGGCAATGGTGCGCGCGCATGTGTGTGTGTGTGTGTGTGAAGGAGACAGGGAGGAAAAGACATAATCAAACTGATAACTCGTCACTGTCAGTCCATATGCCTATCTATTTAGCTATTTATATATCAGAATGGCTGGCTGGCTGGACAGGTACCTATATCATAATGTGTCAGTATACGTGCTTTAGTGGTTGTGAAAGATAGATAGAAAAGAGGAGACATCAGGTGAAAATAACAATAAAAATTACAAAAAATGACGGTAAAAGTGTTTCTCAACACGTTATCAGTCACATCATTAGTGATTTTCACACCTTAGAAAGTTGACCAACGTTGTCATTGCCGCTGGCATCACAGATCATCACAAACCACTCCTAAATTTCTACAAACCTTTCCTTACTTCTTCCACCGATTCCAAGTCCGCAACCAGCCCTAAGGGCCAAAAGTGCCTTCAGCGACAGACAACTAAAGTGAGACAACGAATATCGAACATTGTAGACATAGGGTTGACGGTGCACACTTGGCAGGAGTTTAGGGACATGACCGACCACTCGAAGATTTCGTCCTCTGCCTGCAGATGGAACTCGCCTAATTTACCCCGTTTCCGGGAAATTTTCAGCCCCACGGAGCTTCTATCCGATTTCCCCCTACCCTCTGGACTTCTCCATTGACTTAAGTGCACATATTTATTTTGCCCTAGTATGCGTATAAATTTCTCCGTGCGTATTTTATTTCTCGTTCGCTCACTTTTCGCTACCTTTATCTCATTATTTATACATGCGTTTATGGATAGGAATGCAAAAATTTCTCCGGAAATATAGGGAAGGACTCGTACCCATGCGTAAGTAAATACGGGCAGCCACCGACGTTCTTATTTATTTTCCATTTTCTGTGCGCATGAATATGTACGTTTGGGTATGTTAGTGTGTACAGTGCTGCGTCGTATGTGGTAAAAGTGCGCACACATACACTTATATGTATATGTAAGTATATAGAATGTCTGTAATTGATAAATATACATAGAAACTGTTTATCTTCTTTTGCATATCAAGATTGTATTTACTCATACGCGCGCACATGCACGCAATCATCTCTCCTCCTGTCTCTTTTTCTCTTTCTCTCAATATATACATATATATTGATACTAAATGGCAATGCATATATATATATATATATATATATATATATATATATATATATACATATATGTATAAACATATATATATATATACATATATATATATTTATATATATATATATATGTGTGTGTGTGTGCATGTATATATTCAGAAATATTTCTGCTTACACATATGATATACATATGAATCTATCTTTCTATCTATCTACATTAGTATCAACAACTATCCATCTTTCTATCTGCATCAGTATCATTACTTACCTATTTGCTTTCATTCTATCTATCTAGATCAGTATCGGTACTTATCTATCTATCTATCTATCTATCTATCTAAATATTTATCTATGTATCCATTGAGTTTTCTTTTCAAAAATATAGGTTCATAATAGCTTGCATTTATTTTCAGACGATTCCAAACATTTTGATCAGAATGCTTTTAATATTCATATTCGCTTATGAATAAAAATGAATTTTTGAAATCATATGTTCTAACTCATCCTCAATCTGTCTGTCTGTCTGACTGTCTTTCTCTGACTGTCTTTCTCTGTCTGTTTGTCTGTCTGTCTGTCTCCCTCTCTCTCTCTCTCTCTTTCTGATTTTATAAATGCACGTATAAAATATTATTGGTATGTTGTAAAAATGAAATTAACTGAATTTTAATCCGTATAAATAGAATGAAAATTCCCTAGTGCGAATCTCTCTCAATTCTCGCAGATTTATTATACTATCATTACTTTAGAAAACACTGCTAAGAATTCAGTTACTTTTTACGCGCCTAGTTTCTCATCCTGGAACAAAATTATTTACTCGTTTACCTGTGTTGTCAAAAATTACGGCTTATATGAAATATTTGTATAAACATCTCATTTTATATGCATTGATAATAAAGATTTGCATTGTAGTGAGCTTAGCGAATAGCGTTCAGTTGACCACAATCGAAATATTTTCATATTTTCATTACTTTTTACAGGTTTATCATTTTTAAATTCAGTATTTTTATCACGTCTTCAGGACAAACAATTCTTTTTGACTAATCAGTTGCGTCCCTTAGTGTGACCGAATACAAACACACATTGCTAATCATGTGTGTGAATTCACAGAAATATACTTTGGAATGAGTATGAAGCTGAACAAGACTTCATCACGAATTCAGGCTCCATCAACAAAATGACTGGAATAATAAAACTAATTAAAACTAATCAAGTTTTAATTTTTGTTTGTGAAATTATGCTTGACTTTGCAACCAAAATGCACATATTTTTCTGTGAAATTTACTATGCTATAGTTACTCGGTTCACGAGCTCATTTAATGGCGCCCCATTGCCAATCGAGGAATTTAGTATATGTCTACCTCTCATGCACGTTCAGTATGGTCCCCTCAGATTGGCTGCTAGGTTACTTAAGCTGTGTGACTGGTTCAAAAGATATTTCAAATGGATGGATTACTTTCCCCGTTGAATACTGGTGCATTCTTTAACTATTTGCAAGTGGCACATGAAGATTAAATTTAGTCAAGTTTCAACCTTTACTGACGCACCATTTTATCAAAACAGTACAGAGTGTCAGCCTCTTTAGGCTATGTGTTCTTACGCTATTAAACAGACTTGTTCTATTCAAGGTCTCACTCAACGTACTCTCATCTGTACAAAGCAATCTTCATCTGATGCAACCGAGCTTTCAAAGACTTTTCCCCTTTTTTCATATGTTTTCCTTTACAATTTATCCCTTTGTCATTCTTCCTTTCGTCTATTTGTATCGTTTTCAGACATGGAAATGTTGGGGGCCCAAACTACGCCTCTCAATTTGCAGGGTTTTTGTATTTTCGATGTTTGATAATTTGAGACATTACGGTATACCTTGATTCTCAAATCAAACCTTACTGTATACGCAGTTCCCTATTCCCGTTTCCATCAAAGATCTTTTTTTTCATTTCATCTGTCTTTAATCCTTTTTTCATCTTTTTCATACTCAATACCTCTCTTTCCTTTTCATTCTTCAATTCCATTCATTTCATTTTCCTTCTTTTTATTTCGACAAACTATTTTCCTTTGACTTTTCTCTTTCTTTTATCTATTTCTCATCATTTAATTCTTTTCAACATCACTCTAAAAAATTATCATCATTTTCTCACAACTCGCTAATAAAACCCAGCGTAGCGTCGGGGAAAATAACTGCAAATGTAACAAACTGTTCCATCTTTTCTTTAGACCCCTGAAGAAATGAATTTTTTAAAAAAATCAATTTTTACCTCGAAGAGTACATGATTTCTCCTACCCTTATTTGACTCGTGGGAGTAAAAAAGTTCCTCACCCGATTTCTATTCCAAAAAGAGAAAAAAAATCCCCGTATTTTCACCCCTCACCCCCCCCCCAATATTCTTCAATATTCTGTGTCCCAAAACTGGAAGAAAAAGCTCCTACTAAATCTAATCTGTAAAAGTGTGAAACTGTTTCAGTTAATATTGTTCCCTATAATTGAAAAAATAAGTTCCCGTACGATTTTGACCCATAAAACTCAAAAATCAAATCCTCATCGATTTTGACTCTTGAAAATGAACGGGAAATTACCATTACATATTTACGTCCAAAAGAGAAAACATCTCCCCCTCAATTTTGACCCTTGAAATAGAAAATAAATCTCCCTTGAAACGGAAAGAAATTCCTCCTCTAACCCAAATTTTGTGTCTCTGAAAATGATTGACATGTAAAAAATTTCACGAAAAAATAGTGTTGTCAGAATACAAAACCATGTAAAAATTTATCTCAAGAATTTATCTTTTTTGCTCTTCTTGATATTATTATTTCTCTACATTAACATTCTTGTCGTTGTTGTTGTTGTTACTTTTATTCTTCTTTCCTCTTCTTCTTCTTCTTCTTCTTCTTCTTCTTCTTCTTCTTCTTCTTCTTCTTCTTCTTCTTCTTCTTCTTCTTCTTCTTCTTCTTCTTCTTCTTCTTATTCTTCTTCTGCTCTATTTTCCAACATTTGTTCAACAATCTTATCAATGTCTCATCTTTTAAACCATATAATTGTTTTCTTTTCCCCTCATCTTAAAAGTCCCCCTGTCTTAGACGCTGCTCATTCTTTCACTTTCTTATTTTTCCGTTGTTCCACTCTTCCCACTCTCCTTCTCTTCCTCTGCCTCCGTTTTCTTCTAACCTCCCATCCTTCTTCTTTGAAAGACTTCAACATGATTAATTCTTCGCCAGACCGGAACTCGTCAGGCTTGCTATGATGGATGATAGCGTACGACCTGGGGGGAGGCACCACAAGTCATGAATGTTTAATGTGAGTTACAAAATCAGTCGGCTACCCTGTGGTTTGCCAGACCACAAGAAGTGGTAATCCGTGATTTCCTTGCACAACGTCTGACCACCTCCAAACAAACAGCCTACTTTTATAGTGTCAGGTGGGAAGAGTTATCGGAAAAGAAAATAATTCGTCAACACAGGGTGATGGTCAGCTATGGATATTTTCGTAGATATTGGAAGCGATAGGAAGTGGAGAAGTAAGGATCGGTTAAGTAATGATTCAGTTACAAATTAAGTAGAGGATCTCTCACGTCTCTCACAGATAGACCGTGATCTTTAGTCAAAGTGTCTGCCAGCAATTTGATTAGTGCGTGTGCACTGGGATCAACTAGAAAGAAACGTGAAAAAAATACGCTGAAGATTAATTCAGTCAGCAAATAGGTGCAAATCACTAAATATCACAATGTAGAGCAAAAATCTCGTCGGATGAATCGTTTCTCGTACAATCGCTGAAGTTAAGCAACTTTCAGTCAGGTCATTGCCCTGAAGGATGACTGTCTGGGAATACCAGGTGCCGTATGTTGGGACAAGATCAGAATATCTTACCAAGCTGGAACCAGACTGAGCCACCGGTTCCTCTGCACAGCTCCATGGCATATTGCTTTCCTCGGAGCCGCCATACTCATATAAATGTTCATTACGTTGGTAACTGTCGTTAGCACATGGTTAGCGGGGTATTTTTTGCATAGCCAGCGTTAGCAGATTCGTTCTGAATGTGCTCGTGGCGTGATGGGTAACGGTGTGAATCAGGAGAGCCAAACCCCGACCGAAACTCAATACATGCACTCTGATGCTCTGGGGGAAAGCACGAATCAATCTCTTCGTCTCTGGGTCAGCTATGGATACACTAAAATGGCAGACATGGCTATCTGTCCTGGGGTGGCAATCGTTCTTGAATATCTTTGAAGTCAAAACCAGGCAGCTAAAGTTTTAAGACTCATTCTTAAAATATTCTGCTGGAAGTCTGGATTTCGAATGATGTATCAGGTCGTTGCAAAGTTTATACGGTTTTTTACCATCAACTTCTAAGCAGAGTAGATAATCTTAGAAAAGAACCTAATAATCGAAATTTGAATCTACGCATTTTTGACAACGAAGGACATTTCGATTTATTAAGGAAAAATGGATTCCTGTATCCTGGAACCAATGATTCGTCCTTGCTGTCTTGATGGACGTAGGTTTTTCTCAAGACGTTTATTTCCTTTCTTGAATTTTACTACCTACAGCTGTTTAATTTACATTCTAGTTAACACTGGTGCTAAATAGTTCTCGCTCAAATGTTCTTACAATCATCCCATTCTATGTGGAAAAAATTGTTCATTCTACTTTTTTCTCTCCATTTTTGTATGTTGATTATTTGGATAGCATCTTTCTCCCCGATGTATGTTGATATTTTACTATCACTCAGATCATAACTCTTTTTTATAGCACCATCATCATCATCATCATCATCATCATCATCATCATCATCATCATTCTTTTAGCATCCGTCGTTGAACATACACCTTCCCCAAGATTTGCCACACATCTCTATCATGGGCGTCATGGAGCCAGTACTTCCTGAACTTGTCTAGCTTGTATCTCCATCTAACATTTTGCCGGCTTCGGTTGTGCATGTGGTCTCAGGGAATCCACGTTGTGAGTCGTGATGTCCATCGATCGTCTGCCATTCTTGCAACATGGCCAGCCCACCGCCATTTGAGATTTTTTATGGATTCTATGATGTCTCTAACTCTTGTCTTTTCCCGGATGTACTATGCTGTTTTGTGGTCTCTCCATGTGAGGCCCAGCATTATTCTTTCATGTGCACGTTGCATGGTTCTCAATTTACGGGTCTGTCTCTTGGTTAAGTTCCATGTTTCAGCTCCATAAGTGACTATGGGGAGGATGCATTGGTTATACACCCTTCTCTTTAGGATTAATGGGATCTTATTATTTTTGAAGGTTGAGCTAGCTCTGCCAAAGGCTTGCCATCCTAGTGTGATTATTCACTTGATTTCTCCTTCTTTTGAGGGTCTCATGGACATTCGTTGTCTTAGGTAGATGTAGTGGTCTACTTTCTCGAGTTCTGCGTCCTCGATTTTGATCTTAGTGTTTTTATCTCCAATGTGGTTGTTGCACATGATCTTCGTCTTGCTGAAGTTCATGTGTAGGCCGACTTTCTTGCTCTCTTCATTTATATGTGATTTTAAATAGTTTTCAAATCGTTTTGTTAGCTTCCATGATTGCAATCTGTATGGTATAGCTAGTATTAAGCATTCATTGTATACGTCATGTTTTAGACGTATTGGTAAGGGGCTCTTCAAAATATCTTTATAAATACCAAATACTTTTCTACCATTCGTTATATGTCATTTCATTTTGCTTTTGTTGATCTCTCTCAAATTGTATTAGATGTCCTTAGTAATCGTATTCCATATCATCTCCGAAGGTTTCACCTTCTATTCTCATGTTTTTTGTTGTTTTTTTTTTTTCGGAGAACTTTATCGAAAAACTTGATTCATTATTTTATCCTTTCTTCACTCCTTTTCTAACCTTCATCTTGTTTGCAATTTTTAGAAGTCTAATCATCGTAGTGAAACACTTGCATACTACAAAATGGGGTTTATGTAATTCTTGTTAACACTTTGTTGTCACATTGAGCAAAGAACCACAGTGTATTCCCCCGAGTCAAATACTTTATAATGATCAACAAAAACAAGAAAAGTAATCTATTGTATTTGAATGCTTGTCCGATCAGATAATTTATTGTGTGCAGGTGATCTATTGCTGAATAGCCATCCCTGTATTCTACCTGTTCGTGTGGTGGATTTTCATCTAGAGTGTTTTTTAGTTTGTTCTAGTACTTTTGTAAATGATATATGTTAGGTAACAATATGATCAGAAGTATGTAGAGAGAGAGAAAGATGCCGATATCAACAGAGATACAGACATGGATAGAAACATTCATCATCAGAGACAACAGACCTTTGATATTTTATATCAAAATTGCATGGTCAATGTATATATATATATATATCTCGCACGTTTGTGTGAATATACCAAAAATTTCCTGAGACAAGGAAATTTATGCTTATGATTTTACACTCTGCCAATGTAACTCATACTGTTCATCAACACAATATTTCTGAAAGTTCTTTAACAATCTAAATGGCATTTTTTTGACATGAGTTAAGAGAGAAAATATATCAAAATTAAGTTACATTAAGTTATTACGGGTAAAGGGTTCTATTTTCACTGGGTGCCAATAGATATGACCAAAAAAGAATAGATTTATTTTTTGGTCATTTTTCATGTATTGTAACCGTCAGCGACTCACACAGTTACCTTTTCTGCATCGAATCAATATATCAACCGATTTTCATTCAATTATAGCAACAATGACCTTGGTGGAAATATGCACAGTCTGAGTACTTTCTAGTTGCTAATTCTTTTCTGTATAATGATTTTCAAAGTGTATATCCACACGAACAAGAGAGGCAAGGGAATAATTTCATTTTATTTGAAATGGACTGAGTCGTATCGCCCTTGTAATCATAATTACCAAACGAAAAATCTTTTGTTTCTATTTGCATAAAATATGAGGCTATGCAAATTCTATTCGACATGAGAATTAAGTTATTAACTGATAATATCTACTAACCGGGTTCCCAATTACAGTTCAGCGCTGATGCATTATATCTTTATGGCACCAGAAAACATAAACTATGTAAACTAGAACAGGAGAGCATTTGAATGGATTAAACAAACTGAAACACTCGGAATTCTTAACCTCTCTAATGAGATACATCCCAGGGGATTATCACATTATTAGTCCGTAATTTGCATCAATTCGTTTATTTTACATTTAACATACTTAAACACACAATTTAAGCATATTATATTTGGGGATTCTACATGAGATGTTCCTCTCGAAAACAGTTTATCAAGTTCTGCCAGTGAATTTGTGAAGGGCATATGTATTCACTGTAGTCCGTCTGCCTGTCTCTTCACCTCTCTCTCTCTCTCTCTCTCTCTCTCTCTCTCTCTCTCTCTCTCTCTCTCTCTCTCTCTGTCTGTTAGTCTGTCTATCTGTCAATATCTCCAAAGGTTCTCGATGAATTTCAATGAAATTTTGTCTAAGGGTGGACGATGAATTGATGAAGGATAGATTGAAAAATCCAGGAGTCATCACATTGCATCGAAGCCATGTATTGAGTGAGTTTCATTCATTTTTTTGGTTATTGGCATTCTTGCAAATTGGAATTTTTCTTGCTGTAGTTTACAATGATGTTATTCTTTGTGGAGTATAAGTTAGCAAGCTGGTCTCGCTCATCATCACTACAGGTAAAGGGTTTTATTTTCTCTGGGTACCCATAGATATCGCCATGTAGCAAAACTAAGCTTTGTTAATCTTTTCTGTGGGCCCTTAGACGTGAGGTGAAAGTTACTTAGTCTGAAAGACTTCTATCGTAGGATCTCCATTTAGTAACCCACAATTGTAACGACCTGGAAAACTAAGTTATGCTAGGTAAATACCTGTCATATATATAAATATGTGTGTGTGTGTGTGTGAGCGTGTGTGTATGTGTGTGTGTGTGTGTGTGTGTCTTTACCGTTCATTGGAGTTGCTTCGTCTATTTTCCTGGAGCTCAATATTTTAAAACAGAGCGTTATCATGTGGACAAGTATTCATGTTAGTAATCAATTTCATGCAGCCATTGAGATCACCACACAACATTTCATGTACAACTGGAGTGTAGTGTCATTTGGATATTTTTTCTTACGTTCATAATAGTCTATTGTATTATTTATTCAGTCCACCTAGTTCTAAACTACCTCTCACTCTTTCTCTTTCTCTCTCTCTCCTTTTCCTTCTCCCTCTCTCTTTCTCTGTCTGTCTGTCTGTCTGTCTGTCTCTCTCTCTCTCTCTCTCTATATATATATATATATATAAGCATTATTTTCATAATCCAATTTCTTGAAATTGACAGGGGATGCATGTTACTAATGGATCATTACGTCCCTTTTGTCTTTGTCAAATGATCATCATTCAATGGACACGAGATGCCTTTTGTCGTTGGCTTCACTTCGACTTTCAGCCAACTTAATAAGGTGGCTTCTCTATTAGGCTGGCCACGAACCAGTTAGCATCTCTCCCTGGTAGTCTCTGCGGTAAACAACTCGAAATAACTCATTAAAATTGACTTGTGCTTTGCCTTATCTCACCTGATCTATAGACGCTCTGAACCCAGCGGACAGATTTCGTCTGATTTCACGGGAAACGATCGGCGAAAAAAAAAAAAAAAAGAAAAAAAAAAAACACTGCTTCTGAGAGAGGCCAAATCAAGATAACAGGCAAAGCATGCAGACACGATTTTACTACGCTTCCTCTCTCCTTGATGTGATAGTGCACATCAGTGCGCATGCGCTGTATAGAACCCGCGAGATGTCATTAAAAAACCTTTAAAAAAATGAAAGAAAAAGCAAAGAAAATGTCTGATCTAAGAGTATAAGACAGAGATAAGCGCCCCCAATTACACATTTGTTGGGATATTTAGAACATGAACTATTTTTTGGCAACCTATCCAGTGAGGTAATATTGTCTTGAAAAGTACATTTTTGATTACCACTAACAAGAAATATTCTTTGCAAAGCTTTGGTAGTTTTCCAAGCTCTAAAATTTGTTACAGCAGTCACTTTTCCAAATACTTTTTTGTTCTTCTCCCCGCTCTCTCTGTATCTCTGTCTCTGTCTGTCTTTCTCCGTCTGTCAGTCTGTCAGTCTCCTTGTCTCTGTCTCTGTCTCTGTATGTCAGTCTCTCTCTCTCTCTCTCTCTCTCTCTCTCTCTCTCTCTCTCTCTCTCTCTCTCTCTCTCTCTCTCTCTCTCTTTGAATTAAGTGATCCAATTTTAAAAAAGAATGCTTTCTTGGCCATCTTAGCTTTCGAAAAATACATGGAACAAGATCTGCTGCTGGATCAAATTCCACTCCAACTTCTATTCTGACGGACATGTTTTACTGCAACTTTTGTTTAGTATATCTTGTGAAATTGTTTTAAATAAACGTATATATTTTTGCATAAATTTATCTATTTACAAGAATTGAATGAGCAACCAAAGAGTTGTCAATCAGTTGGTCATGAGTTCAAATCAATGTATGGGGTGTGAATTTTACACATCAGTTTACAATCTGGCATACGATGAAGATGTTTCTTCTTGTTTCTGTTCTTGCTGACGTAGAAAAATAAAATCATTTGAAAACAAAAAACATCAATGTGTAACCTTTTAAAGGTAAGATACATCTATTCCCATATATTGTTAAAATCAGCTGATTGTGTGCTGTCAAACCCTTGTCCAAGTCATTGACTTTGCTTCTCCTCCGTAAGAGGAACAAGGACAATCTTTGCCTGATACATGGGAAGCAACTCTTCACTGTCTGCCTGTCCCGTCTCGTAAAACTGAACCAATATATATAGAATTTCATTTCACCACCGACCAAGTGATGGGTGATCTGTTCTCTTTCCAACTAAGCCAAACTGACAAGTGTTAAATTTTATGAAAAAAAAATGCAAGTAATTTCATCCCAATGAATAAATATTCATACTAAACATGTACATGTTTATATGATTTATTTTCATCGTGTTTACATTTCATAAGTTGCTGTGATCATCTCCAGTTGGAATGGGGTTGGGCCCTGCAGAGGCCAGGCCTGTCTTCTTATTTTTATTTTTTGATTTCTCCATTAGAAATGATATATGCTGAATTATTATTTTGCAACAGTTTAACATGTGGTCTCACAACAACGATCGTAATGATTTTGGACCCTAAACTACGAGATAATCCTATTTTTCAAGACAACCGTCGATTTTTGACTTTGATATGTAATTTCCACAGCCTATCGCTAATATATATGTTTGTGTCTATTTTTGTCCGTCTTAAGCTTATTGACCCCACTATTCTACACAATCTCTCTCCTCAAAAAATCTTTTTATGTTAATTAATCCCCAAAAAGTGTGAAAATAGCGTCCAGCTTTTGTTTTGCAGTGAGCTGGCCACCTCCTCCTGTACCTTTGCTACCATTTCTTCTGTCCACCTCCTCATGTACCACCGCTACCCTGTCTTCTGTCGACCTTCTCCTTTATCTCTGCCACCCCGTCTTTAACGACTCCACCATAACCATTTTCAGTTATTTGGGATACTCATGAGTTTATATATATATATATATATATATATATATATATATATATATATATATATATATATATATATATATATATATATATATATCGTTAATTGCCTCTTCGCTTTATGACATTTCGGATTACACAAGATTTTTATAGAAAAGCTTTACTTTCGTACGGTGTGGACAACATGAAATGAAGCGTATTATGGAGGGGAAAAACTGTCCGGGTAAATATATAATGAGCTGGTCATGTTCCAAGGGTGGATATTACGATACACAAAATGGATACCCAGTGATCATATGCCAAACTAAGGCCGATAGAATACAAAATGGTGAGACTAACAAATTCAGAAAGTTTTAGCTTTGTGATGCTTATGACAAACAGGACTGGCGAATCGCGGGGAAGGTCTATGTCCAAGACGGACGATAAAAGACTGATGATGATGATGATGATATTCGTAATCTGAACGAGAAAAATAACAAACTCTGTTCAAAAACTGCAACGTTGTTAACACTATTTTTGACAGCATTTGTCAACATCTGTCGACAATGTATCAGCAATAAAGAAAAAAAATATTTCTCTCCAATCGAGTTTTCAAGTTGTAAAAAATCAGAAATGAAAAGAAAAATATCGTACGAAAATCAATATAATTCATTGTGATATGAAAAAGTTATAAATATGTAAATGGAGTGTATACATTAATTATTAACAGTGTATAGTCAGCTTTCATTCTTTTTTCCTTCTTTCTTTTTCATACTTTCTCCTACTTATCTATCTCGAAAATCGATTTTTTTGAAGTTGTAAGTATATATATTTGAAGTGTATACATTAATTATAAACATCGTGTAGTCAACTTTCTTTCTTTCTCCTATCGTCTATTTTCATTCTTTCCTTTACTGCTATTTATCTTGAGAATTGATTTTTCAAAAGGAATAATATAAAAGAGTGTGATGTAAAAAAGGTAAATTATTTATCCTCTTCTTATGTAGATAGCAGCTGTCTCACTTGGTTCGGAACGCTGTCTTTCCCTCTTCAATCACGCTGTCTTCAGATTACCCAACTCCTTACAAACACTGTTAACCTGCTTTAATAAAAAAATCCACTTCATTACTTCGCAGTTAAAAAAATTACAGTTTCAAAATTAGGTAACAATTTTTCGATTGTTTCCTTAATTTTTCTGCAGGTATCCTCCATTTCATAACATTTTTTGTTTTTTATTTTTTTTTTGTATATTTTCATTTCATATTTTCCCTTATTTGCGAAATATCTTATAAATATCATATCATTAGACTGGCTGTTGCAGGGATAAACTCGACTCCAGCGTCTACTCCGACTGAAGATGATTATTGCAACTTTTGTATTGCATATATCATGTCTAAAAACTTGTTAATTTAGCTCAGTCAGTAAAGCAACCTGCTGGCAATCAGTTGATCAGCGAATTGCGGTAGGGAAATACGGATTATACATATCGGTTAACTTCCTTCATTTTGGTGAGGGTTATTCTTGTTGTTGTTAGAGAAAGAAAACAAAGTCAACTCCAGACTTAGTACTAGAGTTTGACAAGAATCTGAAGGAAAAGCGAACGTTTTTCAAAACTTAACCGTTATAGAATATGTAAGAATTATTGATATTTTTGCATTTGCAGTTTTAGTCTAATAATTGATTGCTTTTCTTTAGGGAATTTAAGGCAATTTCCGACGAAAATGTATTCAATTTTTGTCAGTTATGATGGATTAAATTCATTTAGAAAAATTCATTTCAAAAATATCATTATTTATGAATTCTCCATTTTGACCCGTCAAGTAAAGTTGTCATATATTTTCCCAATTGCAATAGAATTAAGAAAGTCAAAATGATGTTTATTCATGAACAGAGCAGTAGAACCGACAAGTTTGCATCGGTTTGCGCATATTCTATTGCTGCATTAAATGACAATAATATAATGCAGACAGGTCAAAATTAAGCTTAATTGGGGCTTAAGTCGAGAATTTGGCTGTAATTTCTAATTCTGAAGTTAGTGAAGTCAAATACCATGTCTTTTATAGAATAAACAAGATAGAGAAGGTCTATAAAATACATTCTGTTTCGAAATTTTCGGTTGAAGAGAGAGACAGTGGCAGAGTCAGAGATATAGAGAAACAGAGACGGTTAAAGAGAGAGATAGAGAGAGATAGGTGGGCGGAAATCCGTTATGTGGCCCCTCAGATTCTTGCTGGATGAGGCCTATGTCTTTATTGCCTTGTGGTTAATACGCAACTGGGTGCAGTGCTATCTGCAAACCATTTCCAACATTTTAAATCGTTTGTAAAATCAGCTTCAGGAGATCATACGAGTAAATATCTTTGGTTTTTAAGAAAATTTTTTTTACGGAATTCTTTTGAAACGGATTATTTATTTATTCCTATAAATATTGGGAACTATATGAACAAAGCAATAATGAAAGGGAAATAGATCATATACGTGTGTGTGTGTGTGTGTGTGTGTGTGTGTGTGTGTGTGTGTGTGTGTGTGTGTGTGTGTGTGTGTGTGTGTGTGTGTGTGCTATTTACATGATAAATTCTAAAAAAGGAGAAATTAAATTTCAGAGAAAAAATATTTCCAGCAGTTCACTGAGATAAATATGCCGTTTACATATTTGATGCTGAAGAGGAGAGTGTGAATTTCAGAGAAAAATGAAATATTTGCAGCGGTTTACTCACTCACAACCAATCAACCCACCCACACACAGAGACACAGAGACACAGACAACATTTGTATATATATATATATATATATATACATATATATATATATATATATATATATATATATATCAAATAGAAACAGAAATTAATACATTTTATCAAATTTATTTTAAAATGATTCTCTAATTAGTAACGAATAAAATAATCTATCAAAGAAAAGAGGTGTTTATTTCGGAAGTTTAATTAAAGAAAACACTTTCTTTTTGAATTGGATGACCAAACAATACACTTCTCCTTTTCTTTCTTCTCTTGGTGAAGATGAAAGAGGAATTCTTAATTGATCAAAATTTTCTTAAAAGCAAAAGAAATTTATGCCTATGATCACCAAACATCAACGATGATGCTAATAATTATTACCAATGGTATAAAATGCTGTACAAGTTTAGGCTGATATTATTTTGGTAGAGCGAAGATCTAATTCTCCAGCAATGGATTGGGCTTTCTCCGTTCGAAGAGCTAGGTCTACCCTGCTATTCCTCTAAAACTGAGGAGAGAACAAGAACAGGTGGATTCAAGCCACTCCCAAAAGTAATAAAAACGGGATGATTCCATCAAACAAATTCTGAAATAAGTACAACGCTCCTGCAAATTGGCACAATATAGAAATATACTTTCCAGCAACTGTGGAAAAAATAACATTTAGACTAGGGGTTGTGGCTCTGGCTGAGAACTCAGGGAAGTGGTTTGGACTTACTCGTAGAACACTAGCTGAAGATACATCGCACAAAAATGGTTGGGAGACTTATATGACTACCATGTTAAGAAGGAAGACGGCTATGTATGTAGGAGAAAGATTCTCCACAAAATGAAGTTCTATTCGTAGAACCAGTGTGATATCTAATGCTTGTTATCACCAATGGTTGGTTCCATCCTGAATGCTATTACTTTGATCAGAATTGCGATCATTCTAGTTGTATTATCTGAGATGGTGTTGCGTGGCAGAAAACGTGATCAGAATTATATTTTCTTTAGAAATCCCTGAATTAGCTCGCCAATCCTAGTGAAATCATTACACAACCTATTAGAAAGTGTGCGCTTTGGATGTGTCCAGCAGCGTCCTAGCTTATTTTTCCCACATTCTGACATTAAATGCAAGGGAAATAATTGATCTCCTGTTT
>OY735201.1:22717886-22817886 GCA_963457665.1 Thysanoteuthis rhombus
CAATCCTTCATTCACACACACCCACCCACCCCCACCTATATATATATATATATATATATGTATGTATGTATATATATTACACCCCCGTATACAAATCTGCAATGTATGATAACTGCCTTGTCACTTTACCACCAGAAGATCAATAGGAGCCAACAAAGGGGGGGGGAGAAAATAAAAATAAAAAAAAAATAAAATTAGATACTGTTCCGTAACGACGTGCGACACTTCGTGTGTTGGGAAATAGTGTTGGGACAATGGCAGCGGGTTCCTCGTTCGAATTTTCCCTTACAGAGGCCAACCACTATGTCTCCAATTGTGTGTTTTATACTTGCACCGACACCGTCGATGCAATCTTCTGCAAAGCCAGTTGTGTTCAGATCTGGTCGCTTTGAAACATGATGACGAATCTGCGGAAAGGAAAACGCTGCATCTGTGGAGAAATGTCACCTGGTCCAATATTAAGAACGAGAAGTCTGATTATCAAAATAATCCATGGTTCATTCTATATCCTTCCCTTGAGAGTGTAATTAGATGAAACGTTGCAGAAAGATTCCTCCAGCAGAAATACTACACTTTCCAGGATGGATTTTACGCAAATGATATGCAAAATTCGGTGAAAGTCTGAAAAAAAACTCAAGGTAGCGTGTTTTTTTTCTAGACATAAAAAGCAGTGTGGTTTTAGATTTTCAGCCCTCTGGCTTCATGGATACGGCCTGTACACGTGGCTCATTCATATGCAAACAGGCAGGCAGCCAGATAGAATCTCTTGAAAACTGAAGAAACCTATGTTGAACAATGCTGACAGTTTGGGTTGACGGTTTATTATATTTCACATCTTTATCTTTATTATTAAACTACTTCCATTTTGACTTTATTCACGTACGTCACAGCAATGACAAGGGACGATGACAAAGACCAGACTAAAATCCAGTGACATTATGCACAAATAACGTTGACTCAATGAATAATACCCTTTGGAAAAGGAATTCTGTTTTATTTACGTTTTCAATCATGATGAAGCAAAGGAGTTCGAGCCTAGTGCAGCCAAGCTTTGGTTTTCTTCAATAATCACTGATTTTTTGCAATGCTATGTCATTGCTCTGTGATTCTCTGAAGTATTATCTATATAGTGATAGACGTAACCACTTCAATCTGTCGGAAGTAACGTAGACAAAGAGAGACAGAAAGAGACGGAGTAAGATTTTAACACAACAGAAATAGAGAAAGACGGGAATACGAATTATGAAAACAATGTAAAAAAAGAAAAGAAGAAGTGGGGGATGATGACACCACGAGCACAGATTAAGCTAAGTAGAAAGAAAGAAAGATAGAAAGAAAGAAGGAAAGAGAAAAATCGAATTTAAGATACGCAGACGATATCGCCTATGTAAAAAAGAGATAGAGAAAGAAAAACTGATGAGGAGAAACAAAGTGGAAAAAAGAAAGGGCTGAGTTTAAGTAAGGATAGAGAGATAAAAGATGAAAACATGAACGCCTGACCGTTTTGATTATTTTTCCATTATTTCTCAATTTGTACAGAAAAAAATGAACCACCTATTTTTGTTTTATTTTATCAAAGTTTGTCAAAAATTAATGGAATATTTTCTAGGTACACTTATTCATACATTAATTTAATCATTAATTTAATATTCATAAGTTTATTGGTGAATATAGGTTCGTAAATTCAAATTCAAATTAACCCGGAATTCCTTTTGGTACTTAATTTCAATTAAAAACAAATAAGAACATGATAGAGAAGTCAAACAAAAAGCTATGAATTGTATTAGCTTAGAGAAGAAAAATAGTTGAAACTTGAAACTAAATCAATCACTTATTTCTGTAAAATTGCAGAAATCAGAATTTGATTTAGAATTTCGTCTATGATTTTCAAAACTTACGTAAGAATAATTTGGAAAAATAAAGAATGTTTGTACCTTCATAAAATGTGTTTTTCCTGTTTTGATACAAGTATTTCGGGAATCTCCAACGGAAGATGCTTGAACGCTGCCACCGCTGCTGCTGCTGATGATGATGGTGAGAGAAGTGGCTTCTCGATCGGAATGCACCTTTTGTGGCTTTTGGTTCAATATTAATAGCATTAAGTTCCTGTTTGCAATTTTAAACGTCATTAAGATTGGATTTTGATAGTTTCCTCTCTGAATTTTGATCAAATAAAAAAAAATCTTCGAATTTACAACAACAAAAGTGGTTATGAATCCATTATTGCCTTCACTGGAAAGCGTGTGATGTAGCATTCCCGTTTTGAAATATCATCATCATCATCATCATCATCATCATCATCATCATCATCATCATCATCATCATCATCATCATCATCATCACCACCACCATCATCATCATCATCCACTGCTGGAAGAAAGGCTTTTTCCATTTCTTTCATGAGAACCATGATTGTGCTAACCTTTGGTATATTTTACCGTCAAACCTTTCTATCTCATCCCTCCGTCTTATGTCCGTTTTTGCCTCCTGTGCTGACAGTCCAATAGCTTTTAATCAGTTATTTTTTTGCTGTATCAGTGGCCATCTCTTCTTGCTAAGTATTCAGCCTAACTAGATTTTTGTTGTTTAATGATTTGTTCAAAATCCTTCAGTAGTCCTCTCTCTTGTACATACTGATCTTTCCCTATGTCTTGGGGTTATCCTTAGCATTGCTATTTCTATGACACTTCATGAAGGTCCAAGTTGATTATCAGTTCCTTTCCTTAATTTCTTTTTCGAATCCGTAATAGCTGGTATCATGCATTCGTTGTATACTTTGCATACATTAATAAGGTGCTTTTTAATATGTCTCTATTCATACCAAATGATTTACAGCCAATCAATCTTTCTCAAACTTGATTACCTGTCCTGGGTAAATCGATTAATCATCAAGTTGGAGAACCTGAGAATCTATTCATATGTTCTTTTTGGGAAGTCTATCTAATGGAATAAATACATAAATTCATTCGAATACTTTTACTGGACGACCAGTTAATAAGGAACATGGGGCAGAAAATTTCAAAATGATTCAAACAAATAGTCTCAAAATATCAATAAAATTTGAGAATACATTATCTAATTAAATGATTAATCCATAAATAAATTGAATTACCTATACTAAACATGTAGTTAATATAAAACATGCTGCAGGAGAGATTTGGATCGGGGAAGAGTTTGAAAGTTCGATTTGAGCCTATGCTTGCCACTGAATAAAATACATGAATAAATTTGGTTCCTCAAACTGAACAATCAGTTCATAAGAAATATGACAAAGAAAAGATCAAGATAGGGGGTGATGTTTGATTTGGACTCGCGCGTGCTACACATTTCTGTAGCTCAGTAGAAACATCGGTAGGGCATTAACCAAGCTGCACTCCATTATAATACCGTGAGTTTGATTCTCACCTATTCCTTATGCAGATCTACAATGCAAATTTAATCACTCAATGCCAAAGGAAAACTAGACTCAGTTTAGCTGCGATAAAAAAAAAAAATATTGCGACAAAGACAAATAATGACGGAATTCAGAAAAAAAAAAACTAAACAACATCGGGTCGGAATTGGAATCAATAAATTTATATGGTTCAGGATTAAGTTTATTTCTTTATATCCGGTATCAAAAATTTGTGAAACAATCTAGGCAAGGATTCAATTGAGTAAAAAAGGGATTTTTTGTATAAGAATATTTTTTTTTGCAATATATTGGTTGAATGGGAATACTTTTTTTAGAATGTATATTTTTCTGTGACCTTGAGATAGGTAGTTTAATAAAACGATTGAGAAAGGGGTGTTAGATAGTTTACTAAAGGGGTTGAAATAGGTGGGGGAGAAAAGGGTTTGGTAGTTGAATAAGAGGGCAAAAAAGGAGGGGTGTGGACCGGTAGTCGGTTTGCGGAGGGGATAGAAAGAAAAAAAGTAGAGCATATAAAAGTCAGTTCGATAATTGAGTGGGGAGAGAGAGAGAGAGAGAGAGAGAGAGAGAGAGAGAGAGAGAGAGAGAGAAGGGGTGATGGAATAGGAATTCAGTTAATAAGATAGTTGAAAAGAAAGTTTGCCAGTTTTTATAAGAGTGTAGGAAGTGACAAGAAGACAAATTCTGTAGGGTCTAGATGGATGAAAGATGACGAGGGGAAAAAATGAAGTCAATCAGTTAATTGAGAGGGTATGAAAGGAGAGAGCAGAAAAAAACATTTACGTAGTTTAATTAGAGAGGAGAAAAGGAGAGGGAAGAAAAAAGAGCAACATAGTTTATTGGGGTTTATCTAATTTTTTGTAACTTGAAATATTCCCTATTGTACAGAATTTAAAGGAAAGATTCGTGGACAGACAACGGAAATTAGAAGGTGGAAGTAAGAGGATGAGAAGATAATCTTAGTTGGAAATTTCCACGGACCCTGCAAGATTTAATTATAAGGCGCATTTTATTTTACGTTTTTGTAGCCTTTATAGCATTGTTTCTCTCCGATCCTCAAAACCGTTGCGATAAAAAGCTAAAGAACAAAAATTAATTGGTTTTGAAAAAAGCCAATGATAAAATATAAGTGGTAGTACATACATTTCTAGGAACTTTGATCTGGGATTCAAAGTCCAAAAATGTGAAAAGGCAACTCTTACGTGATACTCCCATTCCCTTTGTGAGATTTCTGACCCCTGGCTCATGTTTGTGGAGTGTACGACACCAGAAAAATGACATTGGCATGTTAGACTGGATCGACAGAAACCCAGTTGAGATGTTTACGAAACTGAAGTAGTTTCTAATGGGAAATGTTTTGTCCATATTTCATGGCCCACGGACCCCACTGTAACTCATTTCCCTCATTCTTTTTATCAGGTTGACTTTGAATTGACTTTTAGGGCAATTATCATGAATAAACTTATTTTACGTTTCGATTTCAACAGAGCAAACAGATCTGGTGAGTCGCTCAAGGGAAACCGTCTGGTAATGTCATTTGGCAACTTGCTGTATTTCAGGTGATCAATTGAATAATCGGAATATGGGGTGATTAATGAGTGAATTACTTCTTGTGCTGCGGTGGTCCTCAGGAAGAGTCTGGATTTTCAATAACGAGCGAGAACGCTGCTTGACACAAACGAAGGGGCCAAGTTAGCGTAAACTGATATAGTAAATTGAATTTGCGCTGAAAACTTATTGGGAGGAATTTTTTAAAAAACAATGTCGCATTCTGCAGACATAATAAGGAATAAATGTTGAACTTTTCAACCCTTTTGCTCCATCATTGCAGTCTACCCGCAAGACACACACATGGGTAGATAGCCAGATAGCTAGTCAAACTCACTCGAATAGTGAAATATCCATTTTGTCAGTTTTGGTTGACGGATTCTGATGGCAAGGTTACTTCATGGAGTGACATTGGCAAGTTGGATTGGATTGTTAGAAATTCAGTAGAGACGATTTTTGACTTGGCAGGGTAACTACTGGGATCGGAAGGGTTAAGGATATGCAAAATATTTTTGCCCATATTTCATGATCCACGGATCCCACTGTGACAAATTCTTACTGTTACGATGTCCACTTTAAAATGATATTGAATGTATTTTTGGATCAAGAGAAGTCAAGAGGTTACAGAAAGTCGGCTGTGTTATTATGAAAAACACTTGATATAAATATGTTCTTTACAACTCCCCGATATTTTGGGGGAAAATAAGTTACTGCTTATGAACACATCGCCGAACAATTATCTGCTGTCTCTGAGATACTAATACGTAATTTTGATCCTAAATTCATATTTTGATTAAATGCTGTGAATGGCAAAATATGTACATATGAAAAGATGAGAAAATTTGTTACCTATGGTCTGTGATCGGGGTTGGGAGTATATGACACATCTGACATTCTCAGTACAAGATTGGAGCTCTCAAGAAAAGAAGTATTTGACCAAGATTATGACAGATACGACAGTAGATTTGCCTTATTACGTGGGCTTGACAGGAGTGCTTTCCAGCTAGGAATGACCTGAATGAGTGCAAGAACATCTCAGGTAAAGCAAAACCCGTTTCCCAATCGTTGGTTTCATCTCCCTCAAGACTTTTTAGTTCAAAGTCATACTTTTCACCAATGAAATCTTCTCCGTGGAAGGCAATCGCTTTCATTCTCATGTCTTTGTTCTTGTATCGTTCCTGGAGTTGCACAAACTGAATAGTCCAGAGAGTCTGAAAAAAGTTGGATCAATGCCATCGCCTCCATAATATAAACTGCTTCAGATGCACAACCAACAGACAATTCTTTCAATCGTGCCCATGAATCAACTACATCATTATGCAGAGTCTCCGAAAAGTCTGATTCAGTTAAAATGTGAATGCACATTTTTCAAGTTCAAACAAATAAATTGGATGCATCAATCCTTGCCTCATCTCTTGAGCAAAAAGTCTTGTGACATTACTTTCCTCAGATATTATTTGTTTCTCCTTATCCTGTTTCTCATTTACTTTCTCTGCACAGTTGCAAATGTTGTTTTGGGCACACTGATTATGACAGTAATAGTAGAACCGGCGTGTTGTATGGATGTTAACCCAAATTGCTTTGTCTCCAACAGTTCTGCTAAGACAAGCACTCCTATTTATCACTGGTTCTTTTATTTTGTCTATCACCGTCACTTTGGCAATATTGTCCTTGTCCATTTCGTCATAACAATCTGATTGTTGACTATTTCTTTAACATACTCTGATACGGGAGTCAAGAATGGCAGAGTTTTTATGTATTTGTCACGGTTAGCTTCATTGTTGGTAAGACCTGTAAACAATCTTGCCTTTTCCACTTTATTACGTGTCCAAACATTTCCAAACTTGGTTGAAATTTCACTGTGCTACATGATCAATGAGGTTCTCTTCCTTAAATACTTCGTCTACATTCAGTGAAGACTGACAAAGGTTGTTCATTTCATTAAAATATGTTGGCAGACAAGACATTTATTCAAAGTAACCTAAAGAAACCGTGTATGGTAACATATTTCAGACCTCTCTTAAACCCTTCTTCCACTGACCATCTTTCTCAGTATGGATGGAACACTCAAGAATAGGCACTGTTCTAATTCTTAGAATATTTCTAGGATTTTTCAAAAATATTCAATTGAGTCAAAAAAATCCTTTGTTGTATGAAAACCAACCAAACATATTATGACATTCTTATATTTTACAGAGATTTTTTTAAATATATTCTTTAAAATTCTTTTTATCAAACCCTTTATAATGTCACATATTTTGGTCACAAGACATAACTGTTTTTAGAAGCCCAAGCTTAAAACCCCGTGATATCTTGTAGTCGAACGAGGTTTTAACAGCATCTGGACTTGTTGGAGTTCTGGAATACAGTGAGCCAGAATCAATCCTTGGTTTTGGCACACGTTGCCCTGAAGTACTTTCGAAGGAACAACTCCACGTCCATGAATAAACAGACATGCTGTCATCTATTCAGGTTATGTATGCATAATATGCCATATTTTATCAGGCTGTGCACCCTTTTTCAGACAGGGGAAAAAGAAGGCAGCAGCAGTTACAATGATGACTTTGGCAAAATGCCAGTATTTTTAGAATTCATCCTCAACTATTCAGGACAGAATGTACTGGAGTAAATCAGTGTGACTCAGGGCTTATTTGATTATCTATACAGAAAAGCAGACTATTCATTGTTCGTTAAAGTCAATGCTCATTTGTTTACTTCTAGAAAAAAGGGGTCCCCGGTCTCTGTATCCGACTGAAGATGTATTTCACTCAGATGATGGTTGCATGAGGAACTGCCCATGTGGTAAAAGCAGATGTTCTATGCATAATAGCCAGGATCTGCAAAAAGGACTAAATCAAATACGGACGGTTAATGGATGGGAACAAACATAACGATGTATAAATTGTCAGTCAAATTTATTTTAATTTACAGTAAGATGATAAACTGTTTTTAGGTTCATAATAGATCAGTAGCTTCACGAAGATTATCAACAGCATTTTAGCGTACCATGATCAGTACTTAATAGATATATTGGTTCAAAGATCGGTTATAGAGTTGCTGTGTTATTTTTACAGTCAAGGGTCTGAGACTATCTGAAATGAAATCTACGAAGTGAACTGCAACTACACTTTTACCATCATCAGTACCGGCTGTATGATAGATCATGTGTCACATTTCCACACCTCTGATTTCAGCCCATCTATTCACATGAAGATATTTTGCCATTCTAAACATTAAATCAAAATATGAATCTAAGCTCAAAACGTCAATATGTATAAGAAATACAGAATTTGGTTTTCGGTAGATATTTTCCAATAAGTAACTCAGAGACAGCAGTTTGGCAAGATGCTTATAAAACTATAACGTACATTCCCCAAAACATCATGTAAATGTGAAGAACATACTTGAAAAAATGTTTTTCATAATAAAAGTCTCAAAGTAGCAAATTCAAAATGTGTTTTATTGCAGCCCTAGATTTTTAGCATAGTCGACTACTGTGGCGTTTTGACTTCTCTTGATCTAGAAATACATCCAATTAAAGGCTATAACATATCCTTTCAAAGGAGACATCTTAACAAAAGAAATTGTTACTGCAGGACCCGTGGACAAAAACATTTCTCCTACACCAAACTTTTTCGATTTCAGCAGTGGTCAGCTCAAGTCAAAAACTCATCTCTACCAGCTCATAATCCAATTCAAATTACCAATGTCACTTTTACTGGTGTTTTCGTCTTTTTTATGAAGCAACGTTCCTTTGAAAACCGTCAACCGGAACTGGCAACATTGGTTTCTCCAGTTTTTAAATGAGTCTGGCTGGCTGGCAATCTGTGCATGTGTGTCACTCCTACAGATCGCAACAATGGTGCTAATGCGCTGAAAATTTCAGCATTTACTCCTATGTCTAGATAAAGCTACTTTTTTGTTTTCTTGACAATTCCTCTGAATGTTAATGAAAATCTTGACTCTTTTTAGCGATCACCGCCCAAAAGAGGCAAGAGAAGCAACATACCCATTATTCACCGACTATCTCAATTGTTTAATTGATCACTCCCAACACAGCATGTTGCCAAATGACATTGGTCATCAGACACTTTTTCGTGGGTGACTCACTAGATCTGTTTTCCCTCTTGAAATCGAAACGTAGAATAAGTGTCTTCATGATAATTGCCAGAAAAGCAAGTCTATTGCAACTCTTTTTCAAGGGCAATATGACGATCAGTGAGGAACGATCAGAAAGAATAACAGCTTGGAATTGGGATAAAAAATAGGAGAGAAATTGGACAGCAAATATGGCAGAATTTAAACGGCAAATATGTCTGAATTTATTGAGCCTTTTGGGGGAGCTTAATGGAGAAAATAAAAAACTAAAATTTTGTATTTTGATATCAGAGATTTATTTGCAAAAAAATATATTGAGGTAAATATGTCTCCCAAAGCAGACATGTAAAAGCTTTTAAATTTACGTGCATGTATTTCTGCTTGTGTATATGCAAATAAAAGTAAATCGACTGCGCATGTGTGTGTGCGAGGAAAGATGAGATTACTCAGAATACATTGTGTCTTTACATAAATACTGATATATATATATATATATATATATATATATATATATATATATATATATATATATATATATATATATATATACATATATATGTATATATATATATATATATATATATGATAAACTTATATACTCATGATATGGATCGTTTCTTTCAATCTGTGCCCCTTCTCTCTCACACACACTCTCTTCTCTATCTCTCCCTGCCTGTCTTTCTATCTCGCTCTCATTCTGACACAGTATATATATATATATATATATATATATATATATATATATATATATATATATATATATATATATATACTTGAAAATTCAAATCCCATCATTTCAACGAAAGTACATTTTTATTTACCTTAAAGACCCTATAACATCAGGTAACATTTTTCCAGTTGAAATATGTTTACCTGCATACATTCAGGTGAAAGCTCTTCATGTTTTCATTTTGTTTTGTATTTGTTTTATTTTTATAAGTTGCTTGATGTTCATTGCCGAGTTAATGTAAATCTTAATGGAATCGATCACATTAAACTCTGAATAACATCTGAAATGACGTCAAGCCGATAAGTTGTTTGCTGATAAAATTTTATTAGTCATCGCCAGATATTTCAACGACACCAGCATCAACATGACAACAACACTCAATAAATATACGTATTCAGATGCTTATGTATTGTACGCTCTGGAAAACGTTTGGAAAACAGTTAAACATCGAACTCACCCTTATGTACAAATTTCCAGCTCGTATAATGTGACTATTTGGGAGTATTTAAAAGATTGGTCGATGCATTATATTATTTGAAACTTCATTTCAAATGCACTCCCGTCGGTACACGGAGAATGGGTCACTTGGCCTAAACAACGTAAATAGAATAAACAATTAACGAAAAATGGGGCTGTTGCAGGAAACTACATATATATATATATATATATATATATATATATATATACACACACACACATATATATATATATATACACACACACACACACATATATATATATATATATACATATATATATATATATATATATATATATATATGTATATATATATATGTATGTATATATATATATATATATATATATATATATATATATATATATATATATATATATATATATATATATATATATATATATGTATAATAAGAGATATTTTTCGTAATTCTTTTATTCTAATGTACTCGATACTTGTTCCAGATTATAAAATCAAAAAACGCAATGTGTTCCGGGTTTATTTCATTTATTTATCTCTACCAGACTACTTTTGCTCTACATTTAAATTTTGCCGTTCGATTAATTCGAAGTTCTATCCTTGCATGAAAAAACCGTCAATTTGATGAATGATAAGTTCATCAAATTGACGGTTATCTTATAGTATATTTTTTATTTTTCTCGCGATTTCTTTTTGTAGAGGCAGTTTCAATTCTTTATAGAGGGACACTAAGAATTATCACTGCCAATCCTCTTTTTTATTAAAGAGCTTTATGTTGTTGAGTAATTTTTTGTTCGAATGATACAAGTGGCACATATTTCCGTTTCTTATTTTAGCAACATTATATCTAACTACAGCGCATTTGTTGTCAGGTGCGTTTGACCACACGTGTTGGAATTGTGTCTTCCGTTACAGGCACATTAAAACACATTCCCCAAGTTCGTGAGAGGTTCTATCAATGATGGGTTGTCTGGCTTCGATATTGACAGGATCCAGGATTTAAGTTTCTTTCTATCGTTGGAATTGTGTAGTATATTAGTGTTGTGTAAGGATGAGGATCTTACGAATGGTGCTGTTTGATAGGTAGATGGGACTCTGAGAAGCGATGCGAGAATAGTAGGTGCGTATTCAATATGATTTTCTAATGGTAGTTGGAGACGCAAGCTCCTGAATCATGTACCCACACACAAGCAGACAAATACGAACACTGAATGGTGTAGGTTTGAAAAGGGGATTAGGGAAAGAAATGCAAAAATCGAAAATCGAGTGATGGAAATTACAAGATTGTGAGCAAATCAAAATGTGACAGCATTTAAATATGAAAAATGAAAAATTAAAGTGAATTAAAAAAAAAATTCAAATGAAATAAAAAAAAATCTAAACAAGCTAATTTTAGAAAAAATGATCATAGGTTGAAAATTCATTGATAAAATAAAATGAAATTATGGCATGTAAATCTTATGATTAATTACTCATTCATTTTTTACATAATTCCTTTTTTTTTTTTGAATACATCTTAATAGTTGTCCAAAAGCTGAGGGTTTTATGTATATCTTTAATCAGAAAATATTATTTTATTTATAGATTTTTGTAGTTTGTTTGTTTCTAATTCTTAGGTTAGGATTGTTCTGGCACTATCACCATCATTATTATTGTCTTTGTAAACCTCTTACATGCAGTCATGCACACACACTCACAGACAAATAAATGCATGTGTATATGTATGTGTGTGTATGTGTTTATAGATATATATGTATAAATATTTATATGTGTGTGTGTATATGCATGTGTATATATGTATATATGTGTATGAGTAGATATATATATATATATATACATACATACATATACATATGAGTATATATATATATGAGTATATCTATATGTGTGTGTGTGTGTATGTGTGTGTGTATATATATATGTATATGCAAGACAAATATATGTAAATATATATAGAATATATAGGTGAAAGGTATGTTCTTCTCTGTTAAAAGTTACTTAACATGGGCGTAGCTCAACGAATTTGGCGTGCCTATGCATTGGATCTGCCAGGATGTTTTAAAATAAAATGTTGTTTTGTTTTTTTTTAGCGTAGGGGCTCTTTTTCTCTGAATAATGTTAATACCAAAGTGCAATCTCAAAGTGTTTTAGACGGTTGAGGTTTTACTCCTTTAAAGAGTCAAAAATGTTATAAACTTTTCTCTTTTTTAAAAAGGTAAAGATGAAGAAACACTTTGGCTGCCTTTGAGTTGTAAAATAAAGAACTGCAGACTTTTCCCCCTCTTTTAGGGGTCAAAAGTTGAGGTTGATACTTATTCACGGTTTAAAGGGTCAAAAGAGTAGAAATATTTCTCCTTATTCAAGGTGTAAAAACTGTAGTTACACTTTACCTCCCATTGATAATGGAAGATACTCCCCCCCTCAAGGGGTAATAAGTGAAAAGAAACTCTTCCCCTTCTCCCAGAGTGAGTGGTCAGGAAAATAGTGAAGGGAAACTGAAGGTATTTTTTGTTCCACAGCAAATATCTTACCCGACATAGACAGGGTTCTAGAGGGGGAGTTCTATCCACAATGTAAAAATAATGCCAAAGAGGAACCTTGCATTCTGTCAATTATCAAGACCTCCTTCTTTTATAAGCTTGTATATAAATTCCAAAACGGTCTGAAGTGATGGATCAACCAAACTCCAAGGCTCAAATTGAGCCGCCAATTTTTCCTGACAAGCTTTTCACCTATCAAAAGGAGTCAAAACTATGGACGTTTTCCCACTTCAAAGGATCAGAAGTGAAGGAAACTTTATTCTCAAGTGCAAAATCAAAGATGAAGGCAGAGACATATCTTGGGGAATAGGGTCTTGCAGGGGCATTTAAAACCTTTCTCTAAGCCCTATATAAGGGTTCATGATTTTCTATATAAATAGTAGTTCACAAACCGCATCTCTACTGATATTACACGATCAATATTTAGTAATAGTTGGTGGGACCGCTAAAAGAACCAATCATCCCAGGTCCCAAATCTTGAGCTATCCCACTGAGTATAAGGAAACTATTTTGTTTAATCTGTCAGTTTTTTATCCGCTGCATACAGGTACTTCAGCCAGCAAAAAGCATACGTGAGACATGTTCATGACATAGTTTTTCAAAATTCTCACTATATAACCATCTAACTTCAAGTGAGCATTCTATGTGCGTATTTATATGTTTTTGATGGCTTCTATATCACTTCATATAAATACTATATATGAATACTATGATAAGTTTCAACTGCAATATATATATATATATATACATACATATATACAAAATCAACGATATGATATTATAAATCACTGAAATAAACGTGCACCAAAACCATTATTGCTTATATATCAAAATAAAACAGTATAAACATATATATGATTGCATGTCTTACTGTATTCAGATATAAACCAGTAGATGTAATGCAACATACATACTGTTCCGTTTTGTACATGTAGGCAAAATCAAAATTCGATTATAGTTTCTGTCACCAAAAGTTTAATTTCGTATATTTATTTGCCTTTAATCCAGATATGATTTTTTTCCTGTCATAACGTTTCTTCTTTTTTTGAGCGTATTTGTCTTCATCTTTTTCTTTAATGTTGGGTAGTAGGTATGTGAGTCCCGTGCTGAGTTAGGACCAGCATATTAACATTATTAGTTCCCGTACAAGAAGTTCTATTCATTTTATATGGAACGTGATATTAAACATATTTTTCCTTTTCGTCCGTTCCATTCTATTTTTTTATATATAAGAAAATGTGTATACTTCAGCATTATTCGATACGATTTATTGGCACGACTCAGAAAAAGCACGTTTCTCTGCATGTGAATGAACTCATACTAATGCTTTAAATATTGTAAAATCCTTATTTGATAAAGATAGGCTCACTTACACAAGCTCGTTTATTTTCGTCTATTACTGTCTATCTGTCTGTTTCTGTCTTTGTCATATACATGCACGCACACACGCACACTGTCCATCTTTCTTTCTCTCTCTTTCTCTGTCTGTCTGTCTGGCTATATGTGATTATGAATTATGTTTTATTATATACAAAATTATTTGAAATGATCCCCAGTCATCACATGGTTGATATATCACTTGGCCAAGGAAACGTAAATAGAATAAATAATTAAAGAAAATGGAGCTGGATATTAACCATGTAATGACAGTGTCTATAATATGACGCAATTTACAATCATTCTATGGGATCATATATATCCATTTATTTATATATATATATATATATATATATATATATATATATATATATATGTGTGTGTGTGTGTGTGTGTGTGTGTGTAGTTTAGCATGAACTTCAAGAAGAACTAGTCACCTCAGAAATCGAACTTATTTATCGATTAAATTTCCGGTGCTGATAACCGTTATTTCCCAACGCAAAGTGTCCTAGAGACAGACAAATCCAAAAGTGACACATCTATCCAGAGATAGCACATGTGTATGTGTTGGATGTTGACCTTCAAAAGACAACACAATTGAATCTTGATTTTCAAAGCATGCAGACACACTCACGGAGAAGATTGCCCCGTTCCTCTTGTCACACTAAGTAGTGCTTCATTTGTATTTAATAAAACACGCACATACACCAAAGAAAGAAAGATTACCAGAGCTTTTTATCTCACTAACTCTATCAAAAAAGAGAGAAGTTGAAAGGAAGAATCGATGCTTTTTATAAAAAAGCAAAATACTTTAATTGTTTAAAAACTACGTTCAAAGAAAGTCCCTTCAACAAATAGATGGACTCAGTCCTGTTCAGACGAGGGCCAGTTTTCAAGTACCACTTTTACCTTATTTCAAATTCAACAGTAAGAAGAGTACTCATTTTCTCTCTCTCTCTCTCTCTCTCTCTGTTTCTCTCTCAGAGGAACACGCTATAGATTGAAATATCACGATGGCTTTTATTACATGTCACAAACTCATGAATGCAAAAAGTAACTTTTAAAATCTTATCCAAAACAACGCTGTCTCAACCCCATCCCCACCCTGTAAGAGTTAGCTTTAGAATAAATTTCGGCCAAATCTTCCCGCGGATGCGCAAACACTTTGACAATAAATCGGGCTTCATTTAAAATTACTACTTTGATAAACTCGATGATGAAACATGTTGATGTGATAAAGTTCATTTGATTTAAATACTACTATCTCCCATATTGTCCACTCAATATATGTATATATATATATATATATATATATATATATATATATATATATATATGCAAACCGCTACAATGTCTCTTTGGCAAACACATCTATCTCAATATTTCCATCCCGTATCTAGATTTTTCCAACTGCGTTTACTGTTCCACTGCCAGAAATCGGTCACTCTTTCACTCAATCCGTCATGTATTCTTTTTGTCAAGTGCCCACCCCATCTCTATTTTTGTCACTTAATTACTTGAGTGATATTCTCCACCCTGGCTCCGTCTCAGATCCATGTTGATTGTTTTCTGTCGTTGACTGCAATTCCTAGCATTGTTTTTTTCCATTATACTTTGTGTGATTCTAGAGTAAAATAAGCATTTACGCCAGAGAATGTAATGAGAAACTTGCATTTGATTACAGAGGCATTCTGATGAAATTTTCGAAGACGAAATGATAGTTCATTCGTTTACATATCTTCATGCATTTATATCTATAAATACACTCCAATGTCTGATGATCTGTTGGATCATGGGTAGAATGCAATGTAGAATTTTGAAAATGCTATTTATATCTCTAAATATGTATTTATTGTCGGTGTACCATTTACATATGTAAATTGTGATGCGTTTATGTGAAAATTTTTCAATCGATCTCTTCAACAAAGTCTATATAGATATGTACCAAAACTTGCATATGAACACAAACGTCCACATATTCAGTGAAATTCCTCTAATCGTGCAAATATGTACACAGGCGCATCCACCCATATATATATATATATATATATATATATATATATATATATATATATATATATATATATATATATATATATATATATATATATTTATATATATATATTTATATATATATGTATATATATATATATATATATATGTATATATATATATATATATATATATATATATATATATATAGAGAGAGAGAGAGAGAGAGAGAGAGAGAGAGAGAGAGAGAAAGAAAGGAGATAGAGATGAACGAATGATTTGTATGACTGGTAATGCATATTCATGTCTAAAGTAAATATTAACTGAACCACATAAAAGCGACGTGTTTTATCATCCCTGATGATTTATCGACGTGGATATGAAATAAAGAAACCAGAAATAAAATAAATTAAGTGCCTAAAGGCATGCATGCATTCATAAAATCACACACACACACACACATACCCACGCACAGATATACACACAAACACATCACACACACATATATATACATATATAAAGGAAAATATTTTTATATTAAATATGCCCTAGCTGCATATGTGTGTAACAGAAAAATACTTGAAACCACTCAGCTCCTCTCCACAACTGTGCACATAAATGTACATTTTATGATAAAAATAAATTGAGTTTTCTAAAAAATATTGTCATCACTTTTCAAAAAAGATTTTTCCAAGTTCTTGTTCGTCCTGCGTTTTGTTTATTTTTTCTCAGCAGTTGCATTGATTATATTTTTTTAGATTTATTGCCTTTTGTTTTGAGCCGTTTAAATTTAATAATTCACAGTATTTTTGAAATAATATGCATGTACGATCCTTCCTATTGTCATAAACAAGAGTACGTACAGATTTTAAAAAAATGAAATTCTTGTGAGTATGAGGTTAAAGCAAAAACATACATATGTACACACAGATTATTACATGAGTACATGTTGCGATGCGGCAAAAGCATCAAGCATAGTTTGGCAAAATATGTTATTCATATGAATTAATTGTATAAGTATCATGTTCTTTCCGAAAATTCGTTTTACGTAAGTTTTTCACTTTTACGAAAGAAGCCAAAAGTGAAAATAACCTTTTCCTTTTGCTGTGAGTCAATACAGAGACGGTACATGTCTTCTCCTTCCAACCCCCCACATCCCAGATTCTTGTATCTCCTACTACACCAAACCCCGATGACATATCATACTATCATTACTCTCTGGGTCTTTTTTTTTCTTCATTTAAATCAATTGTTTCTCTTCGCTTCACATTATTTCAGTCTTCATAAGATTTCTTCAGCAATACTCTAATTCCGGCTAGCCGAGGAAACCTCTATCGTTTTTCAGTCATGAAACTAATTTCCCCAGTTTTCTTTGTCTTCACGCCTTCTTTCAATCAAATTGTGTATTCCATCATTCCATATATTCCGCTTTTCAATCGATTAATTCATGATTAATTTTCCATATTTTGAACTCGGGACAGCTGACCACGCAAGGACCAAAACACCTGATAGCACGGTGCAAAGCGAATTTACTCCTGGGTAGAGATAGTTGATTTCTGATTCCTTATGTGTAAAAAGTGTACAAAATGGCTATTGTTAGAATATAGGGGACGGCACAAGATGTCATGGACTTTGTTCCTTTGTGAAAGTAGAGTTATGATACATCACAAACGTATGAGCATGTGTTTGTTCATATTTTCACAATGTAAATGTGTGTGTGTGTGTGTGTGTGTGTGTGTGTGTGTGTGTGTGTGTTAGTGTGCAGGCGCCTGTGTAAATAGATATTGGAAATTTCCTGTGTGTCTCTATCTGTATTTAGTTGAAGACTTTTCGTGGACATGCACATGCTAATGAACATTTGTAAACGAACTTATACATGCGTTCGAATGAGGTGGCATATGGTACCATGTATTGATCATTGTGCCCAATACGTACGTGTGCCGATGGTATAACCTGATAAGTAGAGAGACCATTCAATATATATATATATATATATTGATAAGGGGAATTGATTAGTCAGTTCCTTGGCTGCCCTCTTCATTGGATAGACAAGGAACGCATCTTTTGCGTGGGGATCATGGTTACTGCTATGACTGGATTTCACTCCATCGTTTGTTCTTATGTATAATGAGAGCGAGGTACATTTTAGCTGCTAGCTATCTCATTGAACTTTTAAATCACCCTTTTATCTTGAGAAGAAAAGGCAATAAAATGCACATTAATTTTATAAATAGACTTAGTTCTTCATGAGCAGAATTAAACCAATTTTTCTTCTCACATTTCTACAATATCACCAGGCTTCGCATTTCTACTGCAGACCTTTTGGGGTTATGTTTATTCTTACTGTTTCATTCTCAGTGACCTCTTTGGCATGTAAGCTTCCAAGTCTTCCAAGTCTTCGAAAGTGTCCTTTGACCTTTGCTCAATAGCTCCTTTTTTTAACTTTATAAACATGCTTGCACCCACAGCATCAATTCCATTTCTTCAGTCTAAAATTGCCTCAGATCCGCTGCACTTTTCCAAAACATGGCACTTAGAACTTTTATAACAAGGTGAATTGCTGTGATGTTCAAGGGATTTTTTTCTTCTAATTCTGGTAATAGGAAGGGACGACCTCAGCTTCTTGTTCAACTGAATTTTGTATTTATCTTTTTTTATTTTTCTATTAATGAATACGTACTGACTTCGATATTTTAATTAAATTATTCTTTTATTAATTGTTTTATTCATCTGGCCTGTAATTAAAAAGATACTGTCTTAATTTGCTTGGAGAGGAAGACATGCAGCTCACTGCAACTTCAAAGAATTGGAATTGCAAGGGACAGCTTTATTAATTAGATCAGTATTTAAAAAAAGCAAATACCAACACTGTGCACACACACACACACACACACACACACACACACACACACACACACACACACACACACACACACACACATTGTACATTTTTCATTAATATGATTTCCTGCCATATATATATATATATATATATATATATATATATATATATATATATATATATATATATATATATATATATATATATATATATATATATATATATATATATATATATGTATATGTATATATATATATTTAATTGGTAGTATCTCTCACGCATATATATAAAATACTGCTGGATTGACAGTATAAGATGATCGCGTATGTGTGCCTATTCTTTTTACATAGTCATTGTAAAGATGCAAGATGCATCCGATATTTCAGAAAATACATTTTTCCACCCTTATATATATATTTCTGATTTTCGTGGATAACTTATTTACGCTTTATCGTTTTTTCTTCTTCTGATTTTTGTATTTTTTAATCATTGTCGAAATCCTTCGTGGGAACTGTATGAGGGTGTTGAATTTTTCTTTTTAAACGTATCTGATACTTTTTGCACTATATATAATATCAAGAAATAGATATATACCCAATGCGTTTTATTACTTTAGAACTTTATTTTAAATGACCCCCCGTTAATACATGTTGTCCTCAATTGGTTATTATGTTCATGCTTTATAATCGAAACTAATTGAAATGATATCCCATCATTACCCGGTTAATGTCTCACTCACCCTAGACAACGTAAATAGAATTAACAATTGAAGAAAATGGGGCTGCTGCAGGAATCGACTACATATGTTCACTATCTATCTATCTATCTATCTAAATATATAACCAACATATCGGTATTGATTATGGTGGATCCGACAATATGAGAGTAAAATGACTATATCAGAAGGATATGCCGAACAAATGAGTTCTTTAATTTATTTCGGCGTTTCACCAGAGTTGACTTTATCAAGAATATGGGAGAATACGAAGATTGATTTTTATGCAAGTGGACTGTATCTTGTATACTGGGTAGGGTTATGAATTTTTTCTATCGCTGCATGTGTGAAGACAAAACAATGGCTTGGTAGAGATATATGTCCTGCTGGTTATGGAACATGTTCTGAGGTATCAATGTGAGTGTATGCAAGTCTATAAAGCTCAGTGGTTGATTTTTGAAATCGAAAATTGATGCATTCCTCCAAGTAGGACCAGCGTACCGGGGATGTTTGGTGACTTAATTAATCAAAGCTGGGTGCCGTGATCGTATATCAGAAAAGTCAATGTCATGAAGTTTGATTGGAAGGTGTCTTTCATCGTGTGTGTGGGTCAACAAAAACTGGGTGCTGTTGGCTGCATATGTGTGTATGAACGTTGTAAGAAAATGGTTGATGCCATGGCGGTTGCGAATACATGAGGGTCGACAAACTAGGTGAATATATGTGTTTGTATGCATATCTGCATTTACGTTGAGAATAAGGGATGATTTTTTTTGCAGTCGGTGGTTGATAAGATTTAGCGATTGGGCTGATATTGTACTTTGACAATTTATGTTGTTTGATAATAAGTCTTGCAAAATGTGGTCGAATGATAAAGGGGCCCGATGTTCGGACGATAGCATTGCTTGGAGAAATGACAGTCGATTTGATGCATTTCCTTTGGAGCATCGCAAACACAGTGAAGAACCATTCCTTGTTGATGCTATCATAAAACACAGTATAACCTATCACATGTTGTATGAAATGTAGTTGTCCACAACTATTACCTTAAAAGATATACTTTGTCATGACATATCGCCAGGGTATGATGTCATGGGATAGAAAATAAAAAAGATGATTTAAAAACTAACTTTTAATCTAATCCCTGCCCACTGGTATTCTTTCTTCCTGATATCAATGCATTTATGGAGAAAGCTAATTTTCATTTCATTCCTGTAGTATTTTCCACTGTGAATTTCATGAGTGAATATCAAGTTAATATCCATATAACAGTCATATACTTTCAATCAGTCAACGATGGCAGTCAATTTTTCAATGTATAATTTATGGAACGGTTGCCCAAAATTGGTTAAAAGAGAATCTAAGTTAAACATGAAAATGTATTTATCAATTGTTTTCACAACCGCTAGAAATATTTGGTTTGTTGATCGATAAGATGGCAGAGGTTAAACTCGGTAGAGGTGTAGTGGCGTTAAAACGGCCATTTGAAAAGCCAAAACCTTATCTAAAAATACTAGAGGGTGTTGAAGAATTCTGGGCCCGACCAAAACAAGAAAATCTCAGACCGACCCTCTTCTCAAAATCTGAGCGTTATTTTATCAGTGCAGCTAGATTATATTATGAAGTTTGATATAAATTCGATAATATCATAAAGTGCCAATTTGCAGGATTTTTTCACTCATTTTTCAATTCTTATCGGATTACTGACTGAACCATATCGGACCGAGAACTTTTCGGTACCCCCTAGTACTAGGCTCAAATTCTATTGGCACTAAAATGTAACGATGATTATCGTTCTCTAGTTTTCCGTAGTGTCAGAATTCACTGTATCACTTCCTGAAGAATAACTTGTATATTTATCTAGATATATATCAAGTTACAGTTTCCTTTTGCAAGAACACATATACTCTACACTTTGAGCCAGTAAGGGACACTTTAATCTCAGGAAGAGACCTGAGATACTAGGCAGAAATAGCGAATAATTCGTAAATATCCTATCAATTTTGATGGCTACAATATGAAATATATAAGAAAGGTGAAAAAAATTAATTTTTAGATATGTTTTTAATGTATAATGATTTTCAATAAGCCACAGCCGGTTTCGTACTTGTTTTACGAAGACAGATGTGATTCTGTTTCTGGTCATCACTTTCCACTGATCAGTAGATGCGGTTAAATTCAGGTAATTTGTACATTAATTTGAATCTTCAACTGATGAGAACCAAATAAAATTTCCAACTGGTGGTTTAGTTATCCAAACTTCATTTTCAAAGCTTTACGAAATCACTAGAAGCTTCGAAATTTTTCATCCTTTGAAAAAAAAAATCAAACATAGATACCACAGATACCAATACAACCAAACTCCGGATGAAAATACCAATATCCCCAAAGTTTCAACTTCAGTTCAAAACACACTAAATTACCACAGAAGTAGTAAATTCTTGCTGGAAGACAGACATGAAATATTTAGGAACGAACGATGAAAAATTGAAACTTTGTCAACTGCTAAAATGAAGTCCCCAGACCAACTAAAATTGCTGCAAAATTTAGATGAGTATTGTAGAATTTTCTGAATTTATTTATTCATTTCCTCATTGTTTGTGATATTCTCCAAGGGCTTGCCTATTCATCCAAATCTGTATTACCTGATTGTAATGTCCCTTGCCTCGAACTGTTGGTCAAAAATAGCTAAAAAAATCTCTGAATGTGCACCAATTCCGTATATTTCAATGAATCCCTAAATACCCTCCCCCCAGAAATTAACCGAAAATTGGAAACCCCCCCCCAAAAAACAACATCAAAAAAAGCCAAAAACTAAAACTCTAAAAACAAAACAACCCCGTACCTCCCCCTTCGACCTGACTTTGACTGGCCATAAAAAACAAACGAATCTAGTGTTGGATGGGTCGGTACTCCATCTAATCTAAGTAGTAAATTCTTGCTGGGAGACAGACATGAAATATTTAACAACGAACGATGAAAAATTCAAACTTTGTCAACTGCTAAAATGAAGTCCCCAGACCAACTATGCTGTTGCAATTGTGTTTTTAAACTTAAACCTCTGTGGACTTTTTTCAAGTTAAAAACTTTATATATAAGGGAGAGGTATTTTCCAAGGCTGCCTCACCGACCCTAACAGGTTGGAAGTAGAAAGAAAGAGATCCTTACTTATGGAATTTGCATCCATCTTATTTGAAAAATGGATCGAATTGTGTAAAAATCGAATTGTGTTGTTTTTTTCCCGGTGCTCCGAACATCCATTCTCGTCTCACAAGAACAGTTTGGATGTGTATCAAGAGCCGGTGGAGCTCTTTAGCCACTGACCCGCAGTGGACAATCCACCAGACCCCCTGCCAACACGTCCTGGGCCAGAGTGGCAGGGCATGGCCCATCACTCCCCATGATTTGCACACCAAATATTATATCGGCCGTTCCTGCTGGGACCTTGGTACCAAAAGGCCCAGCCACATCACTTGCTTTGGGTGGGGGTGATGTGCTCAAAGGGCGACTACCCAAACATTACACCAAGGGTGCGTCAGTTCCCGCTGGGTCATCGGCCCCAAAAGACTCAGCCACATCACTTACTTTGGGTAGGGGTGATGTGCCCCGAAAGCGACTACCCAAATCCTTCACCAAGGGAACACCTGTTCCTACTGAGTCACCGTTCCAACAGCGACCATTTAAACAGAACTCTAAGACTGTCAACAAAAGGACAAATTTATACATAGGCACCTACAACGTCAGAAAACTGTCAACTGACATGCACCTAACTGATCTAGAAAGTGAAATCAGAAATGTCAAATGGGACATCATAGGCATTAGTGAGGTAAGAACACCCGGAGAAGAACTAATCGAACTGAGAAGCAGACATCTTCTTTACAGCAACGGTAAAGAGAAAGTAAAACAAAGTGGAGTTCGCTTTTTCATCAATATGGACCTCAAAGACAATGTAACTGGCTTCAAAGCCATCTCTGACCGAGTAGCTAGCGTCACAATACAACTTTCAAAACGGTACAAACTCAATACAATCCAATATGCTCCCACTTCGCAATCAACCCAACAGGAAATAGACAACTTCTATGATGACTTGAACTCCCTACTCCAAGACACCAGAAAACACTTCAATGTTATCCTGGGAGACTTCAACGCACAGGTAGGACAAGGAAATGAAAATTGCGTTGGCAAATTTGGATACAAAATACGCAACGAAAGAGGATAAGATCTTGTAGACTTTGCAACAGCTAATGGATTCAAAATCATGAACACCTTCTTCAAGAAAGGACCCAATAGAAAATGTACTTGGAAGAGCCCCAATCACGAAACAAGGAACGAAATAGACTACATCCTAAAGGACAAAAACGATATCGTCAAGGACATCCAAGTCCTAAATCAAGTCAATGTAGGCTGCGACCACAGAATGTTACGATGTAAAGTACAAATAAAGACCAATAAAGAACGCAGGAAAATGTTTCATACAAAACTGCAGCCTCTAAACATACTAAAAGAGCACGTTCAATCTTTCAAGCTCGAATTGAAAAACAGAATCACAAAAACACTCGATGAAAACCAGCCACGTGAACAAGCTTGCTTTAGAAGAAGCTACTCGACCATGGACCATGGACCAGCTGCACTCGATAAACTGAAAGAAAAAGCAGCTGAATATAAACTACCACTTGCCGTAGCATTTATCGACTTCAAAAAGGCGTTCGACTCAGTAGAAATCCCTAAGGTCATGGAGGCCATCAGTCGGCAAGGTGTAGATCCAGTATATGTTGAAGTGTTGAAACATATATACAATCACGGCAGCTCATTTATCAGGCTACATAAAGACTCGGACCCCTTCCAGCTCCAGAAAGGAGTAAGACAAGGTGATACCAGCTCACCTAAACTCTTCACAGCCTGCCTCGAGATGATCTTCAGAAGGCTAGACTGGGAGAGTAAAGGAATTAAAATAGACGGCAAGTATCTCAGCAACCTCAGATTCGCAGACGACATAGCCCTTTTCGCAGAGAACCTACACGACCTCCAACTAATGATAAATGAACTAAATGAAGAGAGCAAGAAAGTTGGCCTACACATGAACATCAGCAGGACGAAGATCATGTGCAACAACCACATTGGAGATAAAAACACTAAGATCGAAATCGAGGGCACAGAACTCGAGAAAGTAGACCACTACATCGACGTAGGACAACAAATCTCCATGAGACCCTCAAAAGAAGGAGAAATCAAGCAAAGAATCACACTAGGATGGCAAGCCTTTGGCAGAGCTAGCTCAACCTTCAAAAATAATAAGATCCCATTAATCCTAAAGGGAAGAGTGTATAACCAATGCATCCTCCCAATAGTCACTTATGGAGCTGAAACATGGAACCTAACCAAGAGACAGACCCGTAAACTGAGAACCATGCAACGTGCACATGAAAGAATAATGTTGGGCCTCACATTGAGATCAATCAACACTGCTCATCCTTCATACACATTTATACTACCACGTACTATACAAATCCACAATCATATCCTCATACTGTGATCACAACTTTCACACCCATAGATACTTCATCCCTTTTACCTATCTATTTGAATAGCGATCCAGCATCAAGCCCATCTTTCTCAGAATACAATTGGAATTTTATGATACCCGTGGAATTAGAATTTACAAGTCACCTGAATTTAACACCCCTGGACTATGGAAAGTAAAGTCCAGGAACAGAATCACATCAGCCTTCTGAAGACATTTACGAAACAAGTTGAGGCTTATTAAACACTATTATTGCTAAAAAAAAAAACATAACTTGAAAGTTTGGCTTTCCTATTTTTCATTTTTTTTTAAAATTTATCTTATTCAACTATTGTTGCAGAATTTATCTACTTATTTCACACACACACATATAAATATAAATTAGTTTTTTATTCTATTGACATTGTCTAAATTGAGTAATAGATGAATTGAGTGACGTCAGGAGATCATTTCAGATAGGTTTCTCATCGATCAACAGAAAACACCGAATTCTTCACTCGAACAATTGTCACAAAAGATATGGAAAGAATAAACTGTGGCCAGAATGATAGAATTTTTAATCCAACAAATTATAAAGAATGGAAAAGATATATATATCAAAAATGTAATTGAAGAAAACCATAAAAATGTGTGCCATAAAACAATTGCGTAACAGTAGAAATTGTATATAGAGTACATATATTTACACAGAGACAAAAATGATTTAAAATGTACAAAAACAACATCAACTATTCGCTCAATTTTGGAAAGTCGGTGATAGAATGGAAAATCCAATGATAGTACGGAGAATAGAAAAAAAAAAAGCGTGAAAACTGCAATTCAAGGTGTAATCTGTGTCTCTGAAGAAAATTAAAACTACAAATTTAAAATTGGCGAGAAAAATTAATTTCTGATTTGAGGACTGAGATTAAGGTCATATATCGGCACAGAAAGAGATTCACTTTTTTAAAAAATTCACCCCCCCCCCCCTCAAAAAAGATGTAAGGACACCACAGTACAGCTTACATAAGAATAAAAAATCAGTAAAACCATAAAAAAGACATACATATATACATGGGCCAAGTGATTTGTTTTTTATTGTCATTTCAGCCTTTTTTTTAATTATTTTTTTTTGCTTAGATCCATTAGAAAAAGCTGCTCGACTTTGGACCAGCTTTGTTCGATAAATCAGTTGAAAGAAAATGCAACAGAATACAAAATGCCACTCGCTGTAGCATTTATAGGCTTCAAGAAGGCTCTCGACTGTGTGGAAATTCCCATGGTAACGAAGGCCATCATTATCCACTCCACAAGGTGTAGGCCCTGTGCATGTCAGAGTACTGAAACATATATACAGTCACAGCAACTTTTTTATCTGGCTACATGAAGACTGTGAACCCCTCAAGCTCCCAAAAGGAGTAAGACAAGGTGATTCTAGTTCACTCAAACACTTCACAGCTAACCTTGCGATGATCTTCCGAAAACTAGCCTGAGAGGATAAAGGAAACAAAATAGGCAAATATCTGAGTATACTACCAATGCATCCTAGGGAGCTGAAAGGTGGAGCCTAACCTAAAGAAAGACCTGCAGACTGAAAAGCATGCAACTTACGCATGTGGAAATCATACTCGACCTCACTTGATCACATGACAGTAAACCAGGGAGAAAACAGGAGTCCAAGACATCATAGAATCTACTAGAAAACTCAAATAGCTATGAACTGGTCATGTTACAAGAATGTCAGACAACCGACGGACATTACGACTCACAACGTGGATCCTCAGAGATAACATATGCAACCGAGGCTGGCAGATAATAAGATGAAGAAAGGAAGTAGACAAATTCAGAAAGTACTGGCTCTGCGATGCCCATGATAGTGAGGCGTGGTGAATTTTGAGAAAGGTATAGGTCCAACGACAGACGATGAGAGACGTGATGATATTTCTCAGGGAAAACAACCTTTTTTGTATATCTGGGGTGGAGTGATTTCAAATCTACTGCCCACAAATCGAGGAGGACCCAGGAAACTCTATAAATAGTTTTCACCTATTGCATTTCTACTGACGTTAAACAATATCCAAATATTGGAATGGGACAATCAAGAAACCTACCGTACAATCCCATCCTCGGGACACAAGATCTCTGTGAGTATAACAGCAGCTGACCGTAAATCTAGCAGGTAATACTTCTTTCTGTCGCGAGCAACTTTATATAACTTCTTGTCTTCATATTTGATCTATTTTTTGTGTACAATTTTAAAATTAATCACCCAAGGCATGCAAAAGAGAAATAGAGAATCCAATTAAAGGTAAGTAAAATACATTGCAAGAATATCTACACGAATTTATTTGTCTGATAGCTGATTAGTTTTAAAAAATGTTGCAGAAGATGAAAATAAAATTAAATGTACAGAACACTGACTTTTCCAAGTGTATGTCAATAATATACAGTCCAGTTAGAGAGAGCTTTGTTTGAACGCTTGCCTAGTAATTTGAAGGAACATGCCGAAGATGACATATCTATTTGTCTGGTCTGAATATTTTTCAATCGGTCCGGTCTGTTCGTTGTGCCTCGAATGATTATGACCTGGCGCCAGTCAGTGAGATTAGATAAAAGAATTAACTTTTATTTTACATGGCCTCGGCCGGCAAACCCGAGTAGAGAAGCCAGTCAGTAATGATTATTTGAACAACATTTTCTCTCCTATCTGAAGTTTACATCAATTTACTGGAATTAATTATAGATTTATCGATTATCGTAATTTTCTTCTTCTATCTTCATTTCGATTTATTTTGCTCTGTACTTCTAGGCATGAACCTGGTTTCACAAGGTTGATGCTATATATTTTTCATATAAAGGTATATACATAAATATTCTTTTTTAGCCTTATTTTCGAGTCTGAAGACTTGCGTATGTCACTTACATGGTTAGGTATTTTGTAATGAAAACAAAGTTTGGTGTTCAAGTTCAATCAGAAAGCTTCATATACTGGTTTTCTAAAAAAGCCAATGTTTCCTACTTCGAAAGGTAACTTGACAATATCTTCTTGACTTTCTATATACATTCGGGCCTTGTGCAAGACTAAATCAAATTAGCAAAAATGCTGGGCATGCTTCGTGGTACCTGCAATCGAAATTAGAAACCAGGGAAACTGTTAAAATTTCATATGCTGATATTCAAGGCGAAAATATCCTCGCACCTTGAAGACTGGACAAAACATTCTTCTTAACCCTTATCTATTCCAATTTGGTCAGGTATCAAACGTAGCTGGACTGTCTCAACGTCGAGATGGTTGCTTATTTGACCCTGTTGCCAGAGATCACTGTTCTTCCCAAAAGCTAAAGTTAAAATTTCCAATTTCCAAAGCAGAGAGTCTGTCTCTACAAACTTTAAACTTTATTTTTTTCCTTTGCGCCAATGGAGACTTTTGCTTAGCTAAGTTGATATAGAAAAATATGACACTTGTATAAACAACAAATTATGTTGCCGAGACGCATCGTTGTATTTACTTTGAGGCGTTTCTCAAACTCTGGAGCTGGCTTTGTCTTCTGACCCTAACAACAACAACAATCACCAAAATGAGGGGTGTAAACCAATAGTAAGATCCGTTTTCTCCCACCGTGATTTTAACTGATTGCCAGGAGGTTTCCTTATTACAAAATACGTATTTTTTATAATTTTTCAAACATGCACTTTTCTCCTTTGATCACTATGTTCGATCTCCTTATTTTTTTTATTCATCTATTAGTACAGTACCTATTTGATTGCTTGTATGTATCTGTTGGCCGATCAAATGGCTTGATATTAAAGATTGTTTCATAATTGGTATTTGTGAAAAGAAACTACCAAAACGCACATCTTTTTAGGTGACTCTGGATGAAGTTTCAACATTTTTTTCTAAATTCGTTTTACTTTGATACAAAATTACTAATTAAAACTCTAGATTTACTAAGCTTCTCCCTTTCGCTGAAAATCAATCAAAACCCTTAGCGTGAAAGTTGTTGAAAACACACCGTATAATCCTTTCATCATGATTAGATCTTTGTAGAATAGCTTTGGAACTGATCTCTAAAACCCCGAATACATATCCTGACGTCATTATCTAAATAGATTATTTTACTGAAACGATAAATATCATCTTTTTTTCCCTTCCTTCTCGTTTTTACCGCCATTGCAACTTCTGGCATCATAACTGATATTACTACTATTTCAAGCAAAATCGTTGACAAACACTTTCCCTACTTTGTAATCTTTATATCTGTGATCTCTTCTTCTTCTTCTTCTTCTTCTTCTTCTTCTTCTTCTTCTTCTTCTTCTTATTATTATTATTATTATTATTATTATTATTATTATTATTATTATCATCACTTCTACTACTACTACTACTACTACTACTACTACTACTACTACTACTACTAGAATATGTCCGTCAAAAACAACGTTGTTATTTATATATGAATAACCACAAAATAGGTATCATATTCCATAGCATAAATAATTTCGGTCAATTTTCGGGAGATTTTGCCGAAACAAAGACAAAAATTTAATAATGCAGCAGAAATATTACACTTTGTAAAACAAGATTGTTGAATTTTCACTGCGTTAATTTTTTTTTTTTTTTTTTTTTTTGAAACATTCTGAAAATCAATGAAATATAATAATCCAGACATGTGCCTACGTCTTACTTTGTAAAATATGATTGTTCAATTTTGCAACTACATTTATATCTTTTGCTAAAAAATATCAATATTGTTTTTCACAAAAAATGTTTTTATTGTTGAACGATGCGACAAAAATACAAAGAAAACTAATTCATAAAATTATTCCCAATTATTTCATATTAACCGCTACCACTCAGAATGACCGAAAAAGTATCCAGTTTAGCAAAATTGTAATTAGAACCATCATCCCCAAACTTTAGTTAATTGTTTTTTTTTATAACAAATGAATTATCTGAGGGAACAAAAACGTCTTATGGATAGACATTGGGAGCAGAAAAATTCCTTGCAAAATCTTTTAATCTATTTTTAAGAGTTCTTGTTCAGTAATGCCAATGAATCAATTAGTAAATATGTGAGAGCGATTAATTAAATAACTCTCAAAGAATACTTCAGCAACATGTTTGAAAAGACGTTGTTCCACATGAGGATTCAAACCAACTCTTTATCGGTTACAAAACGAAAATGCTAACCGTCTCAGCCACCAGACATATTTCTTTGACGTTAGAAACCTGCCCTCATTATTATCATCATTAGCATTTCAACGTCCGTTGTTGGACATAGACTTTCCCCACGATTTGCCAGAACTTTCTCTCATGGACGTTGCATAACCAGTATTTCCTTAACTTGTATAGTTCGTTACGCCATATTATATTTTGCCGACCACAGTTTGGCATATGATCTCTGGTGATCCAGGTTGTGAGTCGTAATGTCTATCGATTGTCTGACATTTTTGTAACATGACCAGCCAATCGCCATTCGAGTTTTCTAAACGTTTCTATGATATCTATGACTTGTGTTTTTTCTCTAATCTATTGTGTTGTTTTGTGATATCTCCATATGATATTGAGAATGATTCTCTCATGTGTGCATTGTATGGTTCTCAGTTTGAAGGTCAGCCTTTTGGATAAGTTTCATATTTCAGCTTCATAGGTGACTATCGATTGTGGATTATTCTCTTCAAGACTAATCGGATTTTTCGTTTTTAAAGGCCAAACTAACAAAACCGTGTCACCCTACATTAATTCCTCTCTTGTCCGAACTTCAGTTAAACGATTGACACATGCAGCAAACATAGCATGGACAAAGATAGAGGTATCCAAATCAAAAACACTGACCTGAAATAAGTCAAACCTAGTACAACGAATCACCATGAAACCCTCAATAATGACCACTAGGCAACCGGTGTGAAACTGTAAACCGCAGTATTACTGTGACCTATGAGTACTTGGTGAGAAGGGCTGGGGACCTGAGGAGACTTGCTGTCACTCAAACTCCAGCGGTTACCACCAGGTCACTGGTATGAAATTGCAAATAATAATACCACGTTACACGGCAGACTCACCCACCTACTCCAAAATTGTCTAAACAAAGGCAAGGCACCAGAATGGATGACCAAAGGCAGAACCACCCTCGTCCAAAAAGACCCAGAAAAGGGGAACATAGCAAGCAACTATACACCAATCATGTGCCTACCACTTATGTGGAAAATCCTGACCGGGCAAATAGCAGAGAGAATATACATGTCAATGGATAGAAGGGGACTACTACCAGAAGAACAGAAAGGGTGTAGGATAGGAACCAAAGGGGCAAACGTTTTACTCTACATAGACCACATGATCTTAAGAAAAAGTGAGGAAAAGGAGAAAGGATATCGCAATGGGATGATAAGATTACAAAAAAGCGTACGATATGATTCCACATAGCTGGATACTCGAATGCCTTAGAATGTTCAAAATTAGTGAACCAGTCGTTAAATTCATTGGAAACTCGCCCAGAATGAGTATAAGCATAGACATGATAGAGTAGCTACGATGATACACTGGGAACTAAGCAAACAAATGGGATTCAGCCATGTGGAAAAGTGGTATCAATACAAGCCAGAGGCAGTTTTGGAGAATGATAACCACAAACTACTCTGAGACTTTGACATCCAAACTGACCACCTCATCCAGGCAAGAGGACCGGACTTAGTAATAGTAGACAAAAAAAAGGAAGGCCTGCCAAATAGTAGACGTTGTTGTGCCTGCAGACCATAGAGTAAAAAAAAAGGAGGGTGAAAAAAGGGAAAAATACCAGGACCTAGCAAGAAAGTTAAGGGAGATGTGGAACATGAAAACCAGGGTAGTACCGGTCGTAGTGGGTGCACTAGGAACTGTCCCCAAAACGCTGAGAGTGAGACTGGAGGAGATCAGGATTAGGGGAAGGATAGAGACCGTACAGACCACAGCACTACTGGGAACTGCACGGATACTGAGGAAGGTGGTAAAGATATAAGTACTGCAAAGAATTGTAGCTCTGTCAAGATATGCGAAAGAGAGAGGAGACGTTAGCTGAAGACCTGAGGAGACTTATTGTCACTCAGCCTTCAGCAATAACCACTGGGCAACCGGTGTGAAACTGTAAATCGCAGAATAACTGCGACCTATGCGTACTAGGAGAGGAAGGCTGGAGACTTGAGGAGACTTGCTATCACTCAAACTCCAGCGGTTACCACCAGGCAACTGGTGTGAGATTCCAAATAATAATAATAATATTAATAATGATAATACGCCAGGCAACTGGTGTGAGATTCCAAATAATAATAATAATAATTATTATTATTATTATTATTATTGTTGTTGTTGTTGTTGTTGTTGTTATTATTATTATTACTATTATTATTATTATTATTGTTATTATTATTCAGAAGTGTACTAGTGATACTGAAAGAGATATTGGAGGAACTGGAGATAAGAGGAAGGATTGAGACTATACAGTACACAGCACTTGGTATTGCAAGGATACTAAGGAGAGTGCTAGAAACATGAGATTTACGAGCCCAGTTGTTAGCAGTGGCTGAACAGCAGAAAACAAAAAGGTATGAAGGAGACAGTATGAACCACAGCACTGCTATGATGGGTAAGAAAGATATGAGGGGAAGGCTGGAGACCTGAGGAGACTTACTGTCATTCGATATCCACCGGACAACTGGTGCGAAACCGTGAACCACAGCGTTGTTGTGAACTTTGAGGGTGTGAAGACGACGGCTGGAGACTTGAAAAGATTTGTTGTCACCAAGTTACCAGCAGTAACCACCAGGCATCCGGTGTGAAAATGTAAATAATAATATCCACCACTCATCAAATAATTTTTGCTGACCTAGGCCACATCGTGATACGTGCTGCCTGAACCAATCCTTGAATATTTAACTTATCTGGGATTATTATTTCCCTATCTCTTCCAATGGTGTCTGGTAGTTATCGCAGAGGACCAAGTGACACCAACTCACTTTAGATCTTCACGGGATCAACTATGATAAACTTTGATTATTTTACTGATGCTTTTTTTTAAATCCATTTTTAGAGCAAGCACTCGGAGTGTCTTTCTCAATTGCTCCGAGTTAGATGAATGCGTGCATCTCGGACAGAGTCAAAGAAATTGAATTTTCACATCGACTTCATTCCGAAGCAAATAACTGTAACCGGCGTTCTTCTAATTAGCAACTTGTTTAGAACGAGAGGAACACAGTATTAATCGAGTAGCAAAAAGAAGAAAAAAAATGAACGCACGTCGGAAAAAAATAAAAAACATTAGAAACAGGATTATGGAAACCCAGACATGTACCACACACACATACACACAAATGCATACACATGCATTTACACACGTGTATATGTGTGCCTACGTGTGTATATATATATATATATATATATATATATATATATATATATATATATATATATATATATATATATATATATATATATATATATATATATATCAATGTGTCATCCACAGACTGCTGTTTCGATGTATTACATATATATATATATATATATATATATATATATATATATATATATATATATATATATATTGATACATATATATATATATATATATATATATATATGTATCAAACCATAACTTAATGCATAGCTGTCCCGTCGAAAAGGATGATTGGACTGAGAATGAGCAAGATGAGATTTTGGGTTGAAAGCAGTTATTTGGGTCTTTGCATAAGTGGTTTAGCTCAATGGTAGGAACATCTCTGATGCAGCTACCCTATTGACGATACATTCAATTCCTGCAGCAGCTCCATTTCCTTTAATTGTTTATTCTATTTACATTGTCTAAATTGATTGATACATCTACTGTGTAATGACAGGGATGATTTAAACAATAAGTTTCTGTATGAATAATGTAATTCATCACTCATATGTATATATATATATATATATATATATATATATATACATTACATTTTACAAAGACATCTATTCCACCAAACGAAGGACGCAGAAAAATGAACAGGTAATATGAACCGAGAGTAATCAATTTGAAGATTTCCCAGAAGTACCTTTGCAAGACAGTAAGCCATCCACCAAACAAACAAAGAGAAGAAGGCTCTTGGACCTGATAACATCACCATCGAACTATTAAAAAAAAAGTGGAAAATCAGCACGGGAAAACTCGCCATCCTATTCAATTGTATGCGTCAAACTAGAAGAGTGAAACACTGCAATCATAATTCTGTTGAACAAAAAGGAAATCCGAAAGACCTTTCGACTAGAAAAAAAGAGTGAGACAACGTGATTGATATCAGCTTAACCAAACTTTTCACAGTCTGCCTCGAGATGATCTTCCGATACCTACAATGAGAACACAAAGAATCAGGATGGGTGGAGAATACCAAAGTAACCTCAGATTTACTGACAACATTGTCCTATTTGCTAAGAACCTAAATGATCTCCATATGATATCGATGAACTAAATGAAACAAACAAGAAAGTTGACCTCCACATAAACTTCATCAAAACAAATGTTATGCTCAACAAATACGTTGGGGATGAACATACAACGATCCAAATCAAAAATGCAGAGCTGGAGAAAGTAGACCACAACAACTACCTTGGAAAGCAAAATTACATGGAAAGAAGAAGCGAAGAATTGTACAAGGTTGGCAAGCTCTCGGTTGAGCAAGCACGACTTTCAAAACCAAGAAAATCGTTCTAGTCCCGAAAAGAAGGTTATACATCCAATGTACTCTAATGACAATCACATACACAGCTGAACCTTTGAATATAACCGAAAGATTGACTCTGAAACTGATAACTATGCAACGTGCACGTGACAAAGTCATGCTCGACCTCACATGGAGATTTCATAAGACAGTACACTATATCAAAGAAAGGAGTCCGAAACGCTGTACAAAAAAACTGTTAAAAAACACAAATGACAATGTGTTGGACTTGTTGCAAGTGTAATGTCCACTTCTTCTAGCAAAGGAAATTACACATATATGGAGTTATCTGCCTTTAACAGGGATAAACTTCCTTACAGTTATAAATCTCTGTAGAAATGGTAATTTCTTCGTCCCTTTCTCTTTGACATCACACAGAACTACCGATAAGATCATTATCTTTACGGTATTTGAACTTTGGCGATAAAACTCTCTCTCTATCTCTCTCTCTCTCTCTCTCTCTCTCTCTCTCTCGTTCTCGCTCTCTCTGTTCTGATGGACTTGAGGTAAGCTCGCTCTTTTTCGCTCTCTCTCTTTAGTTAGGATAGTTTATGTAGTTTTTTACACACACCTACTTTTCACGCACACACCCTTACATATAAAAAGTAATTCATTCTTCTTTCATCTCGATGTATCAAAGTTAAGCACTAGGGTCGGAGCTCCAAATATAACATTATAATGGCTATAATTTGTGTCGGCAGAAAACTCAAGTCCTTTCTTAATTTTAATTTATTCAAGATTTAAAACTTATTATTGTTTTAACCAATTCGTTTGTCCTTTTTCCGCGTTTATTAACGATCAAACTAACTGTGTACTAACCTTGATTTTGCATTTAAGGTGTGAACACGCTATTTACCAGAATTTATCTTCTCAGACTAATTCTGATTATCTATTTCGGGGGCTAATATAACAAACAGCCCAAAACAAGAATGTCAGACAACTGCTGGACATCACATCACACAACGTGGACCCCCAGAGAACAAGTGCAAGGCTGTGGCTAACAGAAAGTAAAATGGTTTGACGAACTACATGAATACAGGAAGTGCTGGCTGTGCCACATCCATGATGGAGAGGTCTGGCGAATCTTGGGGAAAGTTCGTATCCAACAGCAGACACTAACACACTGATCATGATGATGTAGAAGAGTAAAACAAAGTAAAACTAACTGTTTCCATAACAATGTGAGAAACTCTTACTGGTGATTACTGGTGCATTTCTGAATAATTAAACTAACCAACTTTATTCGTCCAAACAAGGACTAAAAAACAATGAACAGGATACTCAAGAAGTGAGCAATTAACTCGAGGACTTCCCACAAGTAACCCCGTGTGAGGTGAAACATGCCATTAAACAGACGAAGAAAGGAACAGCCCCTGGACCAGACAACATCACCATCGACCTACTCCAAAAAGCGGTTAAAAACATCACTAGGGAAACTGGCCATCCTTTTCAACTTCTGTCTAAAACACAGTAAAGTCCCAGATGATCGGAACAAAGCTATCATAATGTTTTTATATAAAAAAGGAAACCTGAAAGACCACGACATCTACAGGCCGATAAGCCAACTCAACTACGTATACAAAAATCATCACCAACCAAATCACAAAAACACTGGATGAAAACCAACCACAAGAGCAAGCTGGCTATAGAAGATGCAACTCGACCATGGATCACCAGCATTCGATAAATCAACTGAAAGAAAATGCAGCTGAGTATAAACTATCACTCGATTTCAAAAAGGCGTTCGACTCAGTAGAAATCCCTAAGGTCATGGAGGCCATCACTCGACAAGGTGTAGATCCAGTGTATGTCGAAGTGCTGAAACATATACACAATCACATCAGGCTACATAAAGACTCAGACCCTTTCCAGTTCGATAAAGGAGTAAGACAGGGTGATACCAGCTCACCAAAACTCTTCACCGCCTGCATCGAGAGGATCTTCAGAAGACTAGACTTTTAGAGTAAAGGGATTAGAATAGACGGCGAGTATCTGAGCAACCTCGGATTCGCAGACAACATTGGCTTTTTCGCAGAGAACCTGCACGACCTCCAACTAAATATAGATGAACTAAAAGAAGACGAATATCATATATCAGCCACATTGGAGATAGAAACACTGAGATCAAAATCGAAGACACAGAACTGGAGAAAGTAGATCATTACAACCTAGAACAACGAATCTCCATGAAACCCTCAAAAGAAGAAGAAGGAAAGCAAAGAATCACACTTGGATGGCCAGCTTATGGCAGAACAAGCTCAACTTTCAAAAATAAGATGATCCCATTAATCCTAAAAAGAAGGTGTGTAAATAATGCATCCTCCTAATGGTCACTTATGGAGCTGAAACATGGAACAGATCTGTAAATTGAGAACCATTCAACGTGCACATGAGAAAATTATGCTGGGCCTCACATGGAGAGTCAACAAGGCAGCATAGTACATCCGGGAAAAGACAAGAGTCAGAGACATCATAGAATCTATCAAAAATTACAAATGGCCGTAGGCTGGCCATGTTGCATGAATGGCGGACAACTGGTGGACATCGCTACTCATGACATGGATCCCCCAAGATCACATGCAGAACAGAGGCTGATAGAATATTACATGGAGAGACGAGCTAGACAAATTCAGAAAGTTCTGGCTCCGCAACGCCCATGATTGAGAAGTGTGGCGAATCCCGGGTAAGGTCTATGTCTAGCGATCTTTCCATACAGATTTTTGTAGGATTGAGAATATTTGGCAGCATTCATTTAACAATACAATTTTATCAAAAACATTTCTCCGATATTTAGCATTCAGCCACAAAACTAGAGTTAATGCATGTCTTGATGTGTGGATCGTAATGAAATGTGATTCTTTTGGCAAAATGTTCTTGTTTTCAACTCTCACATTCAAATTATGTAACAATCATCTTTGTTTTAATCAAATTCTTATAATTACTGTTTTATACAATTTATCTTGTAGTTGAGTTCATAGTATAGATAGGTTCGCGGTGTGAAAGCAAATGCATACGTGAATATAACAAAAAGTTGCTTAAGCAAAACCAGTATAGAATTCTACACTATGCGGGTGCCTGTATACATCAGCTTAAAATAGCACCGAAAAGGTTCCTCACAAACTCAAAATGTAAGATCAGTATCTAGTGAATTTATTGAGACAATGAGTATATGCTTCTATTTATTCATAACATGTAGCTAGAATATATTTCTTGCTATTCAACTAGTTACGTTCAAAAGCCCTTGGGTGCTGGAGAAGTTCCGAAAATGGTAACCGGAGATCGTTCACCCGGAGTGTACGTCACCATTGTATCAGGAGAGAAAGGGACAGGGATAACTCAAGTCTGCATTATAGATTAAAGAACCAGTGTTGAAATCAGGATAATGCATGTGTTTGTTATGCACTTGATAAAGACATGACTCTGTATCTTCGCCATCGGGTATATTATGAAAAAAAACTTTTCTCGTCATAACTGGGTCAGATAACGACCGCAAAGTAGCTTTTACATCATTTTAAAACCTAAGAGATGGCCAGTTATTTTCATATCTATCTACTTTCAATCAATCAATCAATATATATATATACATATATATATATGTGTGTGTGTGTGCGTGTGTGTGTGTGTGTGTGAGTGTATGTGTTTGTGTGTATGTTTGTGTGTGTGTGTTTATGTATGCATGTGAAATTGATTATTTATTGATAGCAATTTGTTGAATCTGTAAGGTAGTCGGAATATGAACTATGATACAATTGCATGACAGTTCGTAGAAAACGGATGATATTGATATAGATAAATCTTTACATACCTATGTATTCAAAATTACATATTTATCTATATCTATATCTATGTATGTGTGTGTGTGTGTGTGTGTGTTTGTGTGTGTGTGTAGTTATCTTTTTGGTCAGAATAATTTGTATAGGTATTGCAGTCTCCAATGTAACATTTCAATGCTCCCTGTTTCTTTTTTTTTTAGGTTTTTAATTTTATGTCTAAGTCCGAGTTGTTGCCCCAGACTCTACATTCTGAAATGCTACTCGTTCGACCATGACTTCCACTGATATACGAAGTGGAACACTCTGACTGCCTGAAACTTGCATGAAGATCTATATTGATGAATATCGCATATTTCGATACACACGAACGATTAGAGAATAAATAGGCGGCACGCTTGACTGGAAAAACATTTGAATCAGTTGTATTTAGCGAAACATACTTACTCACATGTTAACCGGTCGCATCAAGATTTTTTCTCCTCTATACGTAATACTGCTTTGAGGCAGCGTGTTTGAGGTCAGAGATGATGTATTTTTATGTTCGTTAAAAATGCTGAAATGAGGAAAAAGTTTCAACAATCAATGTGAATAAAAATAGAATTCAATACATTGTGTTTCCCCCGTTTGAGTTCATTTTTTTTTTCAATTTTTTTTTCAGATTTGAATTAAATAATTCGATGTCTGCTTCACGTTTGGTAAACATTTATCCTGAAACTTCATTTGGTTGCAATATTGAGTTAACATTTACTTATATATTTGTTTGACACATAACAGCTATATAAATTTTAATCTAATCACAAATTCAAAATTAACATACATCATAATCATAGCTTAATCATATAGAGGTGATAAAATTTAACCTTAACAATTTGATAATCACGTCATGAAAATGAAAAAAATGTCAATTGTTTCAAACTGAATTTTATACGTAGAATAATTCAAGAATAAATTTGTCATTCTCGTGACAATATCGTTTTTGCTAATAGCTTCATAAGCGAAATCCGAATAATGAAATACATTTTGCTCCATTTTAAATGAATTGTTTTAATGGTAACTTTAAAAGTAATTAGATTGAAACTAAAAAAAAAAATCCCCCGCTCATAACAATTGGTTGAACCCCAGAAACACATAATGGGTAATTTCTCTCCTAAACTATTAGTCTTTTATATATATATATATATATATATATATATATATATATATATATATATATATATATGAGAACAATGATGAAATATACAATATGCGTGTGTGTATATTTTAGTAGATATTAGTTAAAAAATACCACGAGTAGAGCGGTTATCAAATAAGTGGATATTTTTCAATGGTTCATCACAGATTCTACATTCTGTTTCACTTGGAATAGAATGTTCCAAGATTCATTTGAAAATCATTTTCAAGTTGAACAGAATGTAAATATATAGTGAACCGTTGGAGAATACACACATATATATCTGCACGAGTTCTTGGCTTTACGCTCTATGACTAAGGAGGAGGTGTACCGCATCAATCCACAAACTCTGGGTCAATCTGAGAATTGCATTTGACATTGTATGTCCCGCACCCACTGGACTTCTGGCAAAGTTCTATTGAGGCCATCCCAAATCCCTTAAGGAAATCGTTGTATACGTTGAAATTCAAGAAGAGAGAACTTTTGTTATTTCATGGTCAAAAGTATTCGGACAACAATCGACTAATAAGAAAAATAGTTATGAGTACTTTACAACAGGGAGTTTCTTTTCTCTCAGCTTATATTTTTTCGGACTACTTATCACTCTTTTTATTGCTTTTATTATTACAAGAAAAATTCAGGCAAATGAATTCTACATCTTAATGCATATGCACAGCTTTTCTCTCACTTTTTCTTCTTTTTATCCCCACCCATCAGTTTGTAAATAAAAAAGAGGAATTTTGTTCAACAAATGCGAACAAAATGTGATAGACATTCGTCAGCACCAAACAAGCCCTTGTTTCCACTCTTTATTTCTCTGTACTTCTTTAAAGAAAACAGTAAACTAATTTTGATGATCGTTTTTAATATCTCCCGTTCAACTCATATTCTTAAGCTTCCGAATCTTTTGAAAGGTTCGTAAACAACTTATTGTAGGTAACTGATTGTACAGGCAATGGGGAGCTGTGACAATTTCAAAAAGTCACTTCAAAGACTTACCTTACTCTGTGTTAACGATTGAGCAGGGAAATTCGCATAAGCTTAATTTTAATTTGAAAATAGTTTACTGCAACAAAGATCTTGTTAATTCAATCGACCAGGGGTGTACCTAAAATTCACTCCAACACTTAGGCTCCCGATAGGGGAGTCCCCGAAATCTCTATGAATTGAAGTCCATCTACAGAATTTCTACTCGAAATTTTACAATAACACATCTCAGTAAATGTTCGAGGGTCACCCTAAAGAGCCAAGACAGCCACTTATACCCTCAAATCAGCAGCCCCGCGGTCAAGAAGAGCCTCCGCAGGAAGAGGCCCTTTCGGTCGAGAAATCTCCAGAAATGCCCCTGTTTTCAATTTATCTCGGGCATTGAAAAATGTTCAGCAGTTCGTTTTTTAGCATAACCACTACGTGACACTAATTCGATGAGAGGCTTCTGTAAATTTAACAAACGTTCAAGTCAGAAGAACAACTTCCACCAAACAAAGACAGGGATAACATGCGAAAAAGATTTTTTGAGAGGGGAGAAAACTGAGGAGTTCAAAGTCAGACAGAGGTAGAAAATGTTGAACGAACCTTTTTCTTTTTTCTTACAAAGTATTCAAATCGTTTGAACACTGACGTCCCTATCTATTTCTTGGGGTCTCCATCATCTTTCTCTCATCAGCCAGTTGCTGCCTTTGGGAGATATGACTATTCCAGGGTCTTTTCTTCCCAATGTGTTACAGCAAATATCTCTCTGTCGCTGACGCTTTATTGATGGCCTCTTCGTTTGAAGAGTCAACCAATGAAAGGAGAGTGACTTTTATTATGTACGCTGATTGGTTAGGCGAGTTAAAACTCCGACGCCTAATGCCCACTAAAATCAATTGGTTCTCTTCCTTTGTTCGATGTGCTTTCACATGTTTTGCTGCACAATGTCATTGCAATCATAGATAAATACGCAATATCTTCTGTCGAAAAAATCTACAAACATTTTTCCAAAAGCATAATTCTAAAAGGAAAATACGTCTGCATATACATTCTGTCCTCCTGGTGTGAACAAAATCAAGTACGAACATTATATAATCATGTGATAACGGTTGAAACATATCTGTATATGTTTTGCCAGATCTATCCATATCCATACATGATAAATACACCTGCATATAAATTTCATCTTTCTGGTGTGACTGTAAATAGCTATAACAACCATATCATCGCATGATAACGGTTTAATTTTATCTGTATATGTTTCACGACATCTACTCGAACATGATACATCTTTTATTAAGCCTGAATGATTGGATAAACGTTTCCACTTCTATACAAATGAACCCTCTTATTTTATTTCATTTTCAAGGCATTCAATACATCAATGAGAAAAATGCTTCCGAACAAAATCATCATAAAAAACGCACATCTCATTAGTTACATACTTGACATGGAGGAAAAAATTGCTGACAGAATACGGTATTATTCAACACAGGGCAAAAACCCCGCTAACGTAGGACTAGCCTTATTTTTAAGAACACCTACACAAGAACACAGATATAATCAGGCCATGTCTTTTATTGTCTCCGGGGTGCAAATTGCCCCTAACATGACTTTTCGAAACGCAAGTGCTTCCAACTCCCACCACAATCTAGATGTGAAAAATTAGTTAACTCCTGTCGATCATGATAAAAAGTGTTCAAAATAAGTAACTAACGATAGACAAAAACGATTGACCAATACTGCTGATAAAATATAGAAAATATAGACTACAAATTTACATGGTATAGATTATTTGAAGTGCTAAAGAGAAGAAAATACTAGAAAAAAATACCCAAAATCTTAAGTTAAAACAAGTTCGAAGACCATTAAGAGTACCAAGGTTGGTTCTCACCAGGAACAAACAAATATTGTCCATAATCTTTTTTAGCCCATAAAAGATCCATGTTTACGCCAAAGAAAAAATATAATTTCCCTTTTTACTGAGAAAAAAATCTCTGTAATTCCTTCATTCTTTTTTCTCTTTCCTTTGTTCTATGTGCAAACATGATATGCTGCACTTCAAAATATATTTATTAAAATCTCCATGACGAATTATTAATCAGTCTTATACGTACAGGAATTGAATAATAACATTATTTCTTAGAATATTCAAACGGAGAGGGCGCAAATCTTCCAAATATGTAGGACCTAAAAGCCATGAAAATCAGCATTCAAATTTCCGATTTTTTTCTCTCGGGTCAAATGTTGTTTCTCACATTTCGAAGGTCAGGGCAACTCAAGCCTCATAACATTCTCAATTATCAGAACTCAATGTCTAGGTACGAATACGCAGTAGGAATCATTTGATTTCAATATTTCCAGCAACTTGCATCAGCAGTATTCAGTTTTGTCTGATGATAATTCATATTGTTGATCACCAACACTGGAGTTAATAGTAATCATCATCAGTCGGAGTAGATGTGAATTTTGGTCTCAGGAGCAGCCATTTTTTTTTTTTTTTTCGCTCTTTTTAAACTCCCAGATAAGAGTTTATTCGTCTTGTTTTCCGGGGAAAAACAATGAAAATGGGTTGAGTAATAAAATAAAACAATCCTGGCTGATTACTTCAACTTTTGTATTGTATATCTGATAAATAAATTCGTAGGTATGATAGACTTGTCAGATTAGCTGAGTTGCTAAAGGAGACGCCTCCTTATCAAATCAACCTAGGGAAATGCTAATTTTATATATAGGTTTGGCTTCACGTGACGTGATAGAAAAAACAGGGAAGAGTTTACTCCTCTATATTTGGTGGGTATTGTTCTTGTTACGGTGGGGAAAGCAAATTCAACTCCAACTTAGACTGGAGATTGACAAAAATATTTTTCTCACGGTATATTTTTGTTGCTTTTGTGTTTTATTTTCTCATTTTTGTCAAAGCTAATTTCCAGATTTAATTCCACTGACGTTTTGTTCGACAAGTTAGTCCAAATTGTTTGATAGCACTGTCTCTAAAAGTGTTCCCACGCCCAAGATTCTAGTTGGAAACCGCCAATCAAAACTGTCAAAATGGATCTCTCCAGTATCCAAGTCAGTCTGTCTGACTGACTATGCCTTTATACTTGTATGCATGTTTGTATTTACAACGCGTACAGGCCACACCAAAAGGAGAAGAAAGCTGAGGTAATAAGAATTTACTCTTTATTATGTCTAGAAAAAGACAGGCTTCTTTGTTTCTTTAAAAATGCCCCATAATAGTTTTTTTGAAGAGAGTTCAAATTGAAATGTACGTTTACATTAAACGGGTCCCAATTCTGTGCCCAGTAACATTCACAGTCGTTCATTGTTCAATATGGTTATCACTACCCAACAAAGGATGAGTGAAGTAACTTATTCATTGATCGTCCCTTTTTCAATTTTGTAAGTGATCACTTCAAAATGACTTGCTACTAAAAGACATTTGTCAAAGGTTTCTATTAAATGACTAACCGGACTTGTCGTTATTTTTTTTTTTCATTATAATTGTAATGACTTATACTTCATTTAATAATCTTTTTTTAAAAATTTTCAATCATTTTCGAGTCGACCTCATGAAAATACTTGTCAGTGAAAAGAACATTGGTTATGTTCTTTTCCAATTAGTCAACCAAACATTTCTCGCTGGATCACACAAAGATAACTGATGATCGAAAAACTAATCCGAATATCGATCAGTTCATTTATCCCTCTGATATAAAGTGACTGACTACTGAATAACGTATCAATCAAAATCATTGATATCGATCTAGAAACAAGTTACCTTATATATTTAGCACATGGTTTAACTGGATTGTTGTAGAAACCTTCTCTCTCTCTCTCTCTCTTTCTATATATATATATATATATATATATATGTGTGTGTGTGTGTGTGTGTGTGTGTATGTGTATGTGTGTGTGTATGTGTGTGTGTGTTCGTGTGTGTGTGTTTGGTCTCACATGTGTGTTTACACCCCTTTAAGTTATGTTATGTTACAACCAGGACACTGATTCTCGAGATATTCGAATTAACTGGATACTCCCCGGACGGACCCGTATAGGAACGCAGATTTGACTCACTGATGTTTGGCTAAATATATTCAAATTAATAGTACTAATATCAATAGTTATTTAAGTTGCATCATCTCAAATAAGCTTCAAATAACAAACTCTCAGATCACAATGCGTTAGCTGCAGCAAAATGATCTAATTCACACAAACTAATCTGATTTCTTTCGTATCCAACAAATATATCAGGAGTAAGTGGAAAAAAACATTCTTCTGACATCTTAATATCCAATTCAATGCTTATGAAAAACTGTTTTGAATTCTACGATCTCTATGAAATTTGTGAGTTGATAATAATCAAACTAATCATTTTTTGTTTCGCAGTTTAAGATGAGTTTGATGCATCAATATTATTTGGAAAAAAAGAAAGAAATATAAGTGACTTTGAATAATAATAACTTTTATATAAATACAAAGAATTACAAACGGTTTCTCTATATCCTTCAATAAAGTGCACAATCATTACTGCACCATATATTCCTTTGATCTTGGGTGTATCAACGGTAAGATAACATGATAGAGTCCATACCACTCCAGGCTGGTTTGGAAATAGATTTGACCGTCTCCTAGACTGGTTGCTAGAGAGGCAGATCTATCCAACTCTCTACCAATAGATTTCATACGAATATCAAACATCCCAAACAACAAAACTAGTTAATTTCAACCTATATTGGAACAGTACGGCAGTGATGAAATGGATACGGCATTTTCCTTCTTATTTCCACTTTGGCCATTCCATTCATAGCAGGGTTTGCTTACATTTATATGTCGTGTACGAACATACAGAGACGACCAACTTGAAATATATATATTTATATATATATATATATATGTGTGTGTGTGTGTGTGTGTGTGCGTATGCATATATATATGTATATATATATATACAGACACACAGACACACACACATATATATATATATATATATCCTTATTGATTTGAATTCCTTTGTTTTATTCTCAATAAGTACTTCTTTGATTGTATTCCCCCGTCTTTCTTCCCATTTTTGAACGAGGCAAATCGATATTATTCAATTATTTCCCAAATAAAGTATACAAAAGAGTATACTTAGCGTGATTGATATTTTTTCCATGGTCAATTTTTACACTCTCACAGTTTATAACAAATTTGAAAAAAACTAAATGCTCTTCTCCACATTGCTTCGTGTCCCAAATCATGTACAATTATTAAACTTAGAGTCTTCTTCGCTTCAATTTAGTTTGCCTTTCTCTGGATGATTCTGGCATTCTTTTCTTGCCTTGCATCAAGGGAAATATTTCTCATTTTCCGGGATGCTATAAGCTGAAGAATCCCTTATTCCAATAACAGCTGATTATAGTTTTTTTTCCAATAAAAGAAAACTATCACCCAAAAGGAAACGAAAACATGATTGTACGTGAACAACGGAAAGAAGAAGAGAAACCCTGAAATAGAGAGGGCAAAAAATAAGGGGAGTATTTGAAAAAATACTTTTAGATAACTCAAAAAGGATACGAAAAATAGAAATAGAAAAAGAAATGTAAAAAAAAGGAGCGAAAAGAACGAAAAAAAAAGAGTAGACAAAATATTTAAAAAAAATCAATTCAAAAAACAAAAACAAGAAAGGGATAAGGAAAACGGAACATCAAGAAACTGTCAGGAACAACTGAAAGGAATAAATAACAAAGTCGTGAACAAAAGCATAAACAAATTATAAAAAATAAATTACAAAAAACATGGGGAGGATAGGAAAATAAAGAAGAAATGAACCAATGAAAGAATTAAAAAAAAACAGAACAGTAAACAAGAGTAATAAGAACAGGAGGAGAAGAAAAGCAAATGCCTCAATGAAAAATAGAAGAAGAAAAGAAGAATCATGAAGAAGGGGATGAAATATACGGATATTGAGAGAATAAAGTTTTGAAAGAGTCACACAGATCTTATGAGAGGGAAAAATAAATAAAATAAAAAGGAAAACCAAAAATACAGAGTATTCACAAGGTTCCTATCTTTTTCGTTACAAAGTTTTTATCAAAAACAGGTAGAGACTTTATGGATATTCTATATGAAAAAATTCGAAATTATGATCTTGGTTCAGTGATTTACAAGCCATGTGCCGATGCACATTAGTGTACTGTGGGATATCTGCAGGTGTGCCGCAGGAGTTATGAGCAGGGTTGGTTATCCCTCGAACACAAGCCGTGGGGCATGATTACCAGTGTGGATACAAGATAATATTTGACAACGTTTCTTCATTACTAGTACCTGTGTAGTAATAAGGAATATGCACAAAACGAATGTACTATGCGTATTAAACATAAATATGGAACTTGGAGTTTGTTGCATTCAACTTGAATTTTATCAAACAGATTTTCTCCTCAACATACGTGATGAAAAGGGATATTTAGTCAGACTATTTGAACGTAAAAATTGCAATATATTAGATTTTAAAAATACTTTAAGAGAATAGCACATGACGTCATTGTGACACGTGCAAAAGTCGATAAATAGACGTTCAATTCGTTGGTGTTTGCTTGAAAATATGTGAAAGCATCAGAACAATTTGTCAAAATTTGTAGCAAGTCTAATATATATATATATATATATATATATATATATATATATATATATATATATATATATATATATATATATATATATATATATATATATATATATATATATATATATATACCCTGTTTTATGGAAGTTGGCTTCACGCAAAATGCTTCAGCCCTCCAAAGCTTTGAACTCTGGTTATGAGCTTCTGTACTTTATCTCAATTTATTTCGTGTATCTGTTGGACATTTTGATGCATGGCATCAAAATTGCCCCCAAAAGCTTGTTAAGATGTTATAAAACTGGCAGCTGTTGAGAATATTTTTTAGGGGAAGAGGGGGGCGGGTTGAGAACACTAAAGAATTTTCCCTGTATTAATTATTGGTATTTACTTCTTCATTTTACGCTATTTCGGATTAGGAATAGTTTCGTGGGATGGTTGTACTCAAGGGACACACACACGCACACACACATGCACAAGCACACACACACATAAATTTAAAATCATGATAGAAATAAATAAATAAAATAATAATAGAAATAAAATGTGTCAAGATACATTGATATGCACCTAAAAGTTTCGATTTCACATTTACTCATCTTAATGTACCACAAATGAGAGTAATTAGGTGTAGGAAGATTATAGGGTGCCAAACTTCCAGCTCGGGAGAGACAACGTGCTTACCATATAAATCATCGGTAGTTTGCTTTTTACATGAACTAAAATATTGGGAAATTTGCAACTGTCTCAGCCACGAACTGGGCATGCTTTTGTAACTTGCTCATGTCTAAAAAGTCAGTATTCAAAATCCATGTTTTTACTTGCTGCTAACACCGACTGCGGGAGCTGGTGGTGAATACTCATGTCTAACTGACTAAGGGAATCCAGCATCTCCTGACACATAAGACAAATCTTTGTTCAGCATGGTCTTCTTCATGATCAGATCAGTTTTCAGTAGACTCAATTATCCGAATAAATTTTGCTGGTCAGTCTTGTTTGGATAATCGGGGTTCCTCTTTTTTTCTAGTTAATTATTTGAACACCATGTCTAATGAGTTAAATATTATATGACATATTTATTTCATTCCGATAATTCAGAGACAAAAAATCGGTGAACAATGTGATATTTGGATACGTTTCAAGTGCGTATTATAAATAATAAAATGTTACATCTAAGTTTAGCCTAAGGAAAAGAGAGAGCTTACACATTGAAAAAAACTACCTTTTCAACGTTGAAGGCCTCAAATGGTTGCAAGTAGTAACAGTAAGTAGCGGCTGACATTCATAGTCTTCCACATGACGCATACATCCGAAAAAGGCCGTAGATCTTATCGACTTGGATCATGTGATAAAAGCATATTAAATATACTTGTCTGCATATAATGTGAGGTATAAATATGTATTCCGTTCTTATAGCAAAACTATGATCTGTAGTTTTCAGTTTTTCTCAAATTTGATTGTGAAACGTTATTATACACTGACTTTACGAGTGTATATAAGTGTTAGTTATTTGTATGGAATTTACCTGATGCTTGTGAGTTCAATCCTTGGGTCAGGCAGTGGAATCCATATATTTTGGTAAATTGGAATGAGCAGAATCAGCATCGCAAGGTTGTAGCCTTTTCAAATTTGAAAGTATTCGGATCGAATTTGAGGTAAATAAAATACACACAAATGAATACGACGTGCTACCAAAATGGCCATGAAAATAAATGACTTATCCTAACACCGATTTACCATCGTTTCCACCAATGTAATCACCCACCTAACTCACACTGAGCACTGTTCATAGAAGTTTTTACTACATCCGGTTTGCATGTGCTGTTCAAATTCACGGCCATATGAATAGCACCTGGCAGTATGTGTTAAATACTTCAAATACATGTGGACAACAGGACAGTATGATTCCCAATAGAAGGAACCTCTCGAAATCACATGTTCAAGATTGACTTTTTGTCACTTCCCGCTTTAATGAACAGGAAGTGATGAATACCAAAGTTATTGTATCGGGCTAAGAACCTCAGACTTCTCAATCTCCAATACAATACTCTATGTACTGAACTGTATCCCCGAGCAAAAAAAAATGTTAGTCGTTCCGAGCTAGCAGCAGAGATTTCAAAAGGTTAACATGTTGCGATAATCAAATTTGGTTACTTCATTGCAGCTATTCTGGCTCCGTTGACAGGGCCTCCTGCGGACATATTTCAGGTTTGCAATTCAAGATAACTCAATCATGCCGAAATGAATCATTGATTTAATGATGCCATGTGTCGCGGGGCGCTGTGTTGTCCTTCAAAAATAGTCGATGCGAAACTCCTGCACGCCAACAATAAAACAAACAAATAAATAGTCACTGAATAGAAACTGTCACATGACTGACATTTCTTGGCAGCATGCCATGTTGGGGGAGATCAATCAAAAATTGTTAAATGTGGGTGGTCAATCGATAATTCACTTTTTACGCCTTTAGTTGAATCATTGAAATCAATTAAAAAAACAAAAAGCGTGAATGCTACTGGGTACAAAATAAGGACTAATTTAGCATGAACTTACACTGAAAATTGAACCCCGAGCCCCAATATAGACCTAACATTTTTTATCAACAAAGGGAGTAAATGTTGGAATTTTCCGCTCTTCAGTTCCATTACTGCGGCCTGTAAGCGTCATACATACACGGATAACCAGCCAGCCAGCCAGACCAAATTGAAAACAGGAAAAAAGGTGAAATTTTTGGTCAACAGTTTGTAATAGACTAAGTTCTTCACCAAGTGTCAGTCTAACGATTGCATATCTGGCCCTGTTCAATGTCTAAAACTCTACATTATTCTCCAAAAGTGCAAAAACTCTGTGCATTTTGTAACTTGCAAAGCCTGTAACATGGGTATTTGCTCATATATAATTGAAATGATATTGATATGACAACACCCCAGCGACATTCATTTACCCCATCATGCTGCATCAGAATCGCCCGTAATGACAGGACAATTCTTTTACTTGGGAAACGAAGTCGACTTCGCTGTCCTAATGACGTTGCTTGGAGCTTTTGAACACTGCCATGGGTGCTTTAAGGCACATACCATCGTGTAAGGGTTAGCAAACTCGTCTGACATTGTGATATGTTCGTTCATTGGTCGCCACAAGCAATAGTCTTGTACCAGACTATGAATTAATGGTTACCGATTTGGTCTACCAATCATTCGTATTCCAGTGAATTTGAACCTCAATGGTGCATCCCTAGTCCGTCCTTATGCCAGACTAATTTAGGCTTTGGGAATATTAGTTGCTTTGCCGCGAGAGGTTAGTAAAAAAAGGATAACAGTGATGATATTTTATATGAGTAAAAAAGAGAGAAGTATTTAAACCTGTGCTTTTGCATATGCTGCAGGAATACGCAAGCCACACACACACACACACACACGCATACATATATACATGTGTGTGTGTGTGTGTGTGTGTGTGTGTGTATGTGCTTTACATATTTATGTGAGTCAACATTAGTTTTTCCATTTGCTGAGTTGGTTAAGATTTTGTAGAAATATATATTTTTTCCCTTGGTTGTGTAATTTGAAGTTATGTACCTTGGGCAACACGTGGTATTTCTTGGCCATTATAGAGGCAGTATATCTTATCCTAGGTCGGAGTCAAGCACGAATGCAAAAATCAGATTTCATCTGGGTCCTACCGACAAAATGGTGATCAGACGATTTGACTGAAAGGAGGAATCCCATCCCTCCTGCAACTTCTCATTTTATCCATTCGAAATTCCAGAAAAAGGGAGAACTTAGGAAAGAAAATTCCTATAGGTATGAAGGCCCCTAGCAGAAGACGGTTAGAAGATTCAGCAGATTCAAATTTCAATACTTTTTTACATGTTCATTTATGATTAATATGATATATAATATAAAATGTCCTGGATAATTGTCAGAATTATAAACAAATTTAAGCAGAATTGATCAACATTTGAAGTAGTTTCCCACTTGTAAGCAAAAACAATGTTTTTATTTTGAAATGTAAACGGAAATCCCTCACATAGAATATCTTCACGACCCTATATTGTAGGGGTACCGAATTCATCCAATGAAATGACACAACAATGACACCAAAAGCGAAAGATTGTCTGGTACAAAAACTAAAGATGTTGAATTGCTGCAGTTCTATCGCTAAGGCGACGATTACCGGTCTGTGAATAAGTATAAGGATGGTGTAAGTTATCATATTGATAGTTAGAATTATCAATGATGTGTGAATCAAAAAGTATATTACAATTGGTGAGCTGTCAAAATTCATTGCAATAGATTGATTGTATATCATAATTATTATAAGTGCTCACATTTCAGATAATTTCATTGTATTTAAGTCTGGATATGGCATGGCATTTTATACGTTCCTCGTCAATCAGCCCAATTATGATTCGTTTCATTCTCAAGACATACGGCACGTATACATACACAGGCTTTAGTGACCGCGGGGATATATCTCGGAGGTCTCTTTTAGAAGCCTTCGAGGACGTTTGTGTCACAGAAAATGGAGTAAATAAGATTTCCCCAGCTTTTATAAACACAGACAATGACGTCATCATTGCATGAAACCTACGCAGAAATTGGTTTTTATTGCATAGATGAATAGGGAAGACATGTAGGCTAAGCTGCTAATTCGTTTTTTTTTTTCCATTTTTTTTTTTAAATCATTAAACAAAAATATCGCTTTTTAAAAATTCTCTTCTATAATTTTTGGCATTGGATTTCTTGATATGTTAGTCTCAACAGGGTTAATTCCCTACTTGGAGGAAATTATCGATGCGTTTGTAATAGAAATCCATAATTTATCATGAACGTACGGAGAGGAATCAGCAAAATCACCCTCATTTCTAGTCAGTTTTCCTACGTAAAATCCACATCGTAAAATTGTTTCTTAAAATACTTCATCGATTAATCGGAAGATCGATTGAATATATCATATTTCAGTCATTAACATCTAAAACAAATTCGAATCCAATCTGTTTTCAGACATTGGAAATATACCTGAAGTCGACATCCAGTCTGAGAATCGACCTCTTGAGATGCTAATCGAGGTGATCGTTTTAAAGCCCAAGAAAGAGACTCAAGTGTTGATTGATGAATTTTCATTGATTTATTCTTTTGAAGACTCAACTAATCGGGAATATTTGTTCGAAACAAAATTAAGGGAAATTATTCTATTCAACAGTTGAAATAATTTTCCATTCTTTTTACTTTAACCGAAAACAGTTCATTTTAAACTAAGAAGCACTTGGAGACTGCATAAAATTAATTTTTAAATTTAATAAATTAAAATCGCTGATGATGAAGTTCCCAAAAGACAAACAGAGTACCGTACTAGATAGCTTATCATCATCATCTTCAGTCTTTTATCGTCCGTCGTTGAATATACACCTTCCCTAAGACTTGCTATATTTTCCATCACAGGCGTCACAGAGCAAGTATTTTCTGAATTTATCAAGTTTATTTCTCCATCTTGTATTCTGTCGGCCTCGGTTTACCATGTGATAAATTGGGATCCATGTTGAGTCGTGATGCCAATCTGCTGTCTGCCATTCTAGCAACGATACCGGCCCATTGCCATTTAATTTTTCTGGTAGATTCTATGATGTCTCAGACTTCCGTTTTCTCCCTATACAGTGATGCCCTGTGTTCTCTCCATGATTCTCTCGTGCATGGGTTCCATGCTTCTCAGTTTGTGGGTCTGTCTCTCGGTTAGGTTCCGTGTTTCAGCTCCTTAAATGATTAACAGGAGAATGCATTGTTTGTATACCCTCATTTTTAGAGCTTGCTCTGCCGAAGGCTTGCCATCCTAGGGTGATAATTTGCTTGATTTATTCCTCTTTTGAGGGTTTCATAGAGATTCATTGTCTTTGGTAGATGTAGTGGTCTATTTTCCACAGTTTTGGATCTTCGATTTTGACAGTTATGTTCTTGTTTTCGATGTGATTGTTACACATGACTTTTCTTCCACTGAAGTTCATATGTAGGCTGATTTTTTTGCTTTCTCTGTTTAGTTCATCTAGCATTAGTTGGAGGTCGTGTTGATTCTTTGCAAAAAGGGCGATGTCGTCTGCAGATCTTAGGTTGCTCAGATATTCGCTGTCTATTTTGATTCCTCTATTCTCCCAGTCCAGGTTTCGGAAAATTATCTCGGGGCCGGCTGTGAAGCCTTTAGATGGGCTTGTATTACCTCGTCTTACTCTTTTTGGTAGCTGGAAGGGTTCTGAGTCTTAATATAGTCTGATAAAGGAGTTGCTGTGATTGTATATATGTTGCAGTACTCTGACGTATACTGGGTCTACACCTTGTAGAGTGATGGCCTTTATGACCTTAGAAATTTCCACAGAGTCAAATGCTTTCTTGACTTCTATAAATGCTACAGTGAGTGCCATTTTGCATCTGCTGCTTTCTCTTTCAGTTGATTTATTGAATGAAGATGGACGATGGTGGGGTAGCTTTTTCTTAATCCAGCTTGTTCCCTTGGTTGTTTTTCATCTAGTGTTTTAGTGATCTGGTTGGTGATGATTTTTGTGAGAAGTTTGTAAACGCAGTGGAGTAAGCTTATAGGTCTATAACTGTTGGGGTCTTTGTGGTTTCCCTTTTCATGTAAAAGCATTATGATTGCTGTGTTCTAGTCTTTCACGACTTTAATCTATTTTAAAGACGGGGAATAGAGTTACTAGTTTTTTGCTTTTTTTATTGACGATCTTACCAGCTTTTTGAGAAGATAGACGGTGATATTATCTGGTCCAGAGGCTTTTCCTTTTTTTAGTTAGTTTGATGGCCTACTCTACCTCCCATGGTGTAACTTCTGGGAGGTCTTAAATCTGATTTTCTGCATTATCCTGTTCGTTGTTGCGTTGTCCATGTCTTGAAGAGTAGAGATTTTGATTAAATTCTTTCTCCGTCTGTTACATGTCCGTTTTCTTCAAGAATGCTACTTATTTGTTTCTCTCTTTTACTGAGAGCTTTTTATTGCTTCAAAACCCCGACGTTTTCTGGGAGTTGTTTTGGTGATTGCTGTCGTATACCTTCTTTGGTCTTCTCTTAGTTTCTTTTTTAATTGTTTCGTTTAGTTCGATCTCCTCTATTTTTTCTCTTGTTCTTGTTGGTGGATTGAGGTTTCTGCGCTTTTCAATGAGTTTCCTGGTTTTGTCTGAGATTTTATTGATGGTTTGTGTATTCTTTGGTTTAAGCATAGTAACAGTTTCTATCAGAGAGGTAATTTAGAATTGAAAAACAGATATAAAATCCTTACAGAAGTGAACGATACCATCATCAACGAACTCCATGGACGCTTTATGAAACGCCCTATCCCGTCACAAAAATGGCTGTCAAAGATAAAATTGATCTTTGTTGTCCAGTCACATAATGATCATAAATTGAGCAGGAGTATTCTCTGTTGAAGCGGGGATATTCTCTACTGAAATAATGATAATGCGATACTCATCCACAACAATTAGATTGTGAACTAATAACGTTTCAGTTTTTCCAATCTCTCCAATGATTTGAACTCATGATACACTGGAAACTATTTAGTGCTGTCAGCTACGATAGGATGTTCCACTGTACCAAGTCTTGACACAAAATCACGCAAATTTTCGCTAGCCACGTTTTTTTTCCTATTTCTTAAATGCTTTCACATTTATTTCACGTGTTTCCACTGACTAGGTGCCAAGTTACATCATGATCACATAACCGGTTCTCATGTTATTCAACAAGGCTACCTAGTTTCTGGACATACAACGTGTTTATGATTTTTCCAAAAGCAACATAACAGTAAGAACATTAAAAAGCAAAATCGAAGTTAAATAGACTATTTTGTCTGTATAAAAACAATGAAGTTTACATAGTGTCTGCATCATGTTTTGTGTGATGTAAGTTATTATATTCGTATAATTAGGCGCATAGCATGCATTATATATCTGCAAAGGTAAGCATCAAACTTGTGCACTGTGATTGTTTCAATCATTCTTCATTGCATACAAATACAAATGCTCACTTTTCCAATGATTTCAATAAACTGAACTCGTTTTGATAATGCAAGCTGTGAAAATATTTCGTGCCATGAGCTACAAGAGGGCGTCCCACTGTTCCGAAACCTGACACAAAATCACGCAAATGCTCGCCAGCCATGTTTTTCATACTTAAAAAAAAAAAAAAAAAATTGCTTTTACTTTACTTGAATTTCAATTTTATTTTGCGACATATTTGCCATAATTCAAATATAATTTGTTTCGGTCTAATCGATATTTGGATAAAAATCAAATAAGTTATTCTTCCTGGAGTCTCATTTTCATATTTCTTCGTGCTTTTTTTTTTTTTTTCATTACATAATGACAAAAATCTCATAAAATTTCGTTATGTTATTTTCCTCTAAATTTTGTTTTTCATTTTGCATTTCAAATATTATATTTATTTAATTTTTTGTCATTATTAGTCTTTTCTGGTCATTCCAAGTAATTTTCTTAAAGAAATATTGTTAACTTAGTTGCCCATCGGGGTTGTCGTCGAGAAGCCGCCGAGTAGTTTATCAAGGCAAGGTCTGAATTTATACCAAATATCAAATCCATCAGACGCAATTATCAAATACAAATAAGCCCGCCAGTGAAAAGAGTAAAAAAAACAAGAAAAACTATCGTTCAAAAATGCAAAAAAAGGTTTGCCGTTCAAGTGTCTGTCTCGAGCACGTGAAAAACTGCGACGGAAAGCCCAAGGCGCACACGTGGAAAAGTGAACTGCTGTATGGCATGCATATGTGCATCTATGTGTGGTTATGTGTTTATTCGTTGAATAAGGTCTGTGTGAACGGCTGCGCTGGTTTAAACTCAAGAGTTTCGAATAGAATGGGGCTTTTAGTTTTTCAAAACAAACTCATCCTGTTGTGTAGGGTGGGAAAAGTAGTCGTTCTGAACGTGTGTGCCACATTGGCCTTTGTCCGTCTGTCGTTGACCTTCCTAGGATTCGCCCAACCTCTCTATTGTGGGCGTCGTGGAGCCAATATTTCATAAGCTTGTCTAGTATCTTGTATTCAGCCAGTCATGATGTAGGCAAGAGTGAGGAGCAAATGACGGATATTAACACTGGGAAATATCTACGAACTAAAAAATAATGGATTCTTGGATATTTTAGATGTTTTTGCATCTCTTGCACAGATCGACGTCACTACCTAATATCAAAATGTGAGTTGCATCCCTACTAGCTCTGTAAGTAAATCAGTGACATCCATGGGCAGTTTTCAGTAGAAGAGTCATAATCTTGAGTCTCACCTAGCACTTATCCTTTTGTCTTCATTTCCTGATTTTTTTCTGACTTTTTGATCCATGTTTAAAACATTTTGATAACCTAAAATGCCTCGTTCTCGTTACTTTATTTATTTTATACCATGATGTAATCTTATTCGAGAGACAGGACAGATGCTTTTTTTCTTTCTATGTATGATATGCCGTGTTGGATTCGTTGGTTTCATCTTGCTATAATTCGCAAAATATCTGTCCACCGATCAGTCTTTCTGTCTGTCAAAAAACTCGACATAACCCCATGGAATTTTCTGTTAGTACTCCTACAAGCTTTAGGTAAAGTTTGGTGAGTTTTGAAATTCAACCCCAAAATGATTTTAAGGAGGTTTGATCGATTCACAATTAAAAAAAATCCATATTGAAACGGACACGACGCCAGGTAGATTGACAGCTGTTTCAGCTAGAGTCAAAGACTGAGGGATTGGTTGGTATCGTTTAGATAGAGGATGAGAGTGAGAAGGAGAAGATAAATTAACTCAGGGAGATTTTTCCTTTCTCTCCAAAAAAGAATGTCGCCTGCATATCCCCTCTTTAAGAACAGTCACTCTTTCTCTCCTCGTCTAGGTAAAAGCATGAGAGCTAGCGTATACATATTCACAATTACAAGTCTTCAGATCATATGATATACGTAAATCATAGGTGATAAATCTTATCTTCAAGAAGTTCGATCTTTCCATTTTAGGTTTATTGTGTTGAAAATGACAGATTGCAAAATTTCACACCCTCGCCCAATCAATGTTAAAAACAGTGCACTAATAATAACATTTTACCATTTGATTTAATTTTTATTTGTTTTATTAGGTGAAAAATGGTACATCCTTATTGATCCTTTTTTTTTTTTTTTTGCTACTATTCACTTCTGTTGATTTTTATGGCTGGTAAACTCAGGCTTGGTTCCTCCCAGCGGTGAGTAAATAAATTAAGAGCGTGCACTGGAATAAAGAAAAAGTTCAAAGTGAAAATCGAACTCAAGACCGGGAAGTGACTGCACTTAACGTGCAACTGTTCTCACCATTCAACTACTGAAACTCAGTGTCTCATACCAGTTCGAATTAAACCTTTAAACTCACAACCTACTGAAATCTTCTATTCGCCGTTTGTTCTGAAACAGCAGTTCAATCAATTTTCTTTTTATTTTAATTTATTTTATCAGATGAAGTATTGTAATTTTTTTTTTCAGCTATTTACTCTCATCTTAATAGATAGAGATAAAGTATGAGTTTGGATTAGAAGGTCACAAGTTCAATGCTTACCTGGAACTTATTTTTCATACTGATCTACGTTGTTAATTCATTCAATCACTGCTGCAGGTAACTCAGTCTGAGTTTAGTTGCGATAAAAAGCTCCGACAATTAGGATGAACATGAACCGTAGCAAAACTTACTCCGCTGGCTTGGGAGACTAGTCAGTCTAGCACAAATATTACAATACTTGTGTATGTGTATACGCTAGCTGAAGTATGAAAAACATTATCACAAGAACTAGTTGATTGTTGGTGTACTACACTGAATCCTTCGTGACATTTCGCGGAGTTATATGGCGATGCTTACATAAGTTAGCTTATATGGTGTATATTAAGAATAAAACGACCTGTGACCAATTTTTCATCATCTGATAACTTTTGATGAAATATTTATGAGTTTGTACACCGCTATGACGCTCTAACCGGTCCTTGCACGAAGTTGGCAATCACTGGATATGTAGATAAAGACACAAGGCAGAGCAGTGTTGAGGTTGAAGTTACTTGGATTAGCCGTTCTTGAATGTAATGAATATGGGTAAAAAATTTTCGAAGATTTCTTTTTCCCTGCCTTCCACCCAATCAGGTTCTCTACTTTTATCATCCCTGTTTCCTCCTTGTTTATTTCAACCTTTCTTCCACTTTTTCTACTTGAAAAAGTTTTTTCTCAATCATTATTTACCCTCTTCTCTAATTATCTATCGTTTGTTCGTTCGTCCCTTTTTATTGTTTTCGTTTATGTTTCAATTTTTCGCGTCTTAATCCTTCAAGCTTATCTTCTTCTTCTTCTCCTTCTTCTTCTTCTCCTCCTGCTTCTTCTTCTTCTTCTTCTTCTTCTTCTTCTTCTTCTTCTTCTTCTTCTTCTTCTTCTTCTTCTTCTTCTTCTTCTTCTTCTTCTTCTTCTTCTTCTTCTTCTTCTTCTTCTTCTTCATCCAATCTTCCATTCATTCTTTCTTCCTTCCTTCTTTCTCCATCCTCCTATTTATTTTTTTCTTGTTAATTATTTTTTCATTATCTTTCCTTTTCCGTCTACTTTTCTTATTATTCTTACTTAATTCTTATTTTCCATCGCTGAATTCCATGAACTGTTTAGCTATATTTACTTTACAGAGTGTGATCACACCTCACCCATTATCTTTAAGGAGAACAGTAAAAACAGCACATCACGCATCAACAATTGCGGTAAAAGCAATAGTTTTAAAAACTCCAATGATTGGACACAGAAAAAAATCTGCAAAAAAGATAACCGTCATTAATAGAATATAGCAGCAACAAACGCACCAAGAACTGTTTGAAATATAATGAATAAAACAATTCCTAATATAAATGAATGTTAACGATTTCTTCTTTTTTTTTGCTATTGTAATTTTCACATTATTGGTTTTGGTTGCTAATATTACTTTTATAGTTGCTGTTATTGATGTCGGGTCTTTGATAGTATTGTGCAGCAACAGTAGTGTTTGTCAGTTTCTCTTGAAGAAAAACAAATAATGAGATTTGTGATTTCAGGCGAAAAACAATGCATTGGACTTTTTTTTCAAATACCGTAGATTATAGGTTTTTTATCTATTTTCCCTCGACGGAAAACTTGTGCAACTTTATAATTCATATTGTTACCAATAGCAAGAAGTTGATGGCAGCATTTCAGAACTTTTTAAGATTATACAGTGCAACGCAATTTTTGTTCCTGAATAATTATTGTCATTTTCTGATTGCTTATGCATAAAATCTTTTGAAAATGTCTATATTCTCTTCGAATTTGTTTCTTGTGATCAGGACGGTGATATTCGTATGTACTCGTTCCAATTGAAAACAAAATTGATTTCAAACTATCACTCTCCTATTTGGGACATTCCTCTTATTCTATTAGATACAATCAGAAATAACATTTATTATCTGGGAAAATTTATTTTAATTGCACAGTGTAATATACGTATGAATGCATATATTATTAACAGCCTTATTAGTAAATCCATTGTACCTAGATCAGTATAAGCATCGACATCGAATCTTATTTTCATAGTATTTATTAGCATCGACTTACGTTTTAGCCTTTTCTTAACATTCCGTTTTGGTTAACGAAACCATTCCTTAACATACTCTTTCTTATTATATAATGATATTTGAAAGGGTTGTATCCGTCAAGCACAAAGCTACATGTATGAAGTACGGAATAAAAGTTGGAACCACGATAAAAGTTATAAACAAGTTTGTTAAACTGTACTCAACGATGATCTGCCCCTTCAGTAAAAAGGAACAGAAGAACAACAAAAGCAATAAAGATCTCTTCCAATATATAAATATACATTGTTTTCACTAACAGAGATAATTTTTGCGATCGAGCGGCTGCCATCTTTGCTAATGACATTGCTGGATGACTCACCTGGTGGTAAGTGTCCACCTAATTCAAAAATATTTAAGTAGACACTTGCTCATCATTTCCGAAAAAATCCCTCTTACTCAACTTTCAAACACAACCATAACCAGATCTAGGTTTATATGAATTTAAAAAATCTTTCAATGGGGACATTTCCCGGAAACCTATTTTTAAAGAGACTTGTGAAGATCGTGAAGGCCGGAAAGAGACAACCAGTCATTTTTGCTCGGTATTTTGAAAAGAAAAATTAGGATAAAATTTATTTTGGTGTTGGATCTTACCTCTCTTATTTTATTTAGAAACTGACCACCGACACTATCGATATAGGTTTCTTTCAGATTTCAAGTTGGTCAGGCTGACTATTTTTATAAGTATGTATGTATTTATGTATGTTTTTATGTATGCATGCATGCCTCCGGTAAAGGGCTGAAAATTCGAAAATTTATTTCTGATTATGTCAACAGAAATAGTTTTTACTTTTTTCAACCCCTCCAAATATTGTTGGAGGGAGTTCAAGTTTGCAATGTAAGTTTATGCTAAGTTGATCCCTTACTCTGAGTCCGTTAGTTTTATGGAAAATTGTTTTTTTTTGGTCACAGCACAACAAAAAGCGAGAGAAATAACATATTCACTATTCACCTTTTTTCCGTGTTCTTTTTCTATGGATTACTCTCAACATGGGATGCTGCTGAAAGACGTTGGTTGCATGGTGGTTTCTATTGAATGATTTACAAAACTTGTTATAATTGATATTTGATACCTTTTCATGGGATACAAATATGGAAAGAACCAACCTAAAGATGAAGTCTAATTTCTGCTTCTTTTTTTCGCTTGCATTCAAGGTATATAATCAAGACTACCTGTTTAGTATTCAAAATTTGAAAATTTCAATCAACTGTTAAATCATTTATGATGGGAAAGTTTTTTAAGCTTAGCCAAATCTAGACAATTTTCTTGCTCTTTACTACATGATTTAATTTCAAATTTCGAAAGTAAATACTACTCAAGATGTTTTTATGCATAATTGTCTGTACAGACAAACGAACGGACAGAGAGATAGAGATATAGCAATAGATAAGTGCGTGTGTGTGTGTGCGTGTGTGTGTGTGTTTGTGTGTGTGTGTGTGTGTGTGGGTTATACTTATTAATCCCAGAAATCATATGCAAGACGGCATGACAATTTAGGTAAGCTCAAGTCCAGTGTATCTTGGGGAAGATTTATGTCCAGGGATGTATCTTATAAGGCTGCTGTTGTTGCTGATGGTGATATTATATCATCATTTAGTTATCCCCATGCAGTTAGTCCTCATCATCTTCAGTTCAATGAATTATCATAGTCCCTTGCAGTAAGACATAATCATTTTCAGTCCCATATTATAGCGATTAGGATATTTCCATGACGTACCTTACCTTTTTCTGCCCAAAATTACAACCATTGAGATATTTCCATGCTCTAAAACCACATCATTTATTAAAGGTTTGGAAGGGGGCGTGAAAAGAAGAAAGTAGGGTAATTGGCTAAAGTGTAAGGACATTCCCGTATATGCATATAATCTATATTTGCATAGCATTTAGTTAAGATCATGGGCTGACAACTAAGATGAAGAAAGAAAAGGGAGATAATGAGATGATACAGGCATTCGTATTAATCTTAATTGTTAACATCCAGTTATTTGTTTGTAATTTCTTTGTGTTTAAAAGTGGCCATTGCTTTGGCTTACAATTAAAGTACCCTTTGAAAATTATGGGCCATAGCTTCAAAGAAAATGTAATTCAATATTTAACTCAATAGGTAAAATATTCAATACGACTCCACTTTTAATTTCCAAATAAAGAATATTTAAATAGGATAAGTAATTTATGTAATCTCCTTGTTTCCATAACAGAAATCTTTGACCCCTAAGAGAGAAAAATGAAAGTTCCCTCTCTATGCTGATCATTAGAAGTGAAATAAAAGTTTTCCCTCGATTTTATCCCCAAAAATGGAAGAAAAATAGTTTTCTCTCAATTTTGACACCCAAAAGCGAAAAAAAAGGTTACTTTTCGATTTTGACTTCTAAACATGGAAAAAAAGTTCCTCTTTAATTTTGACATTAAAAATGTAAACGAAGGTTCTCCTACGATGTTGACCCCTAAAAATGAATAGCAATTCCTTTGGTTTCTGACCCCGAATAAGGAAAATAAGTTTTCCCTTGATGTTGATTCGTAAAAATAAAAATTAATTTACCCCTCGATTTTGACCACCAAAGGTATAAAATGAAAGTCCTCTTTCAACTCGACCGCCAAACGTAAAATTTTGATTTTGATTCTGATGAGTGAATAGAAAGAGAAATTTTGTTCGATTTTGACACCTAAAAGTGACAAAAATAGTTTCACTTCAATTTTAATACTGAAAAGTAAATGACCCCCACACACATTCACACAGATTTTGATCCCCAAAAGTGAAAAATAAAAGTTCCATCCCGATTTTGACCTCCAGAGAAACTTCCATCTCCTAATTAATGTTTTGGAAAAAATGTCAACGAAGGAATAGGAAGTGACTAAAATTTTTGAAAACTGTAGTTTCATACAACAGCCAGAGAGAAAGGGTCCAGTCTAGCAGTTTGGTCACATCCAAAGAGAACCAACCTCTAAAACCCTTCTAATGTTATGAATCACCCGGATTTCTTTTCACTTCAGGGTACCATCTACCCTGGCTGCAATGCACTGTTCAGGATGTTCCTTTTCATTCCCTCGTTCTTTTTTGAATAGAATAAGTAATACCTTAAAAGACTGATATCTTGATTCAATTTGAGACAATTCAAACACAAATTTTGAAGCTGTTAAAAAAAGTTCTTTCATTTTGCCTTACACTCTCTCTCTCTCTCTCCCTCTCGCTCTTCTCTCTGTCTTTATTTCTTTCTCTCTTTCTATCTCCTTTTCTTTTTCCTCCCATTTCAGAAATCCAAACATTCCGTATCACTGACATATACTTCTCCATGGCACATTTATTATCTACTATATTCACTTGACTTCTTTCCTTGCTTTCGCCCCCCTCTCAAGATCGCTCTATTTTCCTACTTTCTTGCTGAACTACCGCAAATGTCAGGCACAAACAACACAATAATGATATTGATGATTTAATTTAACTGATTTAAACACTTTTGCTGGGGTCAAGTTATTTATGTGTTCTGACTAAGTAAATGTATTTATTTTTGTATCTTTGTATCTGGACTTTGCCAAGCTCCAAGCATCCAGTGTAGAAACCTTAAATTCTGCACATACACCGTCTCTTCAATGAGTAGTGTAATTGTTTCATTTTGGTTTCTTTGTTGTTTATTTTTTAATTTGCCCAGATTTTCAGTGAAGGGTTCTATCTATAGTATAAGTTTATGAGCCATTTATGTGATCAAAATGAGCGTATATACGTGCAGTATATTCATAATTACTTTTAGAATTCTGATTTGTTTTGTTTGTTTGTTTTTTTCATTTTACGGGGCGTAAATAGTCTTACTTCAGTAAGTATTTGTATTGTACGATTTTTAGAAATCGCTTTGCCAATTTTGTTTTTCTTCATCTGCTCACACAGCCTTAATGTAATGGTTTTTCATTGGTCTAATGAATGTATTTTGATGAAAACAAATAACATATTAAGGTGCAACAAATTAAAGTAATTCTTTAAATTAACCCAAGCGACATTCTATTCAGTGGAAGTTGAACATAGCATTCCAAGAGAATTACGGGACTGAATATTAAGGTATGGCATTTGCAATTTTAATATATATATATATATATATATATATATATATATATATATATATATATATATATATATATAGAGAGAGAGAGAGAGAGAGAGAGAGAGATAGATAGATAGATAGATAGATAGATAGATAGATAGATATCCAATTCTTAAAAATGCATGAAACTTCGCGTAAACACAACTTTTTAATCACAGCTTTTACCGCTGAATATTTTTTATGTCTCTGATTTCTCTGGAATATCTTTCTTCTCCACTCCTTCTTCCATATTTTGAACGGTTCGTCAATGTTTTTTAAGATGATAATCCATCATTAGTTATTCATCAATCATTAGCAAAAAGGGTAAAGGTGTTTACAGGCTGATCAAGCTAAAAGAAATCTGAGTAAATTTCCTTTATATTGGACAAACTATGACGAGAAGTTTTGCATCAACATGATACTTGGGATTGGGCCTGTAAAATGTGATCACATCTAATTATCTTCTATTGATATGATTGAATTCACATAAATCAACTTGAATCAAGTGAAAATAAATCAACTACAAGACTTGAATGAAAATCATTGGAACGCAATCACATAATTTGAATATAAAATGTTACCGGATTTTTATATCTTTCAAATTTGCTGAAAAAATTGAAATCTATGGTTAAAATAAATAAAATACATAAAATAAACAAAGTGAGTGAGTGGGAAGCCTAATATTGAATGGTTATCCATTATTGAAAGACAAACAAGTTTAGTGAGTCAACCAATAGAAGCTGTCACAGGATGAGTATCTTTCGACAGCATACTGTTTTTGGAGTGACCAATAAAATATTTAGAAACATAGGTGAACAATGATTGAGTTACCTCCCGCACCTTTTGTTTGATTGTGATCACAGGAAAAAGTCCAAATTTATCAACAAGCAAAAATAAGGGTAAAAAATGGACACAGATTAGGGTCCAATTTTGCTTAAAGTTATGCAGTAAATTGAAACTCCATCAAACACCAACTGAAGGAAAATTATTTTTTTTACTGGACATAATAAGAAGTAAACTTTTGATATTTCAGTCCGCTAGCTCTATTAGAACGACCGATACGTATGATACGTACATAATCAGACTGATTAATAGACCCACTTAAAAACATACAACATTTTTTCTAAAAAAAAACCTGTACTCATGTAACAGTTGTCATCGTATATTCCAAATTTGGGCCTATATGATATTTAGAAAATATATGCGTATGCTACCAATAACATGTGGGTCAAAATTGGTGCGGTGTGTTTCACTTGATATAGATTTCATCATTTTAGTCCAAAAATAGGGATATTTATTTGTCAAAGTGTATGTAAAATGTTGATAATTGCAATTTAGTATTTACATGTGCATGTAAATAGGAATTGGAAGAAATGTGTTCATCAAAATAGCATTTTATGTTTATATTCAATGTTTAAAAGTGACAATGTGGCAAAGTGATCAAGAGTCGACGTTTTTGGTAACATTGCATTGTCTTGATTCAAAGATGGTTTACTGAAACTGTTTGGATGAGCGGATGAAAATGCAATTTCTTGCCTTATGTATATATGTGTGTGTGAGTTACAGAGCAAGATGTAAATGTAAGCATGTTTAATGTTGATTCGACACAATATTATTAAAACCTGTCACATACAACATGAATTTTTGAAGATCCATATGCTGAATGAGGAGGATGACGTATACAGATATCTATACATTAAAATATTGTATACGTATTCATAGAGCATAAATATGTAATCAGATAATTGTGTTTATCCGTATGTGTGTGTATGTGCATGCGTTTGTATCAATTATGTCCCTACTTGAAAGAAATAGTCCAAATTCTGATGATGATGATGATGATGATGATGATGATGGTGATGATGATGATGATGATGATGATGATGATGATAAAAACATCGAAAACTTTCTTCCTCAGTCAGGTTTAGATTAAAATGTTGAAAAATAAGTTTCAAAATGTGAATGGTGCGTTCTGCAATGAAAACCGAGATAGAGCTTGTACGTCACATCTACATTTGAATTCAATCTTTTTCCGTGTTTCTATATCATATTTTTTAAACATTTCTTATTGTAGAGTTTTTTTCTGTTTGATTATTTACAAGCAAGGAGTCATTAACCGGAAAAATGCAAAATAAACCGAAGCAATATTTTAGCTCTTTGTGGTTGTGAGAAAATAGGATTTCATTTTTTTAGATATTTTTCTTGGTGAATGGCATAAAGATTTAGATAATTTTAGATAGAATAGCCTTTGTAACTAAGCTATCCACACGTTCTTTGGCATGAAACCCAAGAGACAGCAAAATGAGCAGAAAAGTAGTTCTAGGGTCAACCTTGAGACTTGTCAAGGTTTCAATGATCGCCTGACTATACTTCCAAAGAGAACAAAAAAGGTTCAATGTTAGTAATGTGGGCTGAAAATCAATCAACTGGATTTTTTCAAGACGAGTGGCGTGAAAATCTGGATAGTTCTAGATAAAATTGCATTGGTAAAATACACTTTACTCTTTATTTGGCTTAAAACTCAGTGAGTAAGAATCCGATGGACATTAAAATGCGACGAAAGATAGCGCTCGGCTGTACCTATAGGTTGGTCATGTTTCCATCGAAAGCATCAAATCGGCAACATTGAATGCTCAATTCTAAATAAGTCGACCAGGCCCATATCAAAGTACATTGTTGTCGAAAAAAGAAGATTTACAGACTTAAAGAGATTTTACACCTTTTTCAAAAGATAAAAATGGGGTGGAGGATCAATAAAGTAGGAGATTGGGTTCCTGATCCCTCATGACTCATAAATCTCAGCGTAATACACCCCTGAATATAAAAGAGATGATTGGTTTCAGGAGACGAATCAGTACACCAGATACACATTTCATATTTTGTATACAAATACTCGAATTATGTCAGCATAAAATAATATGAAAGAAAAAAATATCTTTGCATTGAGTCATCTTCAAATAGACTTATTCACAAGACAATCACTCATTTCTAGAATTTATACATAGACAAACACATAGCGATAGATTAATGATATTGAAATATTTGATTACTGCAATATTTAGATTGCTTTTTAGAGTCCGCATATTTAAAGTGCAGATCAAAATGATAGAAGGATGAGTTTTCTATAATTATCAAATAATAAACTGAATCTTCAAATGATCGATAGATTATTTATATCTCTACCTACAAACAGCATGGTGTGTTGCTTTGTTACGCCAAATCAGTCTCGTTGAATTTATGTCCTTATCTAAATGTGTAGACTAAGTAGAAGATTAAAATCTTGCATTTATAGACCCCAAATATTCTAAAATATAATGGTATCAGAAGAAGAATTGCTTACTTGAATCAGATTTTAGATTCTTGTTAAAATATTTGTACATGAAGTGGAGGTTCAAAAAAGTGGGAAATGAGTTTCCTATTGTTATGAAATGATTATCTGATCCGTCTTGATTAATACATCTTTGCGTAATATATCCCTGAATACAAAGACAGGACTTGTATTCTAAAAAATATCTAGTGACATACCGATCCTTTGATTTATACATCCAGATATCTTGCTTTAACTAGCAAGTCTTTAGACCAGATCGACATTTGATATAAGATATTATATTCGAAAACACAAATTATATCTGGATAGATAGATTTATACTTATCGATTGCATCTTGGACCGATACCTGTGTTGTAAAAAGCAACCCTTATTCACAGCTTTCCCAACTGCATCCTTTCTCTACGCGTCTATTATCTGTCGAAATATACTTCTTGCCAATCTATCTGCCATGAATTGAACGACTCATCCATGTCACATACATGATTTCTGATGTACCGCTCCAAGTTATTCTTACAGTCATTTTGGCTTAACTAATTAGAACAGATTACATTTGTACCACACACAGCCTGATCAATTGCTTCTCAACCCCGCATCACTATGACTCAATGCTTAGTATTAGCCGGGTCGTTTGGGTTGCATTCTTTTTAAACATATTTGTTACCTTCTTTCATGGTGTGTTTGTCACTACGTTCTGATTAATTCTCCTGCAGCTTACAGTTTTAACGTTTTCTTTGATTAAATGGAATGGAACTCATTAAAATACTCTCATGAGATGGCATTAACATTTAGACCATTTTAGGTTTTATTTGTTGGGAATTTTCTAGATCCATCCCAAATGTGAACCTTTTTATTTTCTGACCATTATCCAACCTCCTACAAAATTTAAGTGAAATCCATTTAGAACCTTTGGAGATATTACAGTCTGCGTATATAGCTATGATACAGGGGAGATGACCCTGGAAAGATCCTCGAACTGCCCCAAAATGTAAGCACTTCTTCCTCACCCTATTACCTACACTTCCACGAAGTTTTATTGGAAATCATTTTGCCCCTGCAGGGGAAAACTTCCCGCTCTATTTTTATTCTGAAAAGTCGGGAAACAGGAATCTTTTACCATTTTGACTTCAAAAAGTAGAAAAAAAGGAATTCTTTCCCTATTTTACCATTAAAAGTTAGGAAAAGAACCTTCAATTTGGAACCTTGGAAGTGAATAAAAATATAACCACAAAAAGTGGAGAAAACTCCATTCGACCCCTAAAAAATAAAAACAATTTTCAAAATTTGAAACCCGATTTTGACCTCTAAAAGCCGAAAAAAATACCTCCCCGATTTTGACACCCAAAAATACGAGAAAGGAAACCCCTCATTTTGATTTCTAAAAGTGAAGAGAAATTCTTGACCCTTGAAAGTTGGGAAATATACCCTCTCCATTTTGATCCCCTAAAATAGAAAAGAGGAATTCTGCTCCTATTTTATCCCTTAACAGTAGGGGAAAAACTCCATTTGACCCTTGAAATAGTCAAAAACTTCACCACCCCATTTTGACCTCTAAAAGTGAAAGAATATTCCTCTCAGATATCGTCCCCAAAAGATTTTTTTTTTAAAGCTGCCCCTCCATTCGGACAACTAATAGTGAAGAAGAAAAAATTCCCCACCAATTCTCACACGTAAAAGCGGAAAAAATCCCTTTCGATTTCACCCATTAAAGGTGAAAAATACCCCTCAATTTTGACGCTTGATAGAGGTAGTAAAGTTCCTCAAAATTGACCCCTAAAAGTGAAAAAAAAACTTCCTGTTCGATTTTGAACCAAAACTTTCAGAAAAAATTCCCTCTCGTTTTGACCCCTGAAAGTAGATGGTGCATTTCCCCCCCCCCAAAAGGATAAAAAAGAATTTCCCCTAATTTTTCGCCCTAAAAAGAGCTCTATTTCACCTCTAAATATGGAAAGGAAGATTCTAGCTTCATGTTGATCCTGGAAGTGAAAAAAAAGTCCCATCTGACCCCTGAGAGAAGAAAAAATTTCTGCTTCCATTTTGAGGCCGCAAAATTGAAAAAAAAAAGAAGATTCCCAAGAAAAATTCACTTTTGATTCCAACCCTTGAAGTGGAAAAAATACCCCTCCATTTCCACCCCTATTAGCAAGAAAAATAATTTTCTCTCAGTGTTTTCCTTCAAAGGCGAGGAAAGATTCCACTGCCATTTATGACCTAAAAATTGAATAAGGGGAATTCTCCCTCCATTTTGACCCCTAAAAGTTAAATGAAAGAATTCTTCAATTCGGATCTTACCAGTGGAAAAAGTAATTTCGCTTCGATTTTGACCAGCATGAGTGGAAATGGAGGTTTATTAGTTATCATATGAATATGTATTATGAATGGGATTACTCTCTTTCGTGATTGGTCACGTGAACTCACCACTGAAAAAAATGAATTCTAATTTATCAAAATTGGCAACACCATTTGAATTATTGATGACGTGAAAACTATATTGTCTCTACCTTTATCTATCTCTGCCTGTCTCTCTCTCACTTTCCTTCTCTTTTAGATTTCCAATTTATTTTTCTTCCCTTGTCTCGTTCTCTTTCTTTTGCTCTTTTTCTTTCTCTCTCGCATCCTCTTTCTTCCTCATTGCCGTATTTTTTCTTTCGCTTTCTTTCACTTTATCGGTTTTTATTCTCGCGGTTTATCACTTCTTCTATGTCTATCTTTTGTTTTTCCCTCTTTCCAACTAGTTTTCTTTCTTTCTTCCTTTCTTTCTTTCTTTCTTTCTCTTTCTTTCTTTTTTTCTTTCTTTCTTTCCCTTTCTTTCTTTCAAGTCGCAAGTTGACAGACGGCGTCATCGTGTATTCTTTTTTTTTCACTCTCTCCCTCTAAAATGCATGCAAGAATTTGGAAGCTTGACGAATTGCGATGAAAAAGTCCAGTCTATGAGCTGGGCAATATATATATATATATATATATATATATATATATATATATATATATATATATATATATATATATATAATCACACACATACACACATACGTTCACATAGATATATTTTAAAAAAGATCTTGAAGAGAAAAAAAAAGGACGATTAGAAATAAAGAGTAGATTGGCTCCAGGCAGATAATTTCCCCTTAATTTAACTATAGACAGACGTAGCCGCCAGGTAGCGTGTAAACAAATGGATTTTAGTTTTGATGGTAATATATATATATATATATATATATATATATATATATATATATATATATATATATATATATGTGTGTGTGTGTGTGTGTGTGTGTGTGTGTGTGTGTGTGTGTGTGTGTTTGCACTTGCATTCATGTGTGTTTGCTATAGAATATTAACTGGTTTGCACTTTGCTACCCCGCTAACCCAACAGATTACGCGCCAAATCGCCTGCTCTTACGCTATTGTTGAAGGGGAAGAAGTTAATTGACGGTAATAGGACGAGACTTGTGATGCGAATCCAAATCTTTTATGTTGGATTTTTTTCCGTTTTCTTGGCAATTTCCTACAACTTGAATTTCTTTTTTTTTAGATTTTTCCTTTTGTTTATACTTACGGTATACTGGGGGCTTATATACACACACTTGCATATGTACTTGTACACTTTCATTCATTTTTATATGTATAAATTCATTTAGATACACGGTAATATCTCTCTCTGTCTTGAATTAATTCAAATATGAAAATATCAGTGTAAACAAAAATGTACATATGAAATACAAATTTGGTGCAGCCCTTAAAACACAGGAACAACCGTACTCTTGCACTTTTGTGAATATACATGGAATGAGTCGTCTTAACCCTTTGAGTCTCCCAGAACTCTTATAATCGTTGTTTTTTATGATTCCTAGGATGTGTGTGTGTGTGTGTGTGTGTGTGTGTGTGTGTGTGTGTGTGTGTCATAATAGTTTACTGGGACGTATGTGTCACGAAAATTGGGGTTAATGAGATTTTTCCTGGTTTTACAATAAAATAGGTTTACATTATAATAATATGGAACCCACACGACACGTGGATAAAGTGATCAGCTAATTTGATGATTTTCAATTGCCTGAGATAAATATAAGGTGGAACTAAAATATTCTATCACGATTTTGATTCTTCCAAAGATAGAATTTCTTTTTATCTAATGAGAAAATAATTTTCATCAAACTGTTCAATAGAAAATCATAAACTCTCGATGAGAGAAATGTATGACATAGCAGTTCTTTGGCTAACTCAATAAAATTTCCTTTTCATTGTGATCAATCGTAATGCAGTCCTATCTGTGAGTCAGGGTTTTTATCTTGCAAGAGATTACTTACAATGTGTTATCTTGCAATGAACAATAACTTTTGAAATGGATAGCGATTACAATAATCAACGCCAACAGTCACACGTTTTGTTTTGTCTTTTTTTAAATGTTTTTTTTTTTAATACATTTTTACGAATTCGGGCAATAAGCTCATTAACATGTAACTCTTGAAAGCGTTAAATAATACTTGCGTTCGTAGAGCAGGCATTGTTTAGAATCGCGGAAAATTTAACACTTACCCTCTTGTCAAAATATTTTGCCAAACAACATAAAAGAAATCTTCGACTAACTGTTTGAGATTAGGGAGAAGAATCAAGAGACGTTAGATATTTTGTCGACCCAATGGCCAACATAATCATTCGTACGCACACCTGCTTCTCAATGACTCCACTGAATTTGCTAGAACTACTCCCGACTCTCGGATCACTGTTTTGCTTCTTTTTTTTTTTTTTTTTTTTTTTTGTTTGTTTTTGTCCAAATGCTTCTGTTGCAGCGCTGTACCTTTTCGTGTTAACCCAAAAATCCTCTGGGGAAATCATTCACATTTTTTTTATTTTTCACTTTTCAGCCTCCGATGCTTTTATTTATTTAGTCTTTATTTTCTTCTGATCACTTGTCTCTTTTTGAGAGCACCTTTTGATCAGTGGCGCTTCAAATCGATAAGCGTCTCATCTGAACTTGGCCAGAGGCACTTTAAGCGTGGCAGACACAAAAGGATTTTGGCTGGAAATCTCAGCATCTGCATTTTCCCCTCTCCTTTATATCCACACGGCTTAATGCTTTCAAACGATTGGGCAAATATGGCTGCCACGAATTAACAAGAGTTTGCACTTGTGACGTGTACTGGTTAGCCATTTGCAAGGGTACGTATAGTTCACTTCAAGTGTTGTGGACATTCTGTACTTCAAAAGAAGTCGTGTAAACACGCACACGTGCTATCAGATAGATTGCTATGATGGTAAGTTTACATGACAATATATATATATATATATATATATATATATATATATATATATATATATATATATATATATATATATATATATATATATCGTGAGTTATGTGCTTGTTTTACCGGTATAGTGCTTGATATTTTCTTCATAAAAGAAGAGCTCGTATAATTGTTGTACAAATGGTTATCACAACAAATTTGTTCCACGATTTCCATTTCCAAGTGGAACATTGAGGAGATGATTACTTGTAACTTGCTAGTTTCACTCTCGTTGTATTGAGTTCTCAGTTATTTTTTTTACAGTTGTTGTTTTTGTATTTATTTCCTTTTTATTTTTGCCAATTTTCATTTTTCTCCAATTCCATTTTTCGTTGGTTCAACTCTAGTAATTTTAATTTTGTATTGATCCTTTTTGCAATATTTACTGTTTTATAAATTCTAGATTTAAAATTCTGTATTTGATGTTTTGCGTTACTTTTCATATTTGTGTTTTTTCTAATCTTATAAAACGTATCTAAATAACATTTATTTAACACAAAATTCATGTGCTTGCTTTTCACGTCAGTACTTCACACATAAAAGCAGAAATCGGATCTAAATTGATTCTATGTTTATTTTCAAGGAATGGCTTAAAAATAAAGGTACATTGTAAACAGAACCCCTATTGAAATCCCTGCATATTTTCTTTTCTCAAAACTGATTAATTTACAGAGGGTTTAGAGGTGTATTGATTGACAATGCATAAAATGAAAAAGAAACAAAAATAAGAAAAGCAGAATGTTGTCAATGGGGTTATGAACTCGGTGCATCGATTGCATTAACCTCGTTTCTAAACATTAATGTATTGTCAATTAATTATTTCTTTAGCAATAAGATTAATCTTTTTCGTGTGAACACGAACGCAAACCCAATACAGATTTTCTTCTTGAAAATTCAAGCTGAAATGTTGGCTGTAGGGGTATTGAGTCACGCTGATTTCGAATTTGGCCGTAAATTGTAAAGCTGAAGTTGAAATGTGTGGAAATGATGATATCAAAATGAGTGGAAATGATGAGATTGACGAAATTAGGTAATCAGCCCCTTAAATGATCGCACCTATGAGAACAAAATGTCATATGAGGAACGGGCAAGTATCAGGTGAGCAGTTGTCCTGTGGGAGCATAGTGTCCCTAACACAATGTATATATTACAGCGTGTAATTCGGATAAAAATATATCTTCTTTAACATTCGGACGCAACTGCCATTAAATGACTATTTCGATCATGTTTTACAGTCATATGGATAACACTAGTTCTTGTCTGATCACCGAAGCAGCTTCGATCCTGGTTAGTTATTACACAGGTGATAGCTAAGATAGACCAGGCATTGTGACCGGCTTGTGTCCTTGTGCTCGACGAACCAAAGTTTAATGAATGAAGAATAAATGTTTGATACCTTGAAAGTCAAGCAGAAAATACGCTTCTCCTTGGACCACAAGACTCGTCAGAACCTATATGGATACTCGCTTTAAACGCTGTTTAGCATGATCCTTGTTCTCGACTATTATGGACGATATGACAAACACAACGAAAACAACTGCGTGAAAAAGGAAGAATACCTTGCAATTTTGGTTGTTGTTTGGTCGGGTTGGTGATTGTGGCTTCAGCAAATACCACGTTTTGAGAGAGAAAACTTGTTACTAACAATCCAAGGAAACTGTAAAAATCCTGTACAGATAATAGCTGTAAGAAATGGGCAGTAGTATTTTGAACTCAACCATGATTTTCTATTCAAAATCAAATTGAATTCAGGATTTCCCCCCGGACATTAGTGTAGAAAGAACATGAGCCACTTCAGTGAGGAGTAGAACTCAGTTCGGCGATTCTAATTTGCATAAGACCAAATCTACACACTCAGTTTCATTTGCATGAAATCTTTCTTTTTTTCCAATAAGGTGTCCATTATTCTCTGTTTGAGGTCTCCCTGAAATTATTCTTTTAATCGTATATCATTTCGTCCATCTTGCGTACTTGGAAGTTTGTCTTCATTGAATACTTTGGTAAATTCTTCCAGGAGCACGTTATAGAACTATGGTTACTTAGATAGTCTTGTAGATGACCAATTGCAAGCAACTCATTACTGCTGTTGTCAGATTTCAATGAGTGGTAAAAATGTGTGTGTGTATATATATATATATATGGAGAGAGAGAGAAATGATAGATTGATAGATATATGCCGACAGACAGTGCATTTACGTATACTGTGATTGGCTATGAATAGTTTAGCATGGTGCTAAAATATCGATTACTTGATACAATAATCGATGTCGATAGACCAGTGTTATCACGGCTTTGTCTGCCAAGAAACCACACCTGTGAAACTCCCATGGAGGATCCATCCTACCACTAGTATTTTCGAAGATCGACTTCCTAATCAAGTCACTACGACAGGTGTTCACAAGTAGATACGTCAAATAGAAACGGTATTTGCAGAGTTGATATAGATATAGAGTCCAGAGATAGATTCGTCAAGTGGGTATGATATCTTAAGATAGATACAAAATATAGAAATAGGGTCCTCTGATAGATATGCTAGATGAATATGGTGTCCGCAGATAGATGTGTCATATAGATGCATTCATTGAAACATTTGGTGTCTGTAGGTAGATACGCCAGTAAGTGTTCGTAGATGTATAAGATAGATTTGGTATTCGAAAATAATGGCTGCAGATATATATGATATCGATAGATTAAACATGCCTAATACTTACACATTTTGCAGATATATACGACGGATAAACATGATGTTCTTAGATTGTGGAATTCCGATTGGTTTTAAATAAACAATCTCCAGCATGAGTTTTCCCTCGTTTGGTATTGTGTGTCATCAACGGCGACAAATACAGAAAAGTGTTACTTATTACTATTTCAGCAATTACTTGAATTTTAGTCTTTAGCAATCAATTGGTGAAGTTCAATTAAAAAAAAAATACTATCCTGCTAAAAGTGAAAGCTGTACTAGATAGATACACACAGAGGCTAACAAGCATTTAGATACGGAAATCGCGAAATAGAAAATGATATACGTTTTTATAGAGATAGAATAAAATATAGGTAATTATTTCATACACACACACACATCGCATTTTATTTGTACATTTCTTAATAATAAATCTGTCTGCGTTGTGAAACAATAAACAGATGAGAATGTGAGGATAAAGCCATCGCCTTACTATCAGGCTGTTTAGCTGAATGAAAAGAGCGACGTAACGTTAAAGAGCCTACGTATCGGTCGCAGGTTCGAATCCTGCAGCCCTATTTTCTTCATTTATTTATTCTATTAAAGCTGTTTACATTCACCGTGTAATAACGGGAGGTCATTTCAAATAGTTTCAAAATAATATGACGCATTTATGATTCTTCCTCACTCTCTGTCTCTCTCTCTCTTTCTTTCCAGATACAGACAGATAGATCTAGACGAACTAAGATAGAAATATCGACAGATTTGGCATAAATTTTAATGCAATTATAAAAATTACAAATGGAATAGGAAATCGAAATGCATGGCTGAAGAATTTCAGAGTTGGCAAACGTCCCGTTTCAATCCGACTGCGAGGCATTTCTAGTTAGTTTCCACTCTCTTACCTCACCATTCGCCCCTGCATGTTCCGAAAAAATCCATTCCCTGTCGCCGGATGGTCAGTATGTTTGTGGACATATTTATCACCGATTATGAGAACCAGTTAATCTCGTCATTTCCCGCGACTTGGCATTATTTATACCAATAAAGTTCACGAGTTACATGCGGAAACAAATATATTACTTTTCAGCGAGTGGGCCGGAGAGATATCCAAGCGATGAGGGAGAGGGAAGGCGAGAATTTGCAAACGGTGCCCCCTACCGAGCCAATGAGGCAAGTAGAAAGAATGGGCAAAAGCTGAGAGAGGGGGTGAGATATTTGGTAGAAAAAGATTGAAGAGAAAAAAGTGAAATACTTGAGAGTGCGTTATTAGATGAGAAGAAATGAAAGAAACGACAATCCTAACGAGATGGACAGAAAGAAATGATAAGATAATGACTGGAATGAGCGAGGGTTGAGAGGGATGGTGAAGGGAGGGAGAGAAAGGCAGAAGATTTCAAAATATCAAGATGAAGCGGTAGGGGATGTAGAATGTGAGATACAGAGGTGAATAGTAGAGGGAGTATGAATGAGACACTGATGAGCGACAATATCGAACAGATGGTGGGGAAAGAAAGACACATGTCTGCTTAGTTACTCAGTATACCCTATTGGGCGTGATCAGTTCGAAACTTTATAAAGATGGGTGAATTAATTTGTTGGACGTTGATCACAAAAAGTGCAAATCTAAAAAAAAATTCATGGCTTTCTCGAGAGTATTAGAGCGAGTTGAACATCATTGGCCTTGACCAAAATTCAGTTCGTAGATTCCGTTTTCAGAGTTGATAATCATAATGTTACATAACCCGTCCTATTTAGATTTTGAGGAAGTAAGTTTGATTTAGGTATGATTTGAAGAAAACATAGGAAAGGGTAAATATTGTTCTCCCAGTCTTACAAAAGAAACGGGTACCTGCTTCAAAAATACTTGATTCTCTCTTGAAATGCACACCAACCACCACCGCTCTTTGGAAGTATGCAATCAATCCCGTTTCTAAGCAGACACATGTTTTTAAAAGCATCTAACGTGACTTAGCACACAGGCACAGACACGCACACAAACACACAGATACACAGACACACATACACACAGTCAAAGACATGTACTGCGATCGCAGTCGGAGGCGACTCGAAGAGTTTCCTTTCGTTATCCTTTAAAAAAGAGGAGGGGTTAATCTCGAATCATATATATATATATATATATATATATATATACATATATATATATATATATATATATATATATATATATATATATATATATATATATGTCTGTGTGTGTGTGTGTGTGTGTGTGTGTATCCTCTAGCGAGCCCAACGACTTTACACACCGAAAATGTCTATTATTTATTCTGTCTATTTAATTATATAATGAAAATCATTTATTCACTAATAACTGTCACACGAAAGAGGTTGAGGGGATTTTCTTACAGAGTACTATAATAATACTAACTGGAGTTTTCATGAAGGGGTCGTCAGTCATCTTTTACTGTTGAACTGTTTCGGGTTATCTGGAGACAAATCACTTATTGTATCATGGTTCCCGAGCAGTACAGATCAAAATATACCCGAGCTATGATTCTCATATTTAGCTTGGTATTTCGTTTTAGGCTAGTCTATGAATACGTAACTTGTTATTTTGTTTAGGCATATAGATGAAAACGTATCAATGGACCTATTTGTTTATCAGCTGATTGGGAATCTGTAAGTAGTATTACGGGTAACACTCGTAGGTTTGAGTCCAACCTCAACAGGAGTTTAGCCAGTGCAACGATTAATATGATACAAAATTCACCAAGATCACTAACCCCGGTTATGTGTGCATACATCTACGCGATAGACCTCCATGAGAAACACACAGAGACGCAGACAGAGAGAGACACACATACGCAAACACATGTACAGACATATATATATATACTCATGAGAAACTCATATATATATTTAAACACACTTACAAACACACCAATATATATATATATATATATATATATATATATATATATATATATATATATATATATATATATATATATATATATATATATATATATATATATATAACCCGTACATGGACATATATACAGAACACACACACACATATATGTACATAAAACACCAAATTACCCTCACACATATATATAACACGTACACACACTTATATAAACATATATATTGAAAACGCACAAATACACACGCATATATACAGCATATATATAACACATACCAATAAACACACACACGCACACACGGACACACATATACGCACACACACGCGCACACACACGCGCACACACACGCGCACACACACGCGCACACACACACACAAACACACACACACACACACACACACATATATATATATATATATATATATATATATATATATATATATATATATATATATATATATATATATATATATATACGTATATATATATATTTTTTTTTTCATACAGTGCTCAATATTTCAACTTTATACTCCGAGAGTTGGGATTCGCCTGAAGAGGCTCAGAGAGAGCAGAAACATAAACTTGTTTGTGTAGCGAATCCACTTCCTATATATGCACACACACACATATATATATATATATATATATATATTTATAGAGAGAGAGAGAGAGAGAGAGAGAGAGGGGAGAGAGAGAGAGCTCATGCATATGACACAAGAAACTTATACACGCACGCACACACAAACATACGCACACACACACATATACATTTATATAACACAATCATAGACACATGCAAACACTAGTAGCATTTTCTCTAAGTTAATAGACAAACATGTTCAACCGGAGAATTTGATACAAAATTCAAAAAGTTTTCTCACCGAGGTTATGAGTGTATCAATACAATAGCCGTCCATAAGAAATACACACACACACACACTTTTATATGTATACACGTAACACACCCACACAAACACATACCCGCCCACTAATATACATGTACATGTAACACATGCGTACATATATATGTACATATATGTATATCAAATTTAATACATGTAGAAATGAACATAACGCACACACACCAATATACATAACACCCATAAATAACACCCACATATAACACACACACTAACACACAAACACACTCACACACACACACACACACACACACACACACACACACACATATATATATATATATATATATATATACATTACAGGCACACGTACATACACACGCACACGCACACACACACATATATATACATATATGTACATAACAGGCATAAACACTAACCACTATATATATATATATATATATATATATATATATATATATATATATATGATTATCATAAACACTTTCACATAGGTATGTAAGACAAGCAACCACATGCACACACACATACACACAAACCTGTGTCTCTATATGTGTTTAAGTAGAAATTAACTGCATTGTTCTTCTAGAAAACTGATGTGTCAGGAGGTCTATAAGTTATTACTACTCAATTTTGGCAAAGTAGAGTTATATTCCACGAAGGAAATTATTCTTTTCGATAAAGTATGATTTAGGAAGATGAGTTGAGTGAAGGCATGATGGGGGAGGGGGTTATGAAGAGTTATAATAAAGCGACTAGACAAGAATTGTAAATGAGCAGAGACCGGGATGAAAGAAAGAACGAATGAAAGAAGAGGAAAAAAGAAAAAAAAGAACTTAAGAACGAGAGAAAAAAGAATGAAAGAAGGGAATGAAGGAAAGAACGTAACAGTCAGAAAGTGATGGAAATATAGAGAAAAAATGAAGAAGAAGAAGAAGAAGAAGAAGAAGAAGAAGAAGAAGAAGAAGAAGAAGAAGAAGAAGAAGGAAACTGAATAAATGAATGTTTGAAAATGAAAGAGGGAGTGAGAGGAAGAGGGATAACCACCTGAAGTACATGAGGAAGCCCTGCCACCAAAAACTAAAAACGAAAAAAATCGGAAAAACGCATGAAAAAATTGCCTTCCTTAGCACCATTGCCAAATTCCAAAGTATTCTTTGATCTTTGTAATCTTTTCCATTGCCCCCTTCCCCCCAATCATGATGAATGATTTGAAGAAATTATTCACTGCCTGGGCATATTTACTTTTTTCTCTCTTCCCCGTTTCATGTTTTCTTTTATTTCCGTTATTACTGTTTTTTATTCAGATCATTTCTCATTTTGATTTTTGTTTCACTTCCTTCGTTCAATGATTCTCACCCACTCAGTTGACCCACCGCCTCTTTAAACCGATTCGCATACACACAAGCACAAAGCAACTAGCATTCTCCTAACAAGCAGTTAACAGACCAACGCTTAAAGCAAGGACTAAACTAATTCTATGGCCCAGAGCCAATGTATATATGTATCAGAAATTAGGTGTCATGCTTGACTTGGGTGGAACGAAGCCATCTTATGGCCCATATAAGAGGCACCGATAGTGACTTCATTACCATAAATTCCATCAGCGACACTGCGATTTAACGACTCTGCCAAAACTGCTGTCATGATGAATAATTATGAAAACCAATGAGAAGTAAGTGATATGAAACCATCGCTACCACAACTGTTCTGATATTTGCAAATAGTATTTAAGTTGGTATCAGGACAACTGCCCCTAGAACAAATTCCCCCATGAGACAATTGCCCCCTTCCTAAGATAGATGACTTGAGAATTGCCAACTGCTTCGTTTCCATAAACTTTAACTTTAGTTTTACTTGAACTTTATGCTATCATAAAAGGGCTTTTATCCAGAGGGCAGTTATCAAGGGGTAGCTGTCCTAGAACTATTCAAGATATGTATTTTTCTTTATAACCATTACTGTTTGTCACTGCATTCCAATCGTAGCGATTTCTACTGTTTACATAATAGTATTTTGCTTGCTACGTGCGTTCGAATGTTACACTTTCAATAATAATCGTGTTTCCGAGAGTATACACCGCTGCACCAGGAGAAGACCCAGTAGATCCCTTGGGGCTGCGTGACATTCAAAAATATCTATAATTGTTATCCAATGCAACATCTAACTGGCACATATTAAATCACTCTGACCATCTAATGTTGAACATCTCCGTTCAAGGAAATTTGCTGTATTTTCTGACACAATGAAAGAATTATTACATACTAAGGGCACCGCAAATCGAGAAAAAAAATTTTGAATGCATAGTCTGATGACAAATGGGTAAGGTTTAGTACTTAATGATACGGTAGGTTGAGGGGAGAGAAAGTTTGGTAGTTTGCTGAAGGGTTAGGAGGATATCAGTGTATAAAACTCATCCTTGTTTTTATAACGTCTAGATCAAAATATTTACGATGACTGGAAGGGATAAGGGGGAGATGAGAAAATAATTGAATCTTAGTTGTCAACACCCATGGCATGTCCATTGGTTCAGTTAGTTATAATCATAATTGTATTGAGTTGAATACTAAAAAAGTATTCCACTCTAAACACCCTGAGTTAACTTTGGTGATTACTTATTATGGTCTATCTCAATGCTAAAATAGCTGGGTTTTTTTTCAATTATGCCGAAAGTTTCTGTGAAAAAGTAAGTAAAATCTAAAAATTTGAGTATTGTTTTTGTTGGTAGGTAGTTAAGCAGCCAGGCCTCGATACTTGAAAGTTTGGCGTAAGGCAATCTCCTTCATTTTTTATTTCCCGTCATTTAGACTCGTGCGATGATAGTTGAGCAAAGTGAATATGAAGATTGAAACAGGTTGCAATGGTAAGCAATAACTGAAACAGATCATTCGCTATTATAATGAGTTCAAGAGTCACAAATGGAACACACTTTTATCCAATTCTGAGGTATGGAAATCTTATATACATGCGACAAAAATTATATTTTAAAAAAATTTAAGATCTTTATTTCACCAACTTTTCAAAGCCCCCGAATCTACTGAAGTATTACATTAACATGGCCCAAATCATAAACTAATAATGTCAGACATATTTTAATACTATTCTGGTAAGCATATGTTAATCTTCCCAATAATTTTTCCAGCAATCTTGTTAGTATCTAATAAGTTTCATGCTTTAATTTAATGTCAACGGGGATTTTAATTGATTAATATTCAACTAAATATCTCGTGCTATCCATGGGAGCGTTCAAGCAAAATCGTTGAACAAACTGTACAATTTATATCATGATAATTCGATTTCTGTTTGTGTGTTTCTCACAGTATTGAAAAGCATAAACAATATTACTGTGAGCGCAACATCATTAAAATGCTATTACGTGAATCATTGTATACACCTCATAAACATAGATGTATAGCTTCGAAAAAATAGTTCTCGAAATTGATAAATTTGCGAATAAATAAATGATAAAAAGTAGACTACATACTGTTCATAATTACTGTATAGACTTTATATATATATATATATATATATATATATATATATATATATATATATATATATATATATATATATATATATATTTATATATAACTAAGCACAAACTGTCTCCCCCGGGGATCGAGGTTGTTTCTATTGTCAATGCTGTTTAACCACCCAAGCGCCCCTGCTTTCGGTAAACTCGCAATATTAGACGAAATCCCACTCATGTTCATCTCCCTTGTCTGATCATAGAAAGGATTGTCGAGGAATGAGCACGTGATCTAGTCATCAATCAATCGCGAAAGTCAGATGTTCTTATAATGCATAAACGAGAATTAGTTTTGTGGCTGCCTCTCAGATAATTTACTGTTTTCATTCTCGGATTAAGTCAGAGTCTTTGATTTGACTCATCAGTCGAATCTATAATGAGAGAGAGAGAGAGAGAGAGAGAGAGAGAGAGAGAGAGAGAGGGAGAGAGATTGGGCAAAGCAATTCACAGCAAATCTTTCTCGGCATTCTCTGTTCACTAATACTGTTTATGACGATAGTAACAAATATATTCAAGTTATTAGTTGTCCACTGCTGGACGAAGGTGTTTCCCAACTCCTGCAATGACGACTGCTAATCTCTGCCATGTCTTAACGGAAAACTTTCCATCTCGTCTCTCCATCTTGTGTCTGTTTTTTTTTCGTTTTTTTTTTTTTTGCCTACTGTATTTACTGATCCACGGGCAACACCGGGACAGCTCTTTGTCCCATTTTCTCGCTTTTTGTTGCTCGAATACTTTCACGATATCTTTCACCCTGGTCTCCACTCGTATCCATTTAGACACAAACATGCACACTTACACACACACACACACACACACACACACACACACACACACACACACACACACACACACACACACACACACAATTTACTCGGTCTTGGCCAAATGATATATTCACCGAGTAATAATGAAAGTTCATTCTAGATAGAGTCTTAAAGTAATGCAACATTTAATTATTTCTGTTGGATTATATATCCATTCTTTGATAATATAATTGTCTACGTCGAGAAAAAAATAGAGTTGATAAAGACTGGGAATGGACAAAAATGAGAATTTGACGATAAAGTATTTATATATATATATATATATATATATATATATATATATATATATATATATGTATATATATATAGTAGAGTGTGGATTCGCTACACAAACTAGCTAATGTTTCTGCCCTCTTCAGGTCTCATCAGGCAAACGATTGTCTATGTTTTTTTTTTGTCTATTTTGGGGGATTTAGTGAGAATGTGGTGAGTGTTATTTCCAGCAGTACTCTGAAACAACTCAACTTCAAGAGTAAAAAGTTGTATGAATCGAGCACTCGATAAAATAAATCCATTACATTTTAGAAGTGGCTTTATATTATTGATATATTATTATATTATGTTATGCAGCTAGCCTGATTTGTACCACACACACACACACACACACACACACACACACACACACACACACACACACACATATATATATATATATATATATATATATATATATTCTTTCACACCATCTCGTTCATTCTTGTTCTATTTGATTCTTTCAGCGCAATAGGTATTCAGTTGAGAAATGGATACATATGATCCGACAGAATGATTATAAATTGCGCTATATTGTATAGAAACTTATCTGAATGGGCTTCCGTCGTTACAAGGTTAATGTATCACTCTCCCTAGACAATAAATAGAATAAACAATAAATGAAAATACGGCTGCTGCAAGAATTGAGCCTGTGACATGTATAAAAATATATACATAGAGAGAGAGAGTGGTCTGATCAGTCACCGAGCAGAAACTGTCACGTGAATTAGAGAAGAGAAATGATCTCTCAGCTTTTGTTGGGAAGTGATCCTTTATTACGTGTATTTGCCCATCTGAATCGCATTTTTTAGGGTACACTGGTAGTAGTAGGGATATGTTCACCTATGAAAAGGATGACAATTAGATTGACTTTGCATAAATATACATAATTAGAGGCAAATTAGATTTATCTTGTGTTTAAATCAAATTTGCAGATGCAAAGAAAAATGAGGGGACCGTAGACAAATCAGTTTAAGATGAAATCACCAAATATGAGCCAAGAAATAAAAGAACCTGTCGATTTACATGGCACGTCGCTAAAATACGAAAATTCTTGTAGTTCCATTCGTTCGAATTCTTATGGAAATTTCCCATTCAGCTGTTACCATCATATTCTTTTTTGTTTTGTTCTTTTCTTTTCGTGTTTTATTCAAATTTGTGATCGAAATTCGGGGATACTGTAGTTTTTAGCAACAACTTACATTGTTTCCATCTTGAAAAATAGTTTCCAATTGTTGGTTAATTTTTTCTACTTCTGCTTGTCAGGAGACTCTGCAATATCATCAACGAGTACGTTCAACTTCCGAAAGATTAAAGATAAACTTTTCAAGTTTGTAGCCATTGAAAATATTACTTCCGGACTATTTATAAAAAGAAAATAGAAAAAAATCTGGAAATCTAATTCTGTTGGTAGAATGAATCTATCTATCTATCTATCTATCTATCTATCTATCTGTCTATCTACATACGTCATTGGCATTTTAAAAAGCTAAGAGAGAGAGAGAGAGAGAGAGAGAGAGAAAGAGAGAGAATATACAAAGAAAGAGAGTGGCAAGAAAAGGTAAAAGAAAGGACGAATCTTCGTAGAGAGGGGAGAACGAAAGTATTTGATTTCTCCTCAAAAGGGCCCATACCCAAATAGCACACAAATATATACACACATGCAAATACAAATATTGGTAAATATGATTATAGATATGCAGCCTATACGAAGATATGAATAAACAATGAACATTAACTGATATTTCCTTCTCAATATACATATTTCAATGGTTAATGTTGATTGCATGAATTGAGAATTATGCAATGGAAGTGTCAAATCAAAATTCAGTTATTATTTACATGACAGACAACGAACAAATTGCTCAATCTCATTTCTCTCTCTCTCTCTATATATATATACATATATGCTTCGAACACCCTAAAAAACGAGCTCAGTAGTGATATATATATATATATATATATATATATATATATATATATATATATATATATATATATATATATATATATATATATATATATATATATATATAACTGCTGAGCTCGTTTTGAGGGTGTTTAAAGCATTTCAATCATATTCAAAGTATTTTTCCATCTGTTGCACGCTGATTCTATCGTTCGGCATTTATTCGACGTGGATACAATAAAAATGCATAATTTTTTAAAATTTCATTCAAACATTTGGCACAGATTAAATGCTTTGGTTCTCCATAATTCGGACCTTCTGTAAAGAGTTTTCTTTTTTTTTTCTTTACTATTTATAGTTTGCCTGTCAATATGTGGCCAAAATTCTTATCACATTATTGCAAGGCTTTGCACTCACATTTTGGAATATTCATTTTGCCATCCCCATTTATGATTATAGATTTTACCGTTTGTTTATATTTGATTTTTTTCATTTCTTAATGTACGTTCGAATCTGTATGTTACTGACCGATTATTCTCTCCTTCTCTGAATTCTCATGTTTGCATTTATAGAACTTCCTTGTGATTAACAACTTTAGGTAAATTTATATAAAGTCCTTCAATTTCATACAAAACGCATCAGACATAACGTCGTGTACTTTTCTCTTTCTCAGTTGGTGGTTGCGGCAATTATATCGAGTGTACATCTGTAATTGATGCAATCTATTCATATTGATGTAATATATTTGCATATATATATATATATATGTGTATATATATATATATATTATATACTGCATTTCAAGGTACATATGTCTCACGAGGCAAACACTTTATCAGTTGTTTACTAATGTTACTATCTATGCAAATAATGTAAACAGCCATCTTCTGTTGGGATTAATATAGATTTGAATAGATAAAAGCCCCAAAACAACCCGGTAATGTTGACGGCGATAGAGATCAATGCAAAAACTGGGACTTTCAAGAATATGCTTGCAAAATTTGAGCGTCTTATACACTGCAATCTATCGATCTATCTAAATCTCTCTCTCTCTCTCTCTCTCTCTCTCTCTCTCTCTCTCTATATATATATATATATATATATATATATATATATATATATATATATATATATATATATATATATATATATATATATGGCTGAGTTCAAAATAAACAACGCAGCCAAAAATATCTGAACTATTCTTGTATGTTGTGTTTCACTTTCTATCTTAAAGAAAAGATTTTTGCTGGATTGTCAAATGTTGGCCCCTCTATGACCGTGGACGGACACGGCCGGGGGCCTCGACAATGGCCAAACGGTGTTTAGATCACGTGATGTTTTTTTTGACACTCCTATTTTAAAAAGCGTCCGGCAAGAGTTCATCTCAGAAGGGAAGAATGTGGGCGAGTAACAAATAGACGCGTCAGGATAATAAAAGCAGCATTATTGAATGGAACTAGCTCGATCAGGGTGTTCCAGGAACTCTGACAGAAATTCCATCATCATCATCATCATCGTCATCATCTGTTGTTGGATACACGGCTTCTCTATGATTTGCAAAACCTCTCTATCATTAGCATTGCAAGGCCTATTTTTCTGATCTTGTAGAGTTTATGACGCCGTTTTATTTTTTGCCAGTCACTCTTCCACATATGATCTTTGGGCTATGATTTCCAGTGGTTGGCTGATATTCTTGCAACATGATTTGCCCATCGCCTTTTGAGTTTTCAAATGGATTCTATGATATCTCCAACTGCTGCCTTTTCTCTAATATACTATGATGTCTTGTGATCTCTCCATGTAATGTTCAGCATGTTTCTCTCCTGTGCATGTGTCATGGTACACAATTTCAGGAGCGATCCTCGAATTAGGTTCCATGTTTCATCTACATAGGTGACTATCGAGAGGACGTATTGTTGTTGCGGAGCCCTTTTATTAAAACTAATGGGTTGGGGGGGGGGTTGATCATGCTAATGTGGTACAAAGCGGTCTGCCAAACACTCGCAGGCCTATGCTGCAAATATACCCTTACCGTTCTTATGCCATCCTGATTTCATTTATTATAACCCCTTTAGAACGCTATGTTCGCTTACTGGTGAACAATAGTCAACCTTTGTTTTTAAAGGATATATCATATCGACTTAGTTTCGAAACGCAGCTCCACCCGGAAAACCCCCTCCAAGCTGCATCCTGTATCCCTTCCCTAAGATCTAGAGGTTTCCAGTTAGTGTGCTGCTGAGATGGTTCAGCTGGATCTATTTCAAGAAACAAACGAAAATTCTGCTGGGTAAAAAATAAGAGATCAATTTGCATGAATTTTCATTGCAAGTTGACACTCCTCGGAAAAATATCAAGTTATGAATCAAAACAAACAAACAAACAGCAAATATCGAGAATTGTAGCTCTATTGTTCCATTGGTACAGCCTATACGTGATACCAACATGACTATTCAGCCAGACCCACTTGGAAACTGAAAAATATCCTTTTTTTATTGTTTTGGCGACAGTTTTGGTTGTCAGTTTCTACTGGATATTTATGAGAAAAAACAGCCCGAAAATGTGTGTGTGTGCGTATGTGTGTGTGTGTGTGAGAGAGAGAGAGAGAGAGAAAGAGAGAGAGAGAGAGAGAGAGACATTCACACGCACGCACACGCACAGAGAAAAATTATGAAAAGAAACAGATAAAAACAAAACTGTGAAATTGAGAAAGAAAGAAAGAAAGAAAGAAAGAAAGAAAAAAAGAAAAGAAAGAAAGAAAGAAAGAAAGAATACAAGGACCCGGAGAAAAGAAACAACATTATTCTCCCAGAAAATATAATATTGATAAAGAAAGGAAAGAAATTAGCATCCGAGAAGGAGAAAAGAAAGAAAAGAAAATTATAATCGCAAAGAAAGAGAAAAAAAGAAAAGAAGGAGGAACTAATTGAATAACTGAGGTAAAAACAAAAATAAAAAATACGGATAGACAAACGAGAGGCAACACAAAATTCTGCCAATGAAGTCACTTTCAATTCTGACGAAACAGCGAAGAATTGCCTTCAACACAGCGAGAGTAATGAAAACAAAACAGGCTCCACTTCAAAATAAGAACAAAACAAGAAAAATAACACCAACAGCAAGAAATACAACATCAGAAAAAAAAGGATAACAAGCTCCACGCTCCAAACATGTGTTCTATTTTCATTGTCTCACTTGGTCCCAAATATCTAAGCCTTCACATCTCCATTACAACATAATAGGCAGCATTGTAGATTATACGCGCAAAAAGTGAGCTCATTGTAGACTGATAATTCTACTAACAAGGTTACGATAGTTATAACAATGAGGGCTTCGCTCCCCGACGGCAAAGTCAGGGCCGATGTAAAACAACCGCTTCTACCAATCCGATTGACATGTGGAGCGGTAACGCACCCTTTCAGACGAAGTTTTATGTCTGCAAATTCGATTGCTATGGCGCTGTACGAATTTAATCTCATTGAACCCCTTTGGGGATTTACTCCTTTTATTTCATGTTTTTATAAGTCCTTTGACGATTTCGTTGTGACTCTGGTCAACCTGAATGGCGTGCAGTAATAATGTCTCGTTCGATTATCCTATGAATGATATCAGAACGTTGGTGTCAATTTAATAAGTAAAGTTCTGACGACCCCGGTGTAAACCTCCGTCTACGCTGCCAGCACCATATTCTGACCCTCTTTTGCCACGAATTTCTTTTGTCCCGTATCTAGTCTGATCTCCCTGGTCGCTCATCATGCCTTGAACAGTTTTTGAAGCCTGTGTACCGCTTTTTATTCTTCTCCTCCTCGTTTGTCATTGCTCTCTCTCTCTCTCTCTCTCTCTCTCTCTCTCTCTCATGCATTCAGTTGTTGCTCCTCTTTGATATACAGAGCTAACCTGCTGTCCGATGAATGAACCTTTCAATAAAAAATTAAAAAAAAACTTCTATAAGCCAAAATGGCGTAAAGCAAGGATCAATTTTTATTGATACATATGATTAAAATTTTGAACGTTCCCAGAAAATGGTGATGATAGCATTTTCAGACTGAGTCGTCGAAGTTCTGAGTGATGAGAGTTATTGTTTCCTGAATCAATTTTATTCGTCACTTTGCTTCAATGTTCAGGTTTTCCGTTGCCATCTTAAGAAAGAGCATTTCGAAAAAATAAAGGAAGCTGCAATGGAGTAAACGAAGATGAAATTGCCATTATTCTATATGGGAAAAATTCTGGAGTGTTCTCTTACACAAAACATAGTGATGATGATATGTTAGGCTGAGTCTTCGGAATTTGAAACAGTGGAAGGTACAAGACACTAGGGTGTAGGAGAGAGAAAGAGGTTTTGTAAGAAAATCTGAAGGGAATAATTTATTTAAAAAAATAATCCCATCATTTTAATTTAATGAAAACTCAATAAAATCTCCTAGTCTCTCCAACCATATCTCATTTATAAGAAGATAACAATACTCTAGAGAAATTAAATCCGTTGATATTTTATTTGATCTTGTTACATGTTTTTTAAATCAAGAAAAACAAATGCCAAAAAAAAAAAAAACTTCCAATTTAGAAGGTTTTTTTATATTTTTGTTTTCTTATAAAAGTGCAATGTATATTTTTGTGTTAAAATATCTGCAGGGATTTTTTTATTATGTTCTTTTCAAAATTGTGTCTTCAAATCATCAATGTTTTGATTAATGCAGATATTATGATATTTTACATTAAAAAAGAATGGTGTTCTATTTATCGATAAATATAAGGTTTCTCAAATTTTGATGTATATTTATTTAAAAGGAATAATTTTGATTATATTTGTCTGAATTACAACCGTTACTATTATTTGCTTATAGTAGCCAGTTACTGGTTATCTTTCTCCGCTTGCTACGTTGTTCAATACATTTTCAACATGCTGTATCTCTCCTCTCTTTTCATCCGTATTTATCACAAGCCAGCCGACCTGACGTACTTTGTGGTAGCAAAATGTTTAAATTGTATTAAATAACATAAGATCAAAGCTGGTCCACCACATTTCTGTTACGACCCCACCTAGTGGATTAATGTTGGCATAATCCAGTCACCTAATCAATAAATTAACTAATTTCCTTCGATTCAAATTTAACTGTAATAAATTCTTTGAAGATCTTTTAAAAATTGAATTCACCTCCTTTACACACCGATTAAAACCTCAAACAAGTCTGAATTTTTGTCAAATTACGCAATCACGGAGTGAAATCACTAGAAATCCACTGTGAGTACATTTTCTCTCAAGATTAACTTTATGCTATATTCCAGTATAGATGAGCAATCCTTATGGCCATGTTGCGAACAAGAATGGTTCCTCTCAATCAATTAATTTCATGAATGATTCAGTAGATCCTAAAAGTTATACAGAGATTAGTTTCATATGGAACAAGTTACATACCAGACAATAAACTACATGACTCTTTTATACCTTCTCCTTTCCTCCCCTCTAATCAAATTTCTCGACTTCTTTCTCTGCCTCCTTTCAGTCCTCCAACTCTCTTCCTACCCACTCATCAAAACTACTTATCTCACTTTTCTACACTGTTACTACTTTTCTTTTTTTCCTTCCCTACTTCTCACCACCTTATCAACTTGACTTTGTCTTCTCTCTCCTTTCTTTTTGCACCCTCTCCGTAAACTATTCAACTCCTCTCCTCTTTTTACCCTCTTATCAAACTAACTTTATCTCCTGTCTTTCCATCCCTTCAATAAGTTACATAACAACCTTTTCTCTCCTTTTAGTAGCCTTAAATTAAACCACCTAACCCAGGTATATAGTAAAATTTATATATTCTTGTAAAATGAGTAATATTTTTATTTATTCAATTATAGTTAAAAACATGAATACTACATTTCCATTAAAATTTCGCTGTGTCTTGCTAAACTGAATCTTTGCGCAGATTTCCATACAACTTCTAATATTTTGAATATGAAGAAATGAACCTTATTCTTAACCATATCGATTTATCAAATCCAATTGTGAGAATCAAACTCACGATATTTTGCCGGTGGATGGCTTGTCACTGAGCGACAGGAATCAGAGGCAAACGTGAGTACAAAACTGACATCGATCGCCTATTCCGATCAGGTCTGTGCCACATTTCATATTAACTGATATCGGAAATCCAATTTATTTATTTAATTAATTCATCAGATCAAGTATAGTTAATTATTATTAATAATCTTTTGCTACTATCTACCTCTATATCATGACATTATGTTCGTAGGCGACTTGCCACTGAGCTACAGGAATCAGTTGCAAGCACAGGTACAAATCAAACTCTTCAACTCATCCTCTATCCAGACTTCTTCTGCAACATGTTTCATATTTACTGGTGGTTTAGTAAGGGTAATCCATTTTCTTTTTTCATTTATTTGTGTTATTTGTAAAATGAAATATTGTCAGTTATTATTCATAATTTTTTGCAATTCTTGCCACTGAGCTCTAGGTATCAGTTTCGATTGTGACTCCAAATCAAACTCTTAAACATTTCACTAATCCAGATCTTATCTACTTCACATTCAATATTAACTGGTTGGTCAATATAGGTACCCGAATTTATTGATTTATTTCATTAAAAGGAGCATTGCAAATCATTAACAATTTTTCAATTTTGTAGATTTTTTTCTTGCAACTAAATTCGAGGCGGATCCCATTGCACAGTGAGTGAATAAATAATCATTGTGGATCGCAATAGAGAAATAAGTTCCAGGTTAGAATTGAACTCCCAGCACTATACTAGAAGGCAGCTCGGTTAACACGGAACTATTGAGCAACAGGAATCAGTGGCAAGCGTGAATTCAAAAGAAACTCTTGAACTCATCCCCTACCCTAATCCCCTTTGTGGCTTATTTCGAATGAACTGGTAGTTCAGTATCATTAATCGAATTTAAACTAAAATCAGACCAGTTTCCTTCCGGCACTGATTGAATGAAATAACTGCATTGACGCAACTGCAATACTTTCCAGGTGACGATCGGACTCATGACTCTCTATGCTGAAGGGTACCTCAGTTAATGACCGTCCGCTTTTACCACTGAGCTACAAGTATCAGTCAAATTCAAAATCTATCTTGATCTGTTCTGCGCTGTTTCTTATCAACGGGTTTTGCTGTATCGGTGGTCATATTTATTTTATTTAAAAATCATTTACAATTTTTTTTACAATTCATCTTCATCTCCAGTCGGTTCCCCTTCGTTAGAGAGTGAATAAATTATCATCATGGATCAGAATAAAGAATCAGCTCCAGTTAGAGAATTGAACCCATGACACTAAGCTCGATGCCAGCTCAGGTTTAACTCGATTGATCTCGCCACTGAGTTTGAGGAATCTGCGACAACCACGAGTCCAAATCAAACACTTAAACTAACCCCCTTTCCCAATCTCCTTTATGCCATGTTTCCTATCAACTCATAGTTCAGTATCGGCAATCAAATTTATCTATCTTATAAGATGAAGTATTGTAGATCATTATCAATTTTTGGCCACTACTTACGTTCATCTTAATTTTTGTTGTTTTTTCATCACTACTAAACTCTTTCCTTCCAGTAGTGAGTTAATGAATTGAGAGCATTGATTGTGATTAAGAATAAGTCCCAGATGAGAATGAAACACACATCCATCTATGGCGGGAGCGGGAATAGGAGCGAGGGTAACACCTGACCGATCTTAACACTGAGCTACAGGTCTTGGGAGCACTTGGACTTTTCCCGATGTCTTTTGTGCCACGTTTCTTATCATGTGGTATTTCAGCATCGGTAATACAATTTATAAATCTATTTTATTGAATGAATTCTTGCAAATCCTTGACAATTTTTGCTAATATTCACCTTTATTGTTGTTACTTTTTATAGCTACTAAACCCAGATCGGGTTCCCAATCTCTTCAACATTAAGTTTGTTATTAACTGGTTGTTGATTACCGATGATCCAAATCATTTATTCATTCATCTTTTCAGACGAAGTATTTAAATAATAATTCTACGCTACAATTTTCCTTCCTCCCAATTTTTCTTGTCGTCCACCGAGCCTCTTTTTGCTTCCAACCCATTCAGACACTACAAAACTCCCCTCCCTTCTGTTCTACTTAACTTCCTTTCAACATTCTTTTTATCTACATATCTATTCCTTCCCTCTTACCCACTTCTAATTAAACCGACTTTATCTTCTCTCCTTGTTCTCTTTCTATCCACTCTATAATCAATCCTCCTCTTCCTAACCCCTTTTCCTTTTGCATGTACAGAGGGGCTTGATCTCAACCCCAACTATGTATTGGGAGTGCGGTTAAAATCACATACATAGTCTACTCATCCTTTTTTTTTTAACCCTAACCCCTATCTCTAGATCTATATAAACCTGATCGTTCTCTTTGCTTCTACTCACTGACACACTATGAAACTTTCTTATTCCCTCTCTTTCCACCCTCATTGAGCTACTTGACTTTCTTTTGTACCTTATTATTATCTACTCCCCCTTTTCTCCCCACTCAATTCTCACCCTCTTATTAAACTGTTAGACTCTATCTTGTCTCCCCTTTCTCTCCCTATACCCTAAGAGGGGTATCCGATCTTCTTTTCCCCCCTTTATTTTCATACCCTCTTAATGAATTCGTCCTTCCTTTTCTCCCTAGCCTTTCAGTAAAATACTTAACACCCTTTACTTCTTTTTTCTACATCTTCATTATTCTACCTAACTCTAGATCATAGTAAAAATACATATTCTAATTAAATAAGTAATATAATTAGCTATTCAATATATTATCTAAGAGGAGCATTTTTATTGAAAAAACTGTTTTGCTAAACCAAATCTAAAGTGATTTTCTACATTATTTCTTATTTTATACCTGAAAAATTAACCTAATTGTGCACAATATTAAGTTATCGATTTGGATAGGATGGTCTCTAATTCCCATCGGTCAGAATAAGAATTGACTAGGTGAGAATTGAACTGACAGCATTTTAACAGGGGGTTGCTCAGTTTATGACCGACTGACATTACCATTGAGCTCCAGGAATCAGAGGAAAGCGTGAGTCCAAATCAGACATTCAAACCCATCCAATAATAATAATAATGATAATTATTATTATGATAATAATAATAAAAGAAGAACTCCAATCAACGGACAGGCAAACAGGGAAACTTATAACGATGCATAAAGCTTTACACCCTAGAGATGACATGGGTGTCAATACGTTAAGAGAAAAGAAGGTGGTAGTATAGAAGACTGTGTCCAGAAAGCTAAATCAGATAAAAAAAATGTGTGCTAGCAAACAGCGAAGACATCATGAAGAGCGCACGAAACAGTACAACGAACAACGAAGTAGGAAACAATTGAACAGCACAGCAAACAAGGAAAGAAAAATTGGGAAAGAAAAAAAATGTACTGAGATTTTAAAAGACGGATACAAGATGTGGCAGACGAGAGATCATGGACATGACTACGGAAAGGAAACCTGAAGAGAGAATCGAAATTGCTCATCATGGCAACTCAAAACAAATGCGTCGGGACAAACTATATCAAAACAAAAATCGACAGAACACAGAAAAAAACAGCAAGTGCCGCCGGTGCGATAAAAGTGATGAGACCGTAAATCGCATAACAAGTGAATGTAGCCAACTAGCCCAGAAGGAGTATGAACACAGACTCAATAGAGTAGCAACAGTGATACACTGGGAAATGAGTAAACGGATGGTATTCAGCCATACAGAAAAGTGGTACCAGCACAAACCAGAGGCTGCCCTGGAGAATGGAAACCACAAATTACTCTGGGACTTTGACATCCAAACCGACCACCTCATCCAGGCAAGAAGAACGGACTTGGTAATCATAGAAAAGAAGAGGAAAACCTACCAAATAGTAGACGTTGCTGTACCTGCAGACCATAGAGTAAAGAGAAAAGAGTGTGAAAAACTGGAAAAATACCAAGATCTAGCAAAAGAACTGAAGAAGATGTAGAACATGAAAGTCAGGGTAGTGCCAGTCATAGTAAGCGCACTGGGAACTGTCCCAAAGACACTGAAGGTGTTATTGGAGGAGCTCGGGATGAAAGGAAGGATTGAGACTGTACAGACCTCAGCACTGGTAGGAACCGCACGGATACTGAAGAAAGTACTAGAAATATAAGGACTGCAACACTAAATGTTAGCAGTAGCCCGACAGAGGAAGGAAAATGAAAGCAGAAATGTGAACCACAACACTGGCATGATAGGTGAGGGAGAGAAGAGATACTGGCTGAAGACCTGAGGAGACTTTGTCTCTCAGCCTTCAGCAATAACCACTGGGCAACCGGTGAGAATCTGTAAACCACAGTATTACTGCGGTCTATAACAATGAGGAGAGAAGGGCTGGAGACTTGAGGAGACTTATTGTCACTCAACCTCTAACGGTAACCACCAGGCAACTGGTGTGAGATTGAATAATAATAATAATAATAATAATAATAATAATAATAATAATAATAATAATAATAATAATAATAATAATAATAATAATAACTGGAGTGAGATTGCTATGATAATAATAATAATAACAACAACAGCAGCAATAATGATCATAATAATAATAATGATAATAATGGATAGAAGGGGACTACTACCAGAAGAACAGAAAGGGTGTAGGATAGGAACCAAAGGGGCAAATGATTTACTCTACATAGACCAGATGATCTTGAGAGAAGTGAGGAAAAGGAGAAAGAATATCGCAATGGGATGGATAGATTACAAAAAAGCGTACGATATGATTCCACATAGCTGGATACTTGAATGCCTTAGAATGTTCAAAATTAGCGAACCGGTGGTTAAATTCATTGGTAATTCGATGGAAGACTGGAGAGTAGATTTGACAGCCGCAGGGGACAAACTAGCCGAGGTAGGGATAAAAAGGAGAATCTTCCAAGGAGACTCGTTGTCCCCACTACTATTTGTTCTAACAATGATACCGCTCAACAGAATCCTGAAAAACAGCAAAGGATACCACTTCTCTAAAACAAAAGGAAAGGTCAACCACCTAATGTACATGGACGATATAAAATTGTTCGCAAAAAACAGGGGAGAGCTTGAGTCTCTGTTTAACAAAGTAAAGGAATATAGTGAGGACATAGGAATGGAGTTTGGAATAGAAAAATGCGCAATCATGGTGATGCACAAAGGAAGGCTTTCAATGACTGAGGGAATTGAACTCCCGGACAACAGCAAGATTAGGGCATTGACCGCACAAGACCGATACAAGTACCTAGGTGTCCTTGAATGTGACACGATAAAACGGGAAGAGATGAAGGAGAAAATAAAGACAGAATACCTCAGAAGGATAAGGAAAATATTAGAACCAAATTAAACAGCAGAAATCTAATGAAAGGAATGAACACCTGGGCTGTGTCAGTAGTTAGGTATACAGGACCATTCCTAGGATGGACAAAGGAAGAGCTCCAATCAATGGATAGGCGAACAAGGAAACTTATGACGATGCATAAAGCATTACACCCTAGAGATGATACAGATAGACTATACGTTAAGAGAATAGAAGGTGGCAGGGGGCTCATCAGCATAGAAGACTGTGTCCAGAGAGCTAAAATAGTCCTAGAAAGATATGTGCAAACAAATAGTGAAAAAATCATAAAGAGTGCGAGAGATAGTGCAACAAGCAATAAAGTAGAAAACAATGGAACAGTACAGCAAACAAGAAAAGAAAGATGGGAAGAGAAAAAATTGTACGGCGAGTTTAAAAGACGGATACAAGATATAACAGACGAGAAATCATGGACGTGGTTACGAAAGGGGAATCTTAAGAGAGAAACAGAATCGCTCATCATGGCAGCCCAAAACAAAAGCATAAGGACAAACTACATAAAAACAAAAATCGACAGAACACAGACAAACAGCAAATGCCGCATGTGCAGTGAAAGAGATGAGACAGTAAACCACATAACTATTTAATTTAGTCAACTCACCCAGAAGGAGCATAAGCATGGACACGATAGAGTAGCAACGATGATACACTGGGAACTAAGCAAACAAATGGGATTCAACCATATGGAAAAGTGGTATCAGCACAAACCAGAGGCAGTTTTGGAGAATGAGAACCACAAACTACTCTGGGACTTTGACACCCAAACTGACCACCTCATCCAGGCAAGAAGACCAGACCTAGTAATAGTAGACAAAAAAAGGAAGGCCTGCCAAATAGTAGACGTTGCTGTACCTGCAGACCATAGAGTAAAAAAGAAGGAGGGTGAAAAGAGGGAAAAATACCAGGACTTAGCAAAGGAGTTAAGGAAAATGTGGAACATGAAAACCAGGGTAGTACCGGTCATAGTGGGCGCACTAGGAACTGTCCCCAAAACGCTGAGGGAGAGACTGGAGGAGATCGGGATTAGGGGAAGGATAGAGACCGTACAGACCACAGCACTACTGGGAACTGCACGGATACTGAGAAAGGTGCTAGAGATATAAGTACTGCAACGAATTGTAGCTCTGTCATGATATGCGAAAGAGAGAGGAGACGTTAGCTGAAGACCTGAGGAGACTTATTGTCACTCAGCCTTCAGCGATAACCACTGGGCAACCGGTGTGAAACTGTAAATCGTAGAATTACTGCGACCTATGAGTACTAGGAGAGGAGGGCTGGAGACTTGAGGAGACTTGCTGTCACTCAAACTCTAGCGGTTACCACCAGGCAACTGGTGTGAGATTCCAAATAATAATAATAATAATAATAATAATAATAATAATAATAATAATAATAATAATAATAATGCCAAAAGAGGGCCAGGTTCTACAGGAGAAAAATGAATAAATTTACCTTGGACAGGTAATAAATTTAAAGGAAGATCAATCATGTGGAAATCTTTTGATACGAATAGAGAGATATTGAAAAGTAATTTACTAGTGTTGTTTAGACATGCAATGAATACATTATACCTGCTCTGACTGACTTGGAAATCACCAAAAGAACTGAGAAACAACTTGGAATTACACAGAGCCATGGAGAGATCAATGCTAGGGATAACCCGAAGAGATGGGGAAGATCAACAAGCATCAGAGGGATGACCACTGTGAGGGATATTATATAAATAACTAAGGAACAAAATGGAGATGGTTAAATATTTAGCAAGAAGAGATGACAAGACGTATAGTAAAATGATAACCGATCGATGTTCATTGGATAATAAAGACCGTAAGAAAAGACCAGACACAATTCGGAGGGATGAGATAAAAAAGTTTGCCGGTAAGATATGACAAACAGTAGCACAATTGCAGTTTCAATGGAAGGCTATCGGAATGGTTTCCGTCCAGCTGTGGATTTATAGTGGATGATGATGATGATGAAAATTAGAGAGACTCATTCTGACCGGGACTCCCCTGCCCTGATCAGCATCATCACCCTATTACTTCTTCCAATGTCCGTTGCCTGTCTATGATATTTTTCTAAATGTTATATTCACAAGAATTAGTTTCATATGCAGAAATCTCCAAACCAATCAACAAACTACGTAACTCTCTTTCCAGCTCTCTCCATTAAAAATGACCCAAATTTTAAGCGACGAAAAAAAAATCTCTAATGCTTTTAACAGTCATCTTCAGGTGTACAAATCTTACTAAATATATACGTTAGACTTATCTCATGTCGCAGTGTTTATTTATGAACCGTTTAAAAACAGCTGCCCAAAACGTAAAGAAAAAATATGTTTTGTAAAAAATATTCAATACATACAGCAGCCTCCTTAAGGTGTACAAAGTGTAAAAGTCCGCTTATAGGTATATTCTCTTTCGACGGTCCCTCTTATCGGCAGTTTCCCCCCATTAATTGTCCCCTTATTCGTGATTACCCTTTTAGTGGTCCTTTATCACCAACGGTTTCCCTTTCAGTGCCCCAACCCCATCCAATGTTTCACTTTCAATGTCCTCCTTCTCATCGCGGTTTATTTATCAGTAGCTCTCACTTATGCGCGGTTTTTAGCCAAGAATTTTCCCCTTTATCCGCTTTTTCCAATTCAGAACTTCCCCCTTGTCAGATGTTTCCCTTTCATTGATGATTTGGACACAAAGTGGAATTCTTGTTTTCTTGCTCTCCGGTAAGGATGTACTTGATAAAGTTTACAAAAATTCACCCGGTGAATTGAAAGAAAAATTCGTCAAATTTAACACGGAAAAATGTCGATTATCTGAGGTTTTATATCAATAATTAAAGCTGCCTTGTGTGGTATTTTTAATGAATTATATGATATTTGATTTATATTTAGAAAAGAAACAGTGATTC
>OY735201.1:22822886-22875386 GCA_963457665.1 Thysanoteuthis rhombus
AAAGCCGTAACTTGCACACGTCAATTATCCAGTTTTAAGGTTATTTCAGAGAAACGAATATATCTACTAACGAATTTATTACTGTCCATTCTTATTTACGTAAACATATATTTTATGCATGAAAGAATGCAGAAAAATGACGACCATAGACGCATAAACACACACACATGCATATACGCACATACACACCAGCATGTAACTATTCCTACATATCCATTTCTACCTATTCTTTTATATGTATATATATATGTGTGCGTGTGTGGATGTGGGTGTATATGTGTGTGTGTATGTGTGTGTGTGTGTAAGAAATAAAAGCTTATTACACACTTTCTCATGAGCACACAGTTGCACACACAATCACACACAAATTCACTTTCTTTCTCTCTCTCCCTTACACACACACGTACATATATATTTGTGTGTGTGTGTGTGTGTGTGTGTGTGTGTGTGTGTATTTAATTTCCTCTGTTTAATATCCAAACTGTTTCTCTCAAATGTGACTCCGAAACAACTGAATTACTTTTCTGATCAAATATCTACTAAATCAAATGGGCAATTTTTCCGAAGATTCTCATTACCTCAAACAGATATTATGTGTACTTCAACAACTCTTTGGTCCTAGTCAATGATTTAATGGATATGTGACTGGTCTTACGTTTAATGGAATGGACAATGGATGCAGTGAGTTCACACTTTGGCTGTGACGGTTGGAGTTCGCTTCGGACCAACGCCCTTGAGAAAATTATGGATCCACTTCTCCCAACAGCTATCTTTAACATAGCACGGTGGAGTGAGCTCTTTAACGTTGTCCATCTAGGGTGGTCTAATCCTCTGTCCCCATAAAAACACGATTACTACTAACAATGAATGTCTGTGGATCTTTTGCAACTGAAGAAAAAATCATTGCCTCGTGTAAAACATAACGCAGGAGCAACTGAATGAGTGATTGAAGTGCATCAAGTAACTTACGCATAGTAACCTAACTTATAGGAAAAAAATTAAAGCATTGAAATTCTAGCAAAGAAGGAAATAGCTCCTACGTGGAATTATCCCCCTTTGGTCATTTCTTCCTAATTAATTCACTATATTTTAAAATATATTTGATGAATAGTTCCACCGAAATTTGGAACAATTGCAAACGATCTATGGATTTGAGAATTTATCAAGTGTGAGGTCAGGCTTGTAAGACCAGCTCGCTAATCCTTTCTCCACAGATGCATTTAATTCTTGGTTTTATATACTCGAGATTTAACCAGAGAGAATATAACGAACACTTCGGGCATTAACATGATAAGAAAAAATGGCGATGGTGATTTCTGTTAGAGAGAATATCACAAAAGAAACAGCTAGAGTAAAATTGTGGAGGATCCAAGTCAAATCTACCAGACACTGGGAAATAGTATTCGAACAAAATTTCTGCTTCCACAAGACGAAACTTTGCTTCGTCTCGACGAAAGAACTTTGTTTTTGCTGATAAGGCTCAAACCCTCATTAAATTGATGATCCACTCCAGCCATGTATGTGAAATGAAGACAATGATTGCAATCATCAGTTTAATTAAAGCTATATCTCTAGTTTTTCCTTTGTAAAGATTTATGCTTACATTGACCTATTAATACATTCATGCATGCACCTATAAAAGTACATGTTCGTGTGCGTCTATCCGTCTGTCTGTCTCTCATGATATATATATATATATATATATATATATATATATATATATATAGAGAGAGAGAGAGAGAGAGAGAGAGAGAGGGGGGGATACTTAAGACAAAAGAACGAAGCACACTGCTGAGTATATAAGGTGAGAAAAATACTTAGACTTTCCAATACTTAGTTGGAAACCTAATATAAATGCCTTTTTTCGAATGCATGTGAAATTAGACACAAATATCATCATCATTCATCATCATCAGTCTTTTAGCGTCCGTCGTTCGACATGGACCTTCCCCAGGATTTGCCACACTTCTCTATCATGGGCGTCACGGAGCCAGTACTTCCTGAACTTGTCTTGCTCGTCTCACCGTCTAACATTTTGCCGGTCTCGGTTGCGCATGTGGTCTCGGGGAATCCATGTTGTGAGTCGTGATGTCCATCGATTGTCTGCCATTCTTGCAACATGGCCAGCCCACCGCCATTTGAGATTTTTTATGAATTCTATGATGTCTCTAACTCTTGTCTTTTCTCGGATGTACTGTGCTGTTTTGTGGTCTCTCCATGTGAGGCCCAGCATTATTCTTTCATGTGCACGCTGCATGCTTCTCAATTTACGGGTCTGTCTCTTGGTTAAGTTCCATGTTTCAGCTCCATAAGTGACTATTGGGAGGATGCATTGGTTATACACCCTTCTCTTTAGGATTAACGGGATCTTATTATTTTTGAAGGTTGAGCTAGCTCTGCCAAAGGCTTGCCATCTTAGTGTGATTCTTTGCTTGATTTCTTCTTCTTCTGAGGGTCTCATGGAGATTCGTTGTTCCTAGGTAGATGTAGTGGTCTACTTTCTTAAGTTCTGTGTCCTCAATTTCGATCTTAGTGTTATCTCCGATGTGGTTGTTGCACATGATCTTCGTCTTGCTGAAGTTCATGTGTAGGCTGACTTTCTTGCTCTCTTCATTTAGTTCATTTATCATTAGTTGGAGGTCATGTAGGTTCTCTGCGAAAAGGGCTATGTCGTCTGCGAATCTGAGGTTGCTCAGATACTCGCCGTCTATTTTAATTCCTTTACTCTCCCAGTCTAGATCATCTCGAGGTAGGCTGTGAAGAGTTTAGGTGAGCTGGTATCACCTTGTCTTACTCCTTTCTGGAGCAGGAAGGGGTCCGAGTCTTTACGTAGCTTGATAAAGGAGCTGCCGTGATTGTTTATATGTTTGAACACTTCAACATATACTGGATCTACACCTTGCCGACTGATGGTCTCCATGACCTTAGGGGTTTCTACTGAGTCGAACGCCTTTTTGAAGTCGATAAATGCTACGGCAAGTGGTAGTTTATACTCAGCTGCTTTTTCTTTCAGTTTATAAAGTGCTGCTGGTCCGTGGTCGGGTAGCTTCTTCTAAAGCCAGCCTGTTCACGTGGCTGGTTTTCATCGAGTGTTTTTGTGATTCGGTTGGTGATGATCTTTGTGAAAAGTTTGTATACACAGTTGAGTAGGCTTATAGGCCTATAGTTGTTGAGGTCTTTCGGCTTTCCTTTTTTATATAAAAGCATTATCATAGCAGTGTTCTAATTGTCAGGGACTTTACTGTGTTTTAGACACAAGTTGAAGAGGACAGCCAGTTTCCTAGTGATGATTTTACCCGCTTTTCGGAGTAGGTCGATGGTGATGTTGTCTGGTCCAGGGGCAGTTCCTTTCTTCGTCTGTTTAATGGCTTCCTTCACCTCCCACGGGGTTACTTTTGGGAAGTCCTCGAGTTGATTGCTCATGTCTTGCGTATCTTGCTCATTGTTTTATAGTCCTTGTTTGGACGAATAAAGTTTTTGGTAGAATTCTTTGGCACGTTCGACAATCCTGTCTCTGTCTGTTGTTAGGTTTCCATTTTCCTCGAGTATGCTAGTTATTTGCCTTTGTCCCGAGTTGAGGAGTTTTTTTATAGCTTTGAAGCCCCGACCTTTTTCAAGAGTTGATTCAATGACTGCCGTCGTGTATCTCCTTCTGTCTTCCCTTCGTTTCTTCTTGATCAATTTGTTTAGTTCAGCCTCTTCAATTTTCTCTCTCGTTGTTGTCGGTAGCTTGAGGTTTCTGCGTTTTTCCATGAGGTTTCTAGTCTCATCTGAGATTTTGCTAATGGGTTGTTTGCTCATTGGCTTGAATGTAGAGGCTACTTCAATTATTGACACAGTCATTTTGTTGCTTAGTTCGTTGATGTTGGTGTTGTCTTGTTCAGTAGGAATTCTGAATCTGTTTTTCAATTCGTGCTTGAAAGATTGAACGTGCTCTTTTGGTATGTTTAGAGGCTGCGGTTTTTTATGGAGCATTTTCCTGCGTTCTTTATTGGTGTTTATTTGTACTTTACATCGTACCATTCTGTGGTCGCGGCCTACATTGACTTGATTTAGGACTTGGATGTCCTTGACGATATCGTTTTTGTCCGTAAGGATGTAGTCTATTTCGTTCTTTGTTCCGTGATTGGGGCTCTTCCAAGTCCATTTCCTATTGGGTCCCTCTTTCAAGAATATGTTCATGATTTATAACAGAATACAATAAGTATATTTAGAAAACGGATCTCAATGAAGATTTCAATGTGAAAACATAAATGAGAGTTTTACCTCAAATTTAACTTGAGTTAATCACGTATTATATAAATGCATATAAAATAATTTCACTTCAACTACAACCACACTAATACAATAGTTATAGAAAAAGATATCTTACTTCCAAACTAAAATTATGGGATAGTCATATTCATGGAGATACGAACTCCCAATTGAATTTGGAATTAAAAGTTATTAGTATAAATGATAATCCTAGTTCAAGTTTATCTGTAATCCACATAAAATAAATCCATGAAAAATAATTTTACATCTACTTGAATCTATATTAACAGAATAGTAATAAAAGAAGATTGTTTACTTCAAAATAGATCAAAATTATAGAGTAATCATATATGAAGCAGTACTTCAACTAATTTATTTAGGATTTCTTTTGGAAAAGAAATAGAAAATCAAACAGCTTAGCATGTAAATAGATTAATGAATTGAGCATCGTGCGTCAATCGCTCGCCCACCGGCAGTCTAAATAAAAATCTATTCTATCAACTGAGCTAATGCTATTACTGACAGACACGAGTCCAAGATGGTGCATTTATAAAGAACCCCTTCTACATGCCTACATACGTAGAATTCCAAACACGAAGTCAATATTTTTACATCCCTCTTCCTATTAAGTTGTTGGAAGATAACGAATTGCATAAAGTCCGTTCTCAATAATAACAACCTTTTCTTTTCCACGTTGTCGAACAACTGCCACCCTATATATATATATATATATATATATATATATATATATATATATATATATATATATATATATATGTAGTTTGGAGCAAGCTCTCACTATTTTTGGGTTTATCATCAATCCACGTTATAACATGAACCGCTCTATAAACGAACTGTGTTATAACGAGGGAGGCCTGAATATTTCTCTTGAAGAGCATCTTTCTCTTTCCAATGCAGTATTTGTTAAAGTACATCATGGGTGGTCGTATTTTCTCCATTAGAATAGAGTCATGCTCCTTTCTATCTGCAAACAAAACTTATAATGGATACACTTTTCCAAACCCTAAAGGAAAAGCCATTGTACACATGCGTGTGTGTATGCGTGCGTACACACACAGTAAAATAAGTAAGCATGTACCCTAAACAATCTGATACACACTGTATATTTTGAGACACGAAGAGACTGCAACATGCACACACATAAGGGTCTGTGTAAACTTGAAAATGACATCGTATCCACAGAGAGAAATACACACATAACAATCACCATCTCTACACAGCCACCATGGACGCAAGTACATACTCGACCACAAAAATCCCATCACCAAATTTATTTACACAAACTGGTTCGTGATAATCATGGAAATTATATTAGAGGATATTTTCGTTAGCTGTCCCTTCGGAATCGTGAACAATGAAACTAAGATGATTGTGAAGGTAGCGGGCAAACGATTGCCAAGCTTTTGTCTGATTCTATACAAGGTGTCCATATTTATAGAGTGTGGGATGTCAATTTTGGTTTACTCTTCGTTGGCTGTGTGTTCACACGCATGCCTTACGTATTTGTGCTCGTCTGCCTCTGATGTGTACCAAGTGTAGACGCCTCTGCCGACCAGTGGGTGAATTCTGGTTGGTAAGGTCCGTCGGCGTTGGATTGATTTACTTGTATCCAATCGAAAGAAAAAAAGTAACGTATCGGCACGAGTTCATATTCCGTGCGTGGTGTTTGTGCAGAGCAAAACACAGCCAATTTTGACAATCACTGGGAGAGGGGTCAGCAGACATAAAAGGGAGAGCAAGAAAAAGGAAGATTCAAAATGGGAACTAAAATGAAGAAAAAAGAATAAAAGTTTATAATGATATAATAACATAAGCGACATCGAAGTGTTGATTACATATACATGTGGATGTATTCATGCGTCTGTATATAAGAGATGTTCCAATATTCATGGATCATTTTGCGCGCGTACGTGTGTAAAAATGAGAGACCTCTAGTGTGTATCATTATGTGTGCTTCAGTGTGGAAAATATACCTCTACGATTCTGGATTATAAATTGCATTGCCTTGCTCGCCTATTGGATGAATGTTGATCTTAAAATGTTACTGTATGGTGTATGATCTATTTCGTTTATGGGGAAGTGTTGGTTTGAGTGCATGCATTGACGGCGAGAGAATTGTGTTGAAGAATAAATGAATAAAAAAAGTTAATTCAAGGATACTGAAATATTGTGGTCGATCATTTAAACATTTGAAAAAAGGGTCGATCAATGCATAAGTTACTTCTCTCGCAGTTTGTTGGGCAGTGATCGCTAAGAAGTTTGATTACGAAAAAAAAAACAAAAACAAAAAAAAAACAAACAAAACGTGAATGCTTCTGGATACTAAGTAAGGAATCAATTTGGCATAAACGTACATTGCAAATTGCACCCGAACTAAAACCCTATTCAGGGGGTGGGGTTTAAAAAACAGCTTTTGTCTAGACATAATGCTGAGTAAATATTGAAAATTTCAGCCCTTTCGCTCAATTTGTCCTACTTGTACGCGTAATATATACTTACGTAGCCAGCCAGCCAGATGAACTTGAAAAGTGAAGAAACCTATTTCAACGATTTTGGTGATCATTTTGGTTAGCGGTTTCTAAAAACGGTTGCTTACTAATGATGTAGTAAATGCATGTGTAATAGAGTAAATGCTCAAGCACCTAACAAAGAATGAAGATTAGCAGCTCATCTCACTAGATAGATCATTTATTTCTATCAACGAAGTAAAAAAAAGCGTATGTATTATCGGTCGCGTCCCATACGGATAGATCCAGGAATATTGTTCTGATTGAGAGATATTTTCCCCGTTATTTATTTATTTATTTATTTATTTTTCACATCCATATATGCACCCATGACTATCGACACATTTTGACAAAAGTTATAGATTTCTCTTATATTTCTTTGTAATTCAGTGGAGAGGTAGTGATGAGCGATAGGAGAACTAATCAAGTTTTAGAGCAGATCCAATAATCTCCCTTCTGTTGTAGCTGTATGTCCGAACTACATCGCATTATAGTTTCATGTCTGTCAGCACCATATATCCTAAGTTTTTTTCATTAATTTTTATTTCATTTTGTAAAAGGGTGGACAATAGACAACGGAAGGTCTGGTTGAATTTTGGAGAGGATCCTTGCACGATTCCCTACATTGCAGTCATACGTCAAAGGCACATACTGTTGCAAGATTGATTTTCAGAGCGGATCCATGCACAATTACTTACTCTTAAAGTGCTGATTGATTTTCTATTAACTTTTGTTGAAGGGTTGGCAACATTGTGAGGAAAGTGTGGCAAAAAAGTCCTGGAGGATCCAAGGATTTCCCTCTGATCGTGGGGTACTTTTTCCGCTACTTTTATTATATTTATGTATACGCCCATGACGGTCTAAAAGTTTTCACTGAATTTGTATTTTGTAGAGGAGTGGTCAAAGAGCTACAGAAATCCTGAGCATTATCTCCTTTAGTTGTCAAAACTATATCATTTCTCCATAATTCTGAGTCTCTTCACACTATATCACCAAAGGTCTTGAATGATATTTATCAAATTCTGTGGAGGGGTGTAAGAAGCGCTACAGGAATGGGATTAAATTTTTCAAGTGGAACTCTGCACGATTATTCTCCCTACATCTGTAAGACCTAAAATCGCCCTAATTTCATGTCTGCCGACAAGAATCTCTCGGTGTTTGCAATGAATTTCTATAATATTTTGTTAAAAGGTGAACAATAGGCCATGGGAGTTTGCTTAAATTCTTTGGTCAATCAATGTACAATTACTCTCCCTGAAAATGGAGTTGACAGACTTCTCTCTGATGGCTTTTGTTTTAAAGTATAGTTCGATCACCACATGTTGCTCTGGTATATTTGCCTTTGCCAGAGGTTAGGCGACGTAGCTATATCATCATCATCATTATTTCAGCCTCATTTGTATGACAAAGACCTCCCTCAGGATTCGCCAGACCTCTATATTATGGGCATGACGGAGTCAATATTTTCCGATTTTGTCTATTTCGTCACGCCATCTCACATTTTGCCGGTCACAATTTCGCAGATGATCTTTGGGGATCCACGTGGTGTGTTATGGGGTCCAGTGTTTGTTAGTCATTCTTGCAACATATCCAGCCCATTACCATTTGAGTTTTCTTATGGATTTTGTGATATCCCTGACTCCTCTTTCTTATCTTATATACTGTGCTGTTTTGTGATATCTCTATGTGATCTTGAGCATGATTCTCTCATGTGCACATTGCTTGGTTCTCAGTTTGAGGATCAGTCTCATGGTTAGGTTCTAATTTTCAGCCCCATAGGTGATTATCGATTGTAAACCCTTATTGAGATTCTCTTATTCTTGATGGTTGAACTAGTCCAACCGAAAGCTTGCTATCCTGGAGTGATCATTCGCTTGATTCCTTCTTCTTTTGAGGAGTTCGTTATCATGGGTAGACATCTACCTAAAACAAAGGATCTCCATGACCTACTTTTTTCATGTCTGTTTTCGATTCAGACGCTAGTGTCTTTGTCCTGAACGTGTTCGTTGTAGTGCGTAACTATATAAGTAGTAAATATTTTATTTCTTGATTGTTCTTGGTTAAGAAAAAAAATTGAAAATCAAATTTTAAATGAGCATTGATTCATTGACAGATTGCATCGTGAAATGAACAATAATGGACAGCACGTGACAATCTCGGCCACAAAGATAGACAGTCATCAATGACTATATCAAACCACATCGTATTGTTATTGACCAATCTTAGTACTACAAAAGGTTAAATGTGAAAAAATTTAAAAAGAGGGTTGTTTTATACCCATCTTCCAACTGGCAAAAGCCTGTCTACCTGCCTTGAAAAATTGCTTTCGGGATCCCGGCTCTTATATGGGCTTGGAAAGTACTTCTGGCACAAACAATGGTCTAAATCCTCAACTATATTAAATGATAGGATATCAATGAAAGGATTGTAGCAAAAGTGGAAAACAAACAGAAAACATTTGGTTTGCAGCGCGTCGTTTTCAAGATAGTGTGCACCACTTTTTCTTCCTCATATACCTCAGTCATCTATCCCCTCACCAACTGAACGCCCAAAGACTCAACCTAACACATCATTATCACCATAACGAGGTCTGCCTATACATGAACAGGCAATGATTTGGTGAAAACAAGTTTGATCACATCTGTAAACCGAAAAGGTTTTTCAGTTACGTCGTGATTTATCAAGGTTTTCATTTTATTTTGTGATTGTTGATTAGATTGGCACACGGTGTTAAAACAGATACATTTATGTAAAAATCTCATGGCGTGAAACTCATTATTTCCTTTTGTGCGACTTAGTTGTGCAAGTACACTTTCCTGTACGATGTGTGGCGGTCTGGTGTTTGCAACTGATCTGTTCCATACAAACAATGGGAGGGGATGGGTCTTAGCACGGTAAACAATCTCTAATTGCTCAATCTGAAAAGTGCTGAATGCAGAATAATCCAAAACTGACGACACTTTGTGGACATGTTCTCGAAATGGACAGTAGTTTTGGTGGACGCCCAGTTGTTCGTGCTGCATCAAGGTAGATTTCAAAGCAGAGAGAGAAAAAAATAAAACAAACAGAAATGTTGGGATATTTGTGGACAAATGTGCACCAAGGGAATTGTGCCGATAGCTGACCGAGAACAAACATGATCCGTCGCCATTTTAACGCTGAATGACGTACAGGGAGCTTAATGTTGGAATAAAGATGAGAAAGACGCGATTTTATAAGCATTTATCCGTCATTACTTTCTATTTTTTCATCTCTTTGTCTTGTTTTATAAGAACGTTCATTTGTGATAGGTTTCCCTTTTCATTACTTTCGTCCTTTGATCTTTTTGCTTTTTTATCTCTTTTCCTTTTCAATTTTTTCCACAGTCGACTTCGTTTTCCAATCTTGATTAGAACAACAAAAACAATTCTCCTCAAAATGTGGAATGAAAAACACATAGTCCCCTAATGTGATTTGAAATCACGGCAAATTAATTGCAAGGAGGCTCTCTTACTGATTGCTAAATCGTCTAAGATTTATCACCCAGAAACACAAGGGCATATTTCATTCTAATAAATGAATACACACACACACCACACACACACATGCGCGCACACACACACACACACACACACACACACACATATATATATATATATATATATATATATATATATATATAATGTGTACTTTAGAGAGTGAGACAGACTCGGGAGTGAAGTTTTTGGTGGTAAGGTTTATTAATCCTTATTTGTCAATAGTCCATACATGTTTCGAGATTTCTCTCATCATCAGTGGTGCGTGTTGTGTGAGTGTGAATTAAAATGTACCATGTGGAACCAGAGTCCACTGTCAGCGGCTATGCATTGTGGGTAGGTTTTGTTGTCAGGGCTACAAGAGGCCTCATGCTGAATGTAAGAATGACCAGCAGGTATTGGGATTTTGGTAAAGCAGCAGCAGTTGGACTTGGGGAGGGCAGAGTGTGTCAAGGTGGGGGGTAGTGTTGGGGAGGTGGGTTTTTTGGTATGTTTGGGATAGTATAGAAGGAGGGGTGGTGGAGTCAAGGAGCTACATAGGTATCAACCTTAAAAGTTACTGAAGCTGTTGCTGAAAGTGTTTTAGCTAAGAATTGGACAGGGGTTGTAACAGGCTAAGGTGAAGTTTTTCCTATGGGTCTAGGTGACTTTGAAGCTTCCATTATTGAGTGTGTCTAAGATGTGGGTGTGAGGATATTAATGTTAGGAGTTGTGTGTATTAGTGTTCTGTGTGGTGCGGGTTGTTCAGTTTAGTATTTAATCCATTAGGGTATAGGGTTTTAAGTTTGTTGATCCACATGTCTTCGTGTTTTTCTAGAACTTTAGTTATGTCAATTGGAGTAGTTTTTTCTATTTTTTCTATGATGGTGAAGGTAGCATCAGTGGCAAAATTGTGGTCAGGTGTGCGGAAATGTAGTTCTACAGGGAGTGGGCTACGATTATTTTTTGACTTAATCCTATGTCTATAATTGTTGAGTCTAATATTAAATTGCCACTCGGACTTGCCAATGTACTGTAACTTACACCTATTGCACTCTAGAAGGTATATAATGTTCTTACTGCGGCAGTTGCTATTGTGGTATATGTGGTAACTCACTTTTGTGGTGGTGCTTGTGAATGTGTTGGTGTGCTTGAGGTGGTTGCAACATAGACTGTTTCTTATGTTGCAAGGTGTGCAGAAATTAATTGTTCTAGGTGTATTTTTGTGTACGACTTTATTGTTAACGATAGTATTGCTACTAATCATGTCTCTGATGGAAACCCCCCTACCACTAAATATGGAAGGGGGGTTAGAAAACCTGATTCCAACACTAGTAAGCAGTTTAGAAAACTTACTAAAACACTACTACACACCATCAGAATTAAGGAAGACCCAGAAGGGAAAGTAATGAACCTAAGTAAATTTCGATTTACTAGGGACACATTCAAACTCCTTAACAAGGGCCTTAATATCTGTCCCCGACCCCCACACTTCAGCAATCACACCCTCAACAAAGATCTCTATGACTTCTTCAGAAGGATCAAACTTAGAGCCCACTTTGGGAAAACAGGCCACGACAGTGACATCCTTGATAGGCTTAAAGACCCCAACAAATCTTTCACCCCAAAAAACATAGACACAACCATTCAAACTTTTGAGCTAGCCGTCAGAGATGACATAAAAACCTACATCAACAATAACACACCACAAACCCTAACACGTGATAACCTTACAACTAAAGAGCGAAAGGCCCTTTATAAACTAAAAAACAACACAAACTTGATCATCACAAGAGCAGATAAGGGTGGATCCATAGTCATCTGGGGTCTAGATGAATACCTCACAGAAGCTAACTTACAATTAAGCAACACAGAATTCTACAGAGAACTCCCCATAGACCCCTTTAACGAATACATAAACACAATAACCCAATCCCTAACAGAATTACACAATAGCAACATGATAGACAAAAGAACACAGAATATACTGAAACCCACTTCCACAAAACCCGCAAGGTTCTACCTACTCCCCAAAATCCACAAGCCAAATAACCCAGGTAGACCAGTCATCTCCTCCACGAACTGCCACACTACTAAACTATCAAAATTTGTAGATCACTACATACAACCCTTAGCAACACAAATCAAATCATATATACGTGACACCACAGACCTCCTAAACAAAATCAAACACATCACAGCAATCCCAGACAAAGCACTTCTAGTTAGTATGGATGTTAAATCCCTATACTCCAACATCAAACATGACGAAGGTATCCTAGCACTGACAGAAGCCTTAAACAATAGAACTACTAAAGAACCTAGCACTAGAACAATCACCACTCTTATGCACCACATTCTAACCCTAAATAGCTTTAACTTTAATAATAGACACTTCCTCCAGGTGAAAGGCTGCGCCATGGGCACAGTAGCGGCCCCATCCTATGCTAATATCTTCATGGGTAAATTTGAAGAAACCTACATTTACCCAGAGATTTATAATGACTGCATCTTTTATGGTAGATACATAGACGACATTTTTTTCATATATACAGGCGAAAAAACCAAACTAGATAACTTCTTTATACATCTAAACTCGGCACATGACTCTATTAAGTTTGACTTCACAACATCCACTGACTCCATAGCCTTCTTAGACACACGCATATATATAGATGACAACAGAAACCTCCATACCACCCTCTACACAAAACCCACGGACACCCACAATTACCTCCACTCCAAATCAGCCCATCCCCAACACTTAAAAAGGAGTCTACCATTTTCACAAGCTCTTAGAATTAGAAGAATCTGCTCCACCAATAGTGAACTTAACAGACACAAACATAACCTAATACAATATTTCACCCAACGAGGTTATCCACTAGATGACACAAAAAAACAAATAAAAAAAGCGACTGGAATACCCAGAGATCAAACCCTTTTACTGTCCCACAATAACAAACCCAACCGCATACCCCTTATAACAACCTTCAACAACACACTCCCACCCTTAGCACACATCATCAATAATAGATGGAACATTCTCACGATCAAAACGGATCTAAAAGAAACATTCACAGACCCATGTGTTATCTCCTACCGCAGACCCAAAAACATCAGAGACATGATTAGTAGCAATACTATCGTTAACAATAAAGTCGTACACAAAAATACACCTAGAACAATTAATTTCTGCACACCTTGCAACATAAGAAACAGTCTATGTTGCAACCACCTCAAGCACACCAACACATTCACAAGCACCACCACAAAAGTGTGTTACCACATATACCACAATAGCAACTGCCGCAGTAAGAACATTATATACCTTCTAGAGTGCAATAGGTGTAAGTTACAGTACATTGGCAAGTCCGAGTGGCAATTTAATATTAGACTCAACAATTATAGACATAGGATTAAGTCAAAAAATAATCGTAGCCCACTCCCTGTAGAACTACATTTCCGCACACCTGACCACAATTTTGCCACTGATGCTACCTTCACCATCATAGAAAAAATAGAAAAAACTACTCCAATTGACATAACTAAAGTTCTAGAAAAACACGAAGACATGTGGATCAACAAACTTAAAACCCTATACCCTAATGGATTAAATACTAAACTGAACAACCCGCACCACACAGAACACTAATACACACAACTCCTACCATTAATATCCTCACACCCACATCTTAGACACACTCAATAATGGAAGCTTCAAAGTCACCTAGACCCATAGGAAAAACTTCACCTTAGCCTGTTACAACCCCTGTCCAATTCTTATATATATATATATATATGTATTGAAAATTATCTCATTTATTTATCAAATGTACAACAAGCTGAGGTATATAGCGTTGCCTGGAGGAAACTCTAAATCCGATAACAGTGGGAAGCACATTATATTTTATAGAAAATTCAGCAAAGTTCTGAACAGGAGTGCACACCCCCTTTTAAAAGTTTAAAGATTTTCCTGAAAACTGAGAAATCATTCGATCACTTTTGACTTAGTTGTCAAAGCAAATATTCGAGTTAAATTCAGCCCATGTTTTATTGTTGCATTCCTTAAAATATTCTGCCAAACTGGCATAAGCTCTGGAATAAATAAAGTTTAATGTAGAAGGTCACCTATGAAGAATGGATAGCAAGGGTGTAGCTTAGCATCGTAGCTTCATTATAAATCGAACCATCTGTAAATATTTCGAAGGTCTAAGAAATCGAAAGCTCATGAATAGAAAAATTGAGAGAAAAAAAGTTAAATACTCTCGATGGGCTTTGAAATCAGTCTGGAAACTGTTTTAAAATCAGGTCTACCATATTTCTGAACACTGATGTATTGTTGCTCTCATTGATTTTCGCGTAATATAATTATTTTCTTTACATGAGCAAGATAGCAGATTCCATAAAAATCGACCATTTTCCGAAGAATTTTGACCTTAAAGTTTGTATCGTAGGTAAATTTTCAGCAGCTGATTTGAAGGTCTAATAAATTGGTTGCATATGAAATTAAAAGAAAAAAACAACTTTCTATGACAGAGATAGCGATATTTGCACCAACATTGAAAGAAATAACATCCACAGTTTTCACTAACAAATTGAAAGTTAGAGTATACTTTAGCGTTATAAATGCATTGTAAATAGAAGCATGGCCCCTTCGAGACTTGAAAAACTATTTTATCAAAACTGATAAATTTCTGTGGGGTTTGAAGGTCAAATAGTTCAAAAGCATATGATATGGAAAGGAAGAAAAAAATGTTCGCTGTGTAAGTTTGAACTTGATCCGAAACTTCCATTTCCAGAAGTCTAAACCACCCGACAACTGAACCACCATTATTTTGGAAATTGCTGCTCGAAAATAAATCAAAAAGAGCGTCGATCTTCCTCACATGTAAGTAGGTTCTAATAAATGATGGAAAAAATTCCCTGGATGATGCTGATTCAAAATATTGTTTCGCTTTATGGATCTGAGACTAAAAGGTTTTTAGAAGATTTGTTTTCTGTGAGGACAAATGCACACCTCATAGAAATCAACGATGGTGAAAAAAAATCAAACTATTGATGTAAGCTCTAAGTAACTTGAGGCTTGCTAATACTTTCAAAAGGGAATGATTTTGTAAAATCCCATGGTGGAAAAAAAAAACGATTTCTTTACTAAAGCGCAAACAAAGACCACAGAATGGTTTGCTAAATTCGGTGTAAAGATGTGGGCTGTAGTTAATTGGAGATTTGCTAAATTCCGATATGCCCTTGTCTATATCCTGTTATGCGTAACTTTTAACATCTGAACACACACACACACACACATACACACACACACACAAACATTTTTTGTACTTCATTTTATAGATAGAAAAGTTGCAATGATCATAGAAGTTGAAGTTTGACCCTACAGCAGCCAGTTTTGTTTCTTTAGTTCTCATTCACTGTTATGCATACTATTTCATATGTTCCGATTTTCCTAATCTTTTGATTCGTAATCATTCAGTTTTCGTTTGTTTTCCATTCGTTCTTTTCTCAGGATCCTTCCATTCATTATTCTCTTTCTCCTCTCATTTATTTCGATCAATTAAAACTCTGGCATCGTTCATAGTTTCGCACTGACATTTGTACTCCGACAAAAATACAATTATTGAAAAAGAGTAGTCAGTGAATTAGTTACTTTTTGCCTTCTGCTGGATCACTACAAAATCAGATTAAAAACAAACAAAAGAAAAGTGAGTCTAAACTCAAATGAAAGGACCGATTTAGCATAATCTTAAATAGTGAATTAAACCCCTAACAAATAAATATCCGTGAAATCATCAAAAGAAGAAATCAATCAAATAATTGCTTCAGGGTGGCAAGCCATCGGTACAAAAAGGAAAAGTATACAACCAATGCTTTCTCCCGATAGCTTCTGTACTTGAAACCTAACCAAGAAACTGACCTGCAAACTGAAAACCATGCAATGTGTACATGAGAAAATCACATGGAGGGACTCAATATAGCACAATATATTAGGGAAAAATCAGAAGTCCGAGGCATCATAAAAAAATTAGTGAAATCAAATGGCAATGGGCTGGTCATGCAGCAATAATGGCAGACAACAAATGGACATCACAACTCACAACATGGGTCCCCAGAGATCAAATGCAGAGAAAGCCTTGCAGAATATGAGATGGCGAGACGAACTAGATTGGTTCAGAAAGTATTGTCTCTGTGACGCCCACGATAGAGAGGTGTAGATAATCCTGATGACGATCAATGTCTAACTATGGACGATAAAAGACTGATGATGATGAAGGGGTAAATGTTGAAATTTATAACTCTGTTGCTGCATTGGCGCTACGTGTACACGTGACACATACATACATAGCCAATCAGCTAGAATCACTCAATAACAGACTGAACTCGTTTACTATGCTGATAGTTTTGGTTGACAGTTTCTGATATATATATATATATATATATATATATATATATATATATATATATATCGCGTTAGAGATATGTGCGTATACATTGTTCAATTCATCGTATACATGTACACGTGATTGGCAGGCAAGCAATTCAAACACGGTATGTCAACAGGTATTTCGATGAGTATCTCCTGATACAATCCCATAGTACAATCAAAAAGACATAGAAAAGAAACATCATTAGGAAGATATTGTGTTGATCACGTAATTTATTCAGTTGGATGGACAATAGAAATTCAGTTTTGGAATTGGCTGAGTTGTGAGCATAAGGTCTGGTGGGAGGTAGACACAAGAGGATGAAGAAGGGCAGGGAAAATGAAAGACAGAAAAACACGATTGAAAACCACCAAGAGGAAAGAAAAGATGGATATTTGAGAAAAATGATACGTGGAAATAAGGAATAAAATGAACATAATGAGATTCATAGATGGACAGAAAAAAAACGGATCTAGAAAACACTCGAAGAGCGCATCTATAAGTAAAAGTCATGGTCTTCGGGAATAGTTTTGCTTGAATCCGCCCTAAAACTGAATCATCACTTGTAGCCGATGTGTTGCCGTTCCACGAAAAAAAATCATTAGAATTAATTGAAACTTTTGGAGATATCGTGATATTGAAGATTTCCAGTGATGACATGAGATGTGTGCATATAACTCGGACAGAGAGGAAACGTGTTTGCATAGATCCATCCGAACACTTGGTCACTTCTTCTGTTACCAATTGTTAACCATTTCATTGAAACGACAGAAAGACGCGACCGAATGCAGAAACCTTTGTTTGCAAAGGTAAATGAATATAGATAGATAGATGAATAGACTGGGATAGCTTGGTAGTTCATTGGATTGATGATTAATGATTATCAGTCATTCTCAATGGGAGCAGTATCGCACCGAAGGGTGCGAAAGATGGGCTGAAGGAGACGATAGATTGTCACGAGCAAATAGATTGAAAAAAAAAAATAAGAACACCTGAAGAGAAAGCTTTGTTAGCTTTGTGTCAATTTAGTCATGAAATGGAGTTATCCTGCCTGGTGAATTCCAAAATAATTATTTTCTATTTATTTATTTTTTTTACATGGTTTTAATTTTTTGATTTACGTTACTTTTATCATGATATTCCATTATGTCAGTACGCGTGGGTTGTCCTGAAGCTCCAAATCTACATAATAAACATTTTTTTAATGTAATTTACTTAGCTTAGCCAAGATAAGACATTATATAATGAAAAGCGATGTTCTTCTTGGAAGATTACCGTCGAACAACTCCATGTAAGTTTTTATTGGCAAAAGGCATAGAGTAATGAGGAACAGTCGTTCTACACAGAGGGGCAATATCACACCAAGCAGGTGAAAGATAGGGTGGGGAAACGATTGAATAAAGAATTAAACAAAAATGGATTGATAAAAAAAAGTTGAGAAACACTGCTTATATCTTGCTGGTATTCTTTCCTAGAAGCTTCAGCCCATTAGGTATATAGATTGATTGGTGCTCAAAGATAATCTATGTTAGTATATACTGGGGAATATTGGAGATAAATATAGTGTAACTGGAATTTGTTTGAAAGATTTTTATCTGAGACTGAACGTTAATACAAACGGTTGATTCAAAACAATGGCGTCATGAAGTCTCACCTTTCGCCTTCATTTATTTTGCTCTCTCTCTCTCTCTCTCTCTTTATATATATATATATATATATATATATATATATATATATATATATATATATATATATATATCAATGTTACAACTCTGCTGGTGCTGGTGCTGATAATAATGATAAGAGGACTATTAAAAGGATGCAGGGAAGGAACCAAAAGGGTGAATGTACATCGACCAGATGATCTTGAAAGAAGTAAGAAAAAGGAAGAACATTGCAATGGTGTGGAGAGACTACAAAAAAGTGTTTGACATGATTTCATACAGCTGGATACTCGAATGCCTCAGAATATTCAAGATCAGCAAACCAGTGGTGAGACTCATCGAAAACTCTATGAAAAACTGGAAAGTAGACTTGACAGCCACAGGAGAAAATTTAGCAGAGGTATGTATAGAAAAGGGAATCTTCCAGGGACACTCGTTGTCTCTACTATTATTTATTCTATGATACCCCTCAATAGAATCCTGAAAAACAGCAAAGGATACCATTTCTCCAAAACAAAAGGAAAAACAACCATCTAATGTACAAGAGTGATATAACATTATTTGGAAAAAAAAAAACAGGAGAGAGCTCGAGACGGTGTTCAACAAAGTGAAAAAATACAGTGATGACATTAGGATGAAGTTTTGAATAGAAAAATGTGCAGTTATGGCAACGCAGAAAGGAAGGCTCGCAATGACAAAAAAATTGAACTCCCAGACAACAGGAGATTAGAGCACTGATTGCACGACCGATACAAATACCTGGGAGTTCTTGAATGTGACACGATAAAACAGGAAGAAATGAAGGAGAAAATAAAGAGAGAATACCTTAGAAGGATAAGGAAAATATTAGAGACCAAATTAAACAGCTGGAATCTGAGAAGAGGAATAAACACATGGGCTGTTTCGGTTGTAAGATATACAGGACCATTCCTAGGATGGACAAAGGAAGAACTCGAATCAATAGATTGGCGAACAAGGAAGCTTATGACAATGCATAAAGCCTTACGACCCAGAGATGAAAATGATAGACTTTTCGTGAAGAGAAAAGAAGTTAGCATGGAGGACTGTCCCCAGAGAACTAAAGCAGGTCTAGAAAAGTAGGTACAAACAAACAGTGAAGACACCATAGAGAGTGCATGAGGCAGCGCAACGAATAACAAAAAAGGAGAAAACAAAGGAACAGCGCAGCAAACAAGGAAAGAAAAATGGGAAAGAAAAAAATGTACTGAGATTTTAAAAGACGGACACAAGATGTGGCAGACGAGAGATCATGGACATGGCTACAAAAAGGAAACCTGGAGAGAGAAACAGAATCGCTCATCATGGCAGCTCAAAACAAATGCATCAGGACAAACTATATCAAAACGAAAATCGACAGAACACAGTCAGACAGCCAATGCCGCCGGTGCGATGAAAGAGATGAGACCGTAAATCATATAACTACTGAATGTATTCAGAAGGAGTATAAACTCAGACACGATGGTGTAGCAAAGGTGATACACTGGGAACTGAGTAAACGAATTGAATTGAGCCATACAGAAAAGTGGTACCAGCACAAACCAGAGGCTGCCCTGGAGAATGGAAACCACAAATTACTCCGGGACTTTGACATCCAAACCGACTACCACACCCAGGCAAGAAGACTGCACTTGGTAATCGTAGACAAGAAGAGGAAAACCTACCAAATAATAGACGTGGCTGTACCTGCAAACCATAGAGTAAAGAGGAAGGAGAGTGAAAAGCTGGAAAAATACCAAGATCTAGCAAAAGAACTGAAGAAGATGTAGAACATGAAAGTCAGGGTAGTACCATTAATAACAGGTGTGCTGGGAAGTGTGCCCAAAGACATTGAGGGCTAGACTGGAGGAGCTCAGGATAGAAGGAAGGATTGAGACAGTACAGACCACAACACTGGTAGGAACTGCACGGATACTGAGGAAAGTACTAGAAATATAAGGACTGCAACACTAAATCTTAGCATAGGCCAAACAGAGGAAGGAAAATCAAAGCGGAGATGTGATCTACAGCACTGGTGTGATAGGCAAGGGAGAGAACAGATATTGGCTGAAGACATGAGGAGACTTGTTGTCACTCAGCCTTCACCAATGACCACCGGGTAGCCGGTTTGAAACTAAACCGCAGTCATCATCATCATATGAACTTATATGCATTTTCCTGTTTATTTTTGTGGGGTTTTGTGGGAGGGGTTGTCAATCGGAGCTCCATTGGAATGCGTAGATTTATTTTCCGGTCTGAGTTTCTGTTCAGAATCTAAGGCAAATATGCCAAAATATGCTAAATTACACATCAAAAAAAAAAAATGTTTTTTTAAAAAAATTCTGTAAGACTTGAAAATATGATCAAAGCTTACCAAGAAGAAAATAACATGTTCTCAGCTTTTCAAAGTATACTATTTGAGTCATTCTATTGATTAACAATGTTTCTTTGATTTCAGAATATTTCTTCACGTAATCTTCTGTGGTTACCTGCAATCCTAACAATCTAATTAGCTAATTTATTTGGCATTTCACTTTTGATAAATTGTGTACATAGTCCATTCTTTTTTATTTGATCTCTTATACTCTTAGTTGGAAATTCATTTTATTTAAAAAATATCACTTCATCCATTTTTTTCAGTTGCACCAATCGCTGTTTAATTATACGGAGTTGAGGGATAATTCAAGTTTACTGATTTTTAGTTTGCTTTTATTTCTCAACCTTTAAAAGGTGTTCGGACATGAAGTCCTTGAACAAAATATGATTTAAGAAAAGTATGGAATGCAAATAGTTTTCAAGAAATGCACTGGTTTACAAAAATAGAAGAAATAAAATTTTTTTTTTTTTCGATGGGATTAATAATACATCGATAAATTATATAACAAAATATCTTAGTAAAAATCTTTTTATTACAAACAAAATAAGGGTTGTATTTTCGTTTAGATAAGAAAAAATCAATTATTAATAGAAATTATACAAATATTAGTGACAGGCAGTGCAAGGAGTAAAGTCTGTGATGATAGGTGAAGAGTGTAAAGAATCTAAGTTAGAAACATATACGTCAGTTTTTTTTTTGTTTTTTGTTTGTTTGTTTTTACTATCCCCTCAAAAAACTGAGAGACGAATCATTATTTCCGTTAAGTCAATATTTTTTTTAAAATCCTGGCGTCTGATTGGTCTGTAATACCCCTTCGTCGTAGCAACAAACATTCAGATATTTTCATATTCTATATATATCTTTTATTCTATATTTAACTAGCAATAATACCCGACGTTGTCAAGTGGAAAATTACTCCAAATATAACAGTTCCCCCTGGTGTTGTACTCATAAGAAAAAGAATGAATGTAAAAAATTTCCCCTCGCTCTTGATCCCTTAAATGGAGGAAAATATCCCTTGCAATCCCAGGTGAAAATATTCCCGCTCGAAATGCATCCTTGAAAGTGAAACATAATCCACAAACCTGATTTTTAAAAAGGTATCGGTCGATTTTGATCCGAAAAGTGAAAAAAAAAAGATCCCCCTCGATTTTGATTCCTAAAAATGAAAAGAAAACCCAATACGATTTTGACCCCTGAGAGCGAAATAAAAAATCCTCCTCGATTTTACCCCTAGAATTGGGAAATAAATTATCCCTGCATTTTTAAAAATAAAAATACAACGAAATTCATAGTCAAGTTTCATCCAGAAAAGTGGAAAAAATTCATACCCTGATTTTGACCAAAGAATGATAAAAAAATGTGGCTATAGATAGTTGGAACCCTTGGAACGGTCCAAAGAACATTGCAAAAAGGCTGGAGTAACTAGGAATCAGGAGAAGTGCTGAGACCATCCAGACGTCTGCACAACTAATGTTGAGGAGAATCTTGGAGTATTGAGGATATTTGCTGCCACTAGATCTCCAGTGGAGGCCACCAGTCGATCCTGGTGTGGGAACTCAAACAATAGGTATAATAAAGATCGATTTTGTTGATCTGGTGTAACGGGCAAAAAGTAAAAAAAAAAAATAAGACAATCATCTCGACATTGCTAGAGAACAGACGATATTATGGGATATGGCGATGATAGTCTCGTGGTCGGACCACGGCAATCGTCTTACTTGGGAGACAAGCAGACATGTAGGAAGAAGTAGAAATTCTGTTAACAACTGAGACCATCCAGACAACAGCAATACTAAAATCGGATCGAATACCTTGGTATCCTAGGGACTTTTGTTGTATGGGGACAATGGTTTTATGGTACTTTGTCCGGATACATCTATACTACAGAAAAATTGCAAGAAGATAGAATAAAAATTGGAACAAAATTGTGATCGATGAATAAAGTACTTCTCTAAACCAAAAAGTCTGTATTTTCAAAATAAACCAGCGCGAGCATTTTCAAACACAATCCAAGAGACAGATCCAGCATGAACTAGCAATGTGAATTTTCTTCATTGCAAAGCCCTATTTCGGGGGAATGTAAAAAAACAAAAAATGAAACGTTTCATCTAGACATTAAAAAAATGATTAAATTTTCACTGGAGACATGAGTTATCTTACTTCCACCCAGCTTACAGCGATAATCATCTGAAAATTAAAACCACCAGGAGCAGAAAAAGGTCAGGGTTGTACCAATAATAGTAGGCACACTTGAAACTCTGCCAAAAAGTTTGGAGAGGATGTAGTTGGAGGACAGATACTATGCAGACCACAACACTACTGGTGACTGCACGAATACTGAAGAGAGAACTAGAAATATGAGACTTCCAACCTACAGTCCTCAGCAGTGACCTAACAGCGAGGATGCGAGAGGAAAGTGTAAATAAACCTGCGATAGATTGAGTCAGTATTAACCATAGAATTGACGTGATATGAAAGGGTGGCTGGAGACCCTACGAAAATCACTGACACTCAGCGTTCAGCGATGGCCACCAGGTAACTGGTGTGGAAATGCCGGAGAATTTGAAAGACGGATACAGGATGCTGCTGACGGGAGATCGTGGACATAGCTACGAAAAAGAAGCTTGAAGAGAAAAACGGAATTGCTTATCATTGCAACCAAAAATGAATGCATCAGGACGAATTATATCAAAGCAAAAATCGACAAATCACAACCAAACAACGTAATAATCGTGGACAAGAAGAGGAGAATCTACCAAATAACAGACATGGCACTACCAGCAGACTACGGAGTAAATAGAAAAGAGAGTGAAGAACTTGAAGAATACCAAGACCTAGCAAGGGAGCCTGAAGAAGTGTGGAATATGAAAGTCAGCGTAATACCAGTGATAGTTGGTGCACTCGGAACACTAAAAGCGAGATTGGAAGATCTAGGGATGAAAGGAAGGATATAGACCATAACACTTCTGGGTACTGCATGAATACTGAGGGGAGTGCTAGAAATATGAGATCTGCGACCTCAACTGTTAGAAGTGGCCTAAAGGAGAGAAGAGTGGGGAAGGAGGAAAAACATAGCACACACCACAAATGGTGGTGGGAGTATGAACCACAGCACTGCTCTGATAGGTGAGGGAGACGTGAAGGGGAAGCTGAAGACCAAATGATTCTTACTGTTACTCAGCTTTCAGCAATAACTACTGGGCAAGCGGTGTGAAACTGTAAACCACAGCACTGCTGTGGATTGTGAGGGTATGGAGAGGAGGGTTGGACAATTGATGAGACTTGCTGTCACTCACACTCAAGCTGTGATCACCAAGCGACTGATTATAATAATAATAATAAGAAGAAGAAGAAGAAGGAGAAGAAGAAGAAGAAGAAGAAGAAAAGGAATAATAATAATAATAATAATAATAATAATAATAATAATAATAATAATAATAATACCATATGGGGGCACCCAAAAAGACACAACGTAACACCGCAATGGTTAGGAAACATGAGAAGAGAACTAGAAGATATAGACAATGGAGAACCAATATTATTGAATGAAACCACATTGAAACATGCTCTTAGGAAAATAGCCAACTGGAAAGCACCGGGTCCTGACGGGATCCATGGATATTGGTTCAAGAAATTCACAGCTTCACACGGCAGACTCATCCACCTACTCCAAAGTTGTCTAAGCGAAGGCAAGGCACCAGAGTGGATGACCAAAGGCAGAACCACCCTCATCCAAAAAGACCCAGAAAAGGGGAACATAGCAAGCAACTATAGACCAATCACGTGCCTACCTCTTATGTGGAAAATCCTGACCGGGCAAATAGCAAAGAGAATATACATGTCAATGGAAAGAAAGGGACTATTACCAGAAGAACAGAAAGGGTGTAGGATAGGAACCAAAGGGGCAAATGATTTACTCTACATAGACCAGATGATCTTAAGAGAAGTGAGGAAAAGGAGGAAAAATATCGCAATGGGATGGATAGATTACAAAAAAGCGTACGATATGATTCCACATAGCTGGATACTCGAATGCCTTAGAATGTTCAAAATTAGCGAACCGGTGGTTAAATTCATTGGTAATTCGATGGAAGACTGGAGAGTAGATTTGACAGCCGCAGGGGACAAACTAGCCGAGGTAGGGATAAAAAGGAGAATCTTCCAAAGAGACTCGTTGTCCCCACTACTATTTGTTCTAACAATGATACCGCTCAACAGAATCCTGAAAAACAGCAAAGGATACCACTTCTCTAAAACAAAAGGAAAGGTCAACCACCTAATGTACATGGACGATATAAAATTGTTCGCAAAAAACAGGGGAGAGCTTGAGACTCTGTTTAACGAAGTAAAGGAATATAGTGAGGAAATCGGAATGGAGTTTGGAATAGAAAAATGGTAATCATGGTAATGTACAAAGGAAGGCAAACAATGACTGAAGGAATTGAACTTCCAGACAACAGCAAGATTAGGGCATTGACCGCACAAGACCGATACAAATACCTAGGCGTCCTTGAATGTGACACGATAAAACGGGAGGAGAGAATACCTTAGAAGGATAAGGAAAATATTAGAGACTAAATTAAAAAGCAGAAATCTAATAAAAGGAATGAACACCTAGGCTGTGTCAGTGGTTAGATATACAGGGCCATTCCTAGGATGGACAAAGGAAGAACTCCAATCAATGGATAGGCGAACTAGGAAATTTATGACAATGAATAAAGCATTACACCCTAGAGATGACACAGATAGACTATACGTTAAGAGAAAAGAAGGTGGCAGGGGGCTCATCAGCGTAGAAGACTGTGTCCAGAGAGCTAAAGTAGTCCTAGAAAGGTATGTGCAAACGAATAGTGAAGAAATCATAAAGAGTGCGAGAGATAGTGCAACAAACAACAAAGTAGAAAACAATGGAACAGTACAGCAAAGAAGAAAAGAAAGATGGGAAGAGAAAAAATTGTATGGCGAGTTTAAAAGGCAGATACAAGATGTAGCAGACGAGAAATCATGGACGTGGTTACGAAAAGGAAACCTTAAGAGAGGAACGGAATCGCTCATCATGGCAGCCCAAAACAAAAGCATAAGGACAAACTACATAAAAACAAAAATCGACAGAACACAGACAAACAGCAAATGCCGCATGTGCGGTGAAAGAGATGAGACAGTAAACTACATAACTAGTGAATGTAGTCAACTCGCCCAGAAGGAGTATAAGCATAGTAGCAAAGATGATACACTGGGAACTAAGCAAACAAATGGGATTCAGCCATGTGGAAAAGTGGTATCAGTACAAGCCAGAGGCAGTTTTGGAGAATGACAACCACAAACTACTCTGGGACTTTGACATCCAAACTGACCACCTCATCCAGGCAAGAAGACCGGAATTAGTAATAGTAGACAAAAAAAAGGAATGCCTGCCAAATAGTAGACGTTGCTGTACCTGCGGACCATAGAGTTAAAAAGGAGAGTGAAAACGGGAAAACTACCAGGACCTAGGAATAGAGTTAAAGAAGATGTAAAACATGAAAACCAGGGTAGTACCGGTCATAGTGGGCGCACGAGGAACAGTCCCCAAAACGCTGAGGGAGAGACTGGAGGAGATCGGGATTAGGGGAAGGATTGAGACCGTACAGACCACAGCACTACTGGGAACTGCACGGATACAGAGGAAGGTGCTAGAGATATAAATACTGCAACGAATTTTAGCCCTGACATAATAGGTGAAAAAGAGAGGAGACGTTAGCTGAAGACCTGAGGAAACTTATTGTCACTCAGCCTTCAGCGATAACCACCGGTGTGAAACTGTAAATTGCAGAATTACTGCGACTTATGAGTACTAGGGGAGGAAGGCTGGAGACTTGAGGAGACTTGCTGTCACTCAAACTCCAGCGGTTACCACCAGGCAACTGGTGTGAGATTCCAAATAATAATAATAATGATAATAATAATCCCAGCTGTTTCAATCGTTCAATAATTGCAAGTCAACTCTTATAACGATAAAATTACTTAAATTGGGGAAAAAAACTTTGATCGACCTTCGACTGATGATTGATGATTTGGTTCCTTATATCGATCCAGGAAAGTTTGCGAATACACGAATCAATTATGTATGAGCTGATATCGACTAAAAACTCTTTGTACATTCTAATGCAATTTATCCATCAGTGAAGTAAGCGGCAAGTTTAATCATCGAACTATGAATTAAATAGAATGGATTTAATTATGATTTGCCTTTTTTTTCTACTTCAAAGATTGTAGGAGATGGAAATATAAATACATGAACAACAGTAAAAATAAAACTTCATGGAAATAATAATAATAATAATAATAATAATAATAATAATAATAATAATAATAATAATAATAATAATAATAATAATAATAATAATAATAATAATAATAATAGAAAAAAAATAAATAAATAAAAAAGCTGCATAACCATTTGGACAAAAAATAATAGAATTTCACTCTGGTCTTCGAGAGTGAGTCATCCTCTCGGGGAGTTTATTCGTGAAGGGACGATGTTGTCTTAATTTTTTTTTTCTTTCAGATTGGGATTTTTTCCAAGATTTCCTCAAAATGACAACTTTTTTCTTAATTACACATGACTGAATATCTCATGTTTATACTATTCAACAGTTATTTTATATTTTATGTTTATTTCGTCACCTAACACCTACTCTTCGCACTTTTATTATTTTGCTGATTTTTTTTTCTTTTATAAGAACTCATTACAAAGATCGTTGCTTAATGTAAAACCATACTAATGTAAATATTGAAATCTTCTTTTTTGATCATCATTACCCACAAAAGACCGATCCAATAACTGTTACTGGGTTATACTTTTCTATGAGTTCAGACAACTATTTATCTGTCCGTCTATCGATATGCGTCTATCTATCTAACCGAACTTTGCCCAGCCCTTACAGTCCATAGTAGAAACTTGAAATTTTGCACACACACACTCCTCTCAATGGGTACATATCTTTTTTTTTTATTCCCTGTCCCAATAGCTCCCTTAGTTGGGTGTTCAGCATGCAGTTTATGTAAAGTCATACTATATTGGTATCTCTGCTGTGTCTGCTTATTTTCTGAAAATTAAGACAGTTTTAGTGATCACAGCCCAACAAAAGGCAAGAGAAGTAACATTGATTGATCACCACCATTTCCAACTTTTTAATTGATCACCCCAGCATATATTGATGGTGATAATTTACAACTCCTCTTCATCTCTTCATAATCTTTTTAGAATAACTTTTCTCAGAGCATACTATAAAACACTCATAAGCATTACAGGAAGCACAAAAAAGGTAACTACATCTGTAGATCAATAAGAACGCTGACGACTACCATATTAAAAACAACTCATTTTAGTGTACGCAGTGGCGTAGCAATTGCTTTCAGAACCCGGGGTCAAAGACAGCGCCTGGGGTAGATGCTCTATATCCTAGGGGAGCAAGAGTGTTAATCAACTGGTATTATAGGTCAGAGAATATTGTGCACCTCAGCACTTATCAAGAGAATGTAAAAAGAAATAGCACCACAAGGCAAAAGCTTCTATGGTTGCTAGTGATGTGAAAAGGCTAGTCTGTCTTGCATGGATGGCCTAGGGCAAGCAGCAAACGTGAAAAACCCTCCTAAATCGTTGTTCGGAAAGTCACACCATGGACTTACTGATGTTTCGCTGGCGGGGGTGAAGCGTTAAGGTTATTGCAATTATTGTAAAGTGACCTATGGAAACCTGTGAGTAGACTGTTTTTGATACTTTGATTATAATCTGTATGTTGAGGGATCTCAATCAATTGTCGATTCAGTAATGTTGAAACGAACTGGATTAGGGAAATACTGATTTCCTTTCGTAATCATTAAAAAAGGAACTTTTTTTCCTTTCTATCTCGTCACCGTGCACTGGATACAATTTTTTTTTTAAGGCATGTAAACATAACAGGAGCTATAGTTTACAACTTGGCAATAAACATTTTTTGCATATATAACTTGTCAAACAAAACTCAAACTAAATTAAACTTCTCATCTCGTAGGTAGTTTGTAAATTTCCCCGACATATATATATATATATATATATATATATATAGATAGATAGATAGATAGATAGATAGAGAGAGAGAGAGAGAGAGAGAGAGATTTAATGTGTTATTGGCGGATTTATTTCAGCCTTTGAACAATTTTTCAGTTTGACAAAGTCGTTTTGTGTATTTGTTAAGTGAGTATTATTCATACAAAATGTACATTGCACCATAAAACATCCTTCTCTCTAACACTTACCAGCAAGTAAAGAATCTCATTCTTTATCATTTTTTTTTTGTCTTGTTTCCTCCATTTTCCCATACCTTGAATTTCGATAGCACTTCCGCAGGAAAAAAAACATCCCACTGAAAAAAAGAGAATGATCTTTTCAAACTCCAAAACTGGAATTGGCTTTTACTAGTGTAACAAGAACAAAAACATGAAGTAGAATCCTCACAAAATTAGAGGTGTGAACCAATACGTGAAATTCACTTCCCATCCCAGGGAATCATGACCCACTGATTCTCAAGAGGTTCTCTTACAATTTCATCGTACAAATATGCAAGGGCTTATTTTTTTCTTAATGAATGAATGCACTATGTTTCCAATCTTTCAATTATTATACGTGCAATTGAAAAGTTACGGTAATCATCGGGATAGAAGTGAGAGTTGAGTCTACAGCTACCAGTCTATATCTATTTTGGAGAAAAGAACATGGAAATCAGTCGAACAGAAAATTGAAACAAAAGAGGCAAGGAGTTCAAGGCCAAAAATATCTATCTAAAATTAAGAATATTACTCACCTCTTAGTAGGTTATTCTTATCCATTTCCTAAAGTTTTAATATGTTTCTATCGTGACAATATTGTCTGCCTTTTGCTTGAGTAACATTATCAATAAATATATTTTGAACCCAGAAACATTAAATATATATATATATATATATATATATATATATATATATATATATATATATATATATATATATATATATATATATATATATATAATCTTAAATAAACTTTATAGAAGACTGAATTACGAGTTTTCAATGTGTTCATATTTGTTATAACCGTTTTCTCAAAATGTCCAAAACTTGGTAGTCACAGAGTGATTGTATGCCCTCGTAATAATATTTGTTTTACTTTTATTTTGTTATATCGACAAGAGTGTTTTCGTTTTTTTCCTCTCTGTGAATTCAAGGTACCGTGATGTTAATGCATTATTATCAGAAACTGAAGAGGATTCAGAAAACGTGTGAGTGAACAGAAAAGGCCAAAAACAAAAATAGTTTGGATAAACAAAAGAAATGCTTAATGGTAAAATCACGAAAAAGACCATCAGAATACAATTAACCCGGTCAGGTGGTAAAGTTTAACAAGTGATGGGAATGAAATAAGACAGTGAAAAAAGATTGATTGAAAACTATTTGGTATAGATAGATACATATTGAAAAACAAATTACCAATATGCTTAAGAGGTAAAGTGTATAATCAATGCAAAACATAAGCTCAGACTTAAGGGGACAAAATATTGCAACTTCGGAAACATACGAAACAAACTCATAATGGTATGTAAGTTGATAAAAACAGCACTTTTACAACAGAAAAATATCAACATGGATTCCTGAGAGGACCGACGTGAAAGGTAGGTGTAATTAAGAAACAAATACGTTGATGGGGAGGGAACATAGCGAAGATGCAACAAATGGAACAGAAAGCTAACCGATATTTGTCCGTGGTAGGAAATAACTAGATTCGAGTTTGAAGAAAAAAAACAAAAACAGATCGAAAGATTTATGGGCTATCCAATATTCCTTCAATTACTTCAGACCCAGAGGCAGATGCTTTACCCCTGCCCTACAAGGAACTAGACAGTCAGCAAGACCAAATAAAGCGATATGTTTACTTACGCATAATTCCCCATCTAATGTAGTGCTCTATTCCAGAGTTGGAAGTGCATCGCATAGCAGCTTATAGTAGATGAGTGCTCTACTTAAGTGCTCAACCTTAAAGAAGAGAGCGTTAATTGTAATACGAATAAGTAATAGTATCATCCTCAGACAGCTGTTTCGTTATCTCTCTCTCTCTCTCTCTCTTTCTCTCTCTCTCTCTCTCTATCTCTCTCTCTCTCTCTCTCTCTCTCTATATATATATATATATATATATGCAATGTGCGATCAAAAAGTTGAAACAAACTGAGCACGGGACAATTATGCTGCGAAGGGAGTGGACAGTAAATGCTGTGAGTCAACCTGCCATTTCGTATCATGCGTTATACTTTCAGATCTGTTACCTGTCTTTTTGATACTATGTTCATGAACTTATTTGATATTTCAGGAGGGACCTCAAAGTTGAAACTAGAGAAATCGGTGATGGACACCCTTAAAATGTTGAAGCAGGCCAACAGCAATGAAGCAAGGGACCGAGCAAGGTGTTTTGAGTGGCACTCAATGAAGTTACTGGTATCATTTACATGTCATTCGGATCGGTTCTGAGAGAAAAATGGTGCAAATATCCTGAACTGAGGTGCGATTGAAATTTTGTTTGTCAGAATATACTGTTGGAACAATCCAATAAAAGTGCAGCGGACCTCCACAGCCTATCCGAGCATCTGCAGGGAAAAGATCACTCCTATCAAATCTTGGACCATGGGACCTCGCTCTTATCCGTACCACTTCGGTGAAAAACCTTCTAGTTTAAAAAGTGTGGTTGGATTTTATCTTAAGTATTGGTTGCATTGCTCGGGGAGGCGTTCTGCGTACAGGCTTCGCCGCCCAAAGTCCTGCTCTCGTGGAAAACACTCTTCGTTCGCGAAGCCAAGCTTTATCTATCAATCTGCGTGTGCTTGTACGTGTGTGAGTAAAGATTGTATACACGGAAGAAGCACTTTATAATGAATATTACTATCATTATGAGAAATATCATTGCCATTTTGATAATGAATAAAAATGATAATACGAGGAATTAGAAAAATACAAGAATACTAAAAAGAATAGTGAAGTGAATGATAACGTATTGGGTAGACTTGCTGTCACTCGATCTCTTGCCAGAACCACCAGGAACTGCTGGGATGAACAATCATGACCTACGATTACTAGCTCGAAATGTGATTTGACAAAGTGAAAGGATACAGCAAGGACTTTGAAGTGAAGTTCGGAAAAGAAAAACAAATTGCACTAAAGGGACGGGAGGCTCACGGCAGCAGGAGGAATCATATTACCAGACGACCAAAAAAATCAGAGCATTGACCACACTGAATAGATATAAATATCTGGGAGTTTTTGAATGTGATGCGATAAAACAGGATAAATGGAAGAGAAAAAAATTACAAAAATACCTTAAAATATCAGAGACAAGGCCAAATAGCAAAAGTTTCGTGCATAGTATCGGTAGTAAGATACGCAGGCCCATTTCTTGAATGGGCAAACAAAGTGCTCCTATCGATGGATCGGCGAACAAGGAAGCTTATGACAATGCACAAGGATTCATATCCCAGTGATGACACGGATAAACAATGCAAAGAGGAAAGAAGGCGGTAGAGGACTCGACAGTATAGGTGAGAAAGTCCAAAACAGGATTGGAAAAAGTATCTGCAAGCCAAAAGGCATTATCAAAAGTGCCCAAAACAGTGCAACAAACAACAAAAAAGAAGCGAACGAGAGAGCTGACAACGGGGAAAGACAAATGGGGAAAAATACCAGGGGAATTTAAAAGATGGGTGCAAAATATCACAGACGATATATCATGGACATGGCTATGCATAAGAAGCCCGAAGAAAGGAACAGAATCGCTCATCATAGCAGCCAAAAACAAATGCATCAGGACAAACCATGTCAAGGCAAAAATCGACAGAACCCAAACAAACAGAAAGTGCTGCCTATGGAGAGGGAGGGTGAGACTGTAAACCACGTAAACAGCGAACGTAGTTAACTATCCCATGAAGATACGGTAGGGTAGCAACAGTTATGCACTGGGAACTAAGCAAACGGAGTAGATTTGACCATGCAGATAAATGGCATCAGCTCAAACTGGAGACAGCCCTGGAAAATAAAAGCCCCAAATTACTCTGGGACTTTGACATTCAATCTGACCACGCAATCCAAGCGAAGAGACGAGGCCCAGTTGTCGGGGAGAGTAGGAGGAGGGCCTGTCAAATACAACACGTGCACTGGCATTACAGAGTAAATACAAAAGATAATGAAAAGCTAGGGAAATACCACGACGTTGCAAGACCACTGCTCTACTGGGGTCTGCAAAAATACGATAGCACTGGAAAGATGAGATCTATGACCTCCAGATGTAAGCAATGACCTAGCAACCAGAAACGAGACGTTACAAACCACACTACTGCAGTGATACATGAAGACGATATGAGGGAAGGACTGCCACAACATGATTCCATATGACAGTGGCGACGCGTGGCACCTATAGACTCTGCAACTGTTGGTTTGAAGCGCTGGAGAGCTTCGGCTGCAATGTATTTGAAGGACCCGGAAAAAACTAAAAACTAAATAGTTAGATCTAAAAAAATAAACTTTCGATGAGGCACTGTCATACCCTCGACTTAATTTCGTTATATGATTCCTACTCTTGTAGTCTTGTATGTCCGGTACTTTCAATTTTTCAGTCTTTCATATCAAAGTTAGGATCCGTTGTAAAAGCTTTATAAAAACCATCATCATTTTCCTTTTTTACCGATCTTATGCATTTTCCCAACAATTTCATTATAAATAGTAACAGTTAATCGAAACTGTCATCAAAACTGTTAACATTGGTTTCTCCAGTTGTTAGGTGTGCTGGCTATGTATCTATGGCTAGCTACATATCTGGTCGCGTACAGGCTGCACGAATGGAACTTGGAGGCTGAACAGTTACATATTCACTCCTTTTCCGGAGCACATTTTTTAAATGTATTTATTTATTTATCTATCTTTTTTTTCATTATTTAATTATTTATTCATCTTTTTTTTCAATCTCAATTGGTCCTTTGTTTGGGTCCAGGGATGTTCACACCTGCTTTTTTCTTTCTTCTTTCAATCCAGACTTTTTTTCAATGACCATCAAAAGGTTATATAGGTTACTTTTTCTGATCTCCCCTTTTACCAATTTTAATTCATCACTCTTAACACAGGATGCTGCAAAAAGATGCCAGCGTATTGAGTGACTAACTCGACCGGTTCTTTTTTTGTAATTGGAGTTCTATTGCGTCTCCTTAAGCCTTATTCTCTCTCTCTCTCTCTCTCTCTTGCTTTCTCTGTCTTTTTCTTCTATTAAATCTTTTTTTCCCAACTTAATTTCTCTCATTTGCTCCTCCCTTTCCTACTGTATACATTCTTATATTTCATCTTCAAATGACTTCCTCATTATCTTCTTACTTCTACCACTATTTTTCTCTAACCCCTTTCCCCGCCCCCTCTCTCACTCTTATTCTCCTTGTCATTTTACTCTTCTTATCATTTACTCTCTCTTCTCCTTACCATTCCGTCTTCGTTTATCATCATCCTAATCATCAAAATCATCATGATAAAAGATATATCATTTCCTCTTATATCACTAACTTTGTTGACGACGGTAATTATGATTGTAGTAAACGATGCAGTTGATAGAGTAGTTTTTTCGAGAAAAAAATCATGTGAAACATAGTTCAGGATTTTTTTTTTCTTCTGCGATTGCTAATTTCATCTGATTGACTAATTCAATTTTTCAACTTTTTTTAACGGTAGTCAACTAAAATTGAATGATAGTAAGAAAATGATGAATCAAAAATTATAAAGTAAAAAATATCAAAATGAAATTAGATTAAAAACTAATTCAATTAAAGACTTTGGCGCTCGTGCGAGTTCCAATAATTTTTTTATACAACGTAATGCACTAAGTTGTTTTCCAGAAATTCTTGCAGACGTTAAATGAGATGGTTAGCAAAACAGATCTTGTTAGTCACTCATTTGAAACCATCAAGTGACCAACATCTTTTGGCAGCATGCCGTGTTGGTGGCGCTTGGAACACGTACACAGCCAGCAAGAATCACTTAAAAACGGAATAAATCAAAATTGACGGGTTTGATAACAGTATTGGTTTCTAAAAAGTACCATGGTCATATAGTTGTGTCATGAGTGTGTAGGATTGGTGATATTCCTACCACAGCAATGAACCAGCAAACTGATGTCTCCACTGGGAAAAAAAAAAGCTTTCAATTGTTCCAGTAAGATTGCGAATTCATGAAATCCTAGGGATTTCATAATATTACTGTAACGCACACTGGGTATTTATCCGCCTTGCTACGATGGAATAAAGTGGCATTAGGTTGTATTTAATGTGGTGATCCATGCACATGTGAGCACTGACAAAACTATTACGTTCTCTTGACACTCCAAATTGTTACATTCCCTCAGCACTTCCTTAAAAGACACAACAAGAATCAGGCAATGAACCTGACATAAATGTACTTTAGTTACTATATCTTCTGCTTTGTTTTTAAAACTTTTTGTCCGTGGGTAATACGTGTTATTTTCTGATTGATAGGGTCTGAAATTATCACTTATTTCAAACTTTGGTTTTGTGTCCTGGACAATGATCAATTGAAGTCTACTTCATTTCCAATTAGACAACGGACACTTTTGAACATTTTCTTTTTTACATAAAATACATAAAGTACAAAAATAATACTTATGAATTTAATTGTTGTGGCCATAAGAGCAAAGCTTGGTTGAAATAAAAGCCATTTTCTATCATTTTTACACATTAGCAATTACAGGAAAACCCTCATAATATCTATCCTGACCAACATCTTCTTATAATTACTCATCCTCATCTTATCTCCCTATATTTCTTCTTCAACAACCTCCCCCTCCTCTCAACGTGATCCTTTCTCCTTTTGCTTCGCTCTTTGCAATCAAAATTGCAAATGCTATTTCCATTTCTTTGTCCAACTTGAGGATTGAAGTCTCCCATGATGACGTTGAAGTGCTTTTAGGTATCTTGGAATGTGGGGTTCAAGTCATCGTCATATTTATCTATCTCCTCCTTGGTTTACTGTCAAGTGGGAGCATACATTTCAATGATGTTTAGTTGCTACCTCTTCCAGAGATGTATGGTGACAATGGTCACGTGATCCGACGTTGTTTTGAACCATACTACATTGTTTGGGGGTCTTTGTAAAAGAAAAAGCTAACTTCCTTTGTTAGAAACCAAAATTGCCAACATTATCAACATAAGTTTCTTTAGTTTTTAGGAGGTTCTGGCTGGCTGTTTATCTAGCTAGCTATCAACCTGTCTATCTATTTGTAGTGCGTGTGGGCCACACCTATCAAGCAGAAGAGTTTAATATTTACTCCTTATTGTGTTGGGGGGGGTGTAAATTTTCCACGTGAGTCTATGTTAAAGTGGTCTTTTTTCCCGATCATTCAAACTTGTTTCATTAACATTTGAATATTTAAGTGATCCTACAAAGAGAGAGAGAGAGAGAGAGAGAGAGAGAGAGAGAGAGAGAGAGAGAGAGAAGAAACTTACTTATTTATCATCCTTCCTCTTAATTGACGAATCCCTATCACGACATGTTGCTAAAATATTTTGATCACATTTCTACCAATAGACTAACCAGACCTGTTTTATATTGATAAACTGAAAAACAAAATAGACTTTTACGAAAGAAATTGTTCGTAATGATGCAAGATACGGGAAGCCGAATAAAAATAAAGTGAATGATTGTTTTTAAATTGCAATCGATTATCCGTCAGTGGAAAAAAGAAGAAAAATAAACAGGGAATAAGAATTTTTGAAATATATCCAAACTTATCGATACTATCTGACATTATATTCTGTAATTTCAAGGCGCTCTTTTTATTCCCACTACTTTAAAAAAAAAATCTTTGGATGATAACTGAGTAGTTGTCCCTCTCTTTTATGGGTAATTTGGAGATTTTGCTCAAAGATCGGGAAGTTTTTAATTCGTTTTTTTTTTTTGAATGGAAGAAATCAACCGGAGGTTTTAACAAATAGCGATTTAAAAAAAAAAGAAACAAAGGTGCACAATTATTCAAATCTTATGTCTCTGATATTATCTATCTATCCATCCATCTATCTATCTATCTATCTTATCCACCAATGATCGAATGCACTGCAAAAAGTCGGCTAGACTAGTTTTCTAAATATTACTGCACGGCAAACTACTTGCAATGCTCCTAATTCATCACCAAGGCCAGTATAAGGGTTTCCTTTATCACTCGCGAGACTCAAAATTTGTGCAAGGGGTTTATGCGCTAGAGGCGAGACTTTACGACCCTGTTTTTATTCTAAAGACTTTTTTTCAGGTTGGAGTGCATACCTGAGACCATTGCATTCGAGGTGACCGCCTAAGTGTCCTCATGGATAGGTTGGCCTGGTATATTGTCCTGAATAAACAAAAGTAAAACATACTCATAACCTCACAAACGCAAATTTATACACTATTAAATTGTTTTAATTTTAGTTATCCTGTGAAATGGGATCTGTGCTGTCTCTACAAACAATGGACTGTCCCCTCTAAGGTTCACTTTATGGATATCCTTGGATGACCACTGTTCAGAATTCCCCTTTTGACCTCACATGTAACAGGGCTCTACTCCCTGTTTGTTATCTTTCCCGTACCTGGGTGAGAAAATATGTATTCAATGCAAGGTGAACATTTGTAACCCCGACCGGAATTTGAACTCGAATCACCGATTCCATTACTCTTGCCGCTACACCAAAGACAGTTCTAATGTTATCCCATAATATTCATATGTAATCAAAATTCAATTATACACATCTGATCGACTAATTATGTAAATATCATATTGTTAAAGAATTACGACATTTTGATACTTGAATTAAACAAATTTTAAACACTCAATACAAACCGTCACATGACTTTTGGCCGTATGTCGTGTTGGCGGCAATCAATTGAACAGTTGAAAGAAGGTGTGATCAATGGATAAGTCACTTTTTTCATCTCATGTTGGGCAGTGATCACTAAAATGTCACATTTTTTTGATAACACGTGCAGGCAAAAAAAGGACCAATTTTGCATGATTTTACAAACATACGTTTTTTCAAGACATAATAAGGAGTAAGCGTTTGAAATGTCAACCCTCTAATCCATTGGTGCAGCCTATACGCTTGATACATACATACATAGCCAGCAAGTCCAATATATATATATATATATATATATATATATATATATATATATATATATGATACAAAATTCGATTACATTTCTTGAACCTTCTCTGAAATTGCTCCTATGTTCTAATTTAAGTTATTCAATCAAGTTCGATACTCTTACCATCTATCGTTGTTTCTTTCTATTGTTCATTTATCTCTTAGAATCTTTCTCTGTAAAATTGCAATGATTCCTTCCTCGACTTCTTAATATCATACATAGAGGATAAGCCCGTTAGCATATTCCTTACACGGTATCCGTTTCTCAAATTACTTATTCATTTGTATTAGATGAAGCATTTCAAATCATTTCGTCATTTCATGACGACTTTATACATTAGAAATAAAGAATAAGTTTCACTTACTTTTGCATCAAAAAAGCTTGTGATTTTCAAGAATCCAAGGAGCGTGGACAACCACCACAATATTCAGCATTGGGAGATGGCTCCAAGCACAACGCCACTTGCAGCTACTCTGTAGAGTATTGTGAGAGTCGCAAGATATTCAAGTTTCCGCTCTTAATTTTGCCTAGATTGTTGATCATCGGTCACCGGAAAATCGGTGGTGTACCTGAATGAAATTGCGTGTGTGCGTACTGCTGAGAAGTTATTTATCTAAAATGAATATGCGTCTGAACAGCAGGTCACCAACAGTTTAACTGTCCGTAACCATCAATGCATTTCCATCTGGCTACCAGTTTTACTAATGATGCATTTATGAATACATAAATTCCCATTAATCACATAGAATGCACTTGGAAAGTACTTTTGGGGGGTTCTCTATTCAGGCCTCGAGACCTTCATCGAGTAGGGATTTCAGAAATGATAGTGAGCCTCCATAATTCACAGATACTGACTCTATTGTCAAGTAAATTGAAATCTTCTGCACAGCCAACATCCGGATATATATATATCAAGGCATTTTCGGGATATAATACGTATCTGTTACTTTCAGAGCTTCCCTTAAGAAAACGATCAAAGTGATCATAATTCACACAGCTTGTATTTATATTTACAAAATCAAGTTTAGTACGGTACATAGTAAAATGGATGAAAAAATCTCTCTCTCTCTCTCTCTCTATATATATATATATATGTGTGTGTGTGTGTGTGTGTGTGTGTGTATGTGTGTGTATCTCTATCACTCACTCTCCTACATATATATATATAGAGAGAGATAGATAGATAGATAGAGAGAGAGAGAGGGGGGGAGAGAAAGAGAAAGAGAGAGAGAGAGAAATTATACATTTTTAATATTTCATGGATCGAAAGTGTTTCAATAGCGGGCCAGCGTAACTTGAAGAATAGGATTCAGTACCCTGTTTTCTTTTAAATGAGCTCAGATACCAACCACTGGTGCCACATTTGGAATGTGACATCGTTCGTATTACAAATGGAATCGGAGGACCGAGTGTAAATGCTGGTTAAAGCTGACTGGATTTTATTTGCCCCAAAGCCATTTGAGAAAGCATGAGTCTGCTTTCTACACAATCAAATATCTTTTTAAAAGGCCTTGTCACTTTCATGTCACGATTGGTGACTGAAGAACCTGTTCTTGGATAAGCACATTAGCAGAAAACCTATCTTTACCTACATTATCAACCCAATCAGTTTCACTAAACTGATATTTTATTCATAGCCAATGTCAAAAGAAGTCATGGAGAGATTTCCTTGGACTCTCATACAGGGTTACAAGATGTATTTTGATGTAGCTTACAGTGCTTTGTATCTTGGCTGCGCTGTGTAACACAAATACGCAAAAACTTCGAGATATTTTAGTGTCTATAAAAAGCAACAGAAAGTTGAAGCCTTTTTGAGACCATGAAGGGAACCTGATCTCGATTGAAAAATAAGAGCAATAGTGGAAGATAGAATTTGGATTACACACCATGATCAGTGGATAATGGCGTCCAATCAAAATCTTATTTATCTTTCATTAATTCTCTTATTTTTTTTCATTTGTAATTTGTAACATCGAATTGTTGAGGTTGTGGAACTTTACAATTGACAGTCAAGACCAAATTCCGTACAGTGTAGCAAAAAGACTTTTTGTCTGTTGCATTTTACAGACCCTAAAATGTTTTCGCATTTTTTGGCATCAATATCACTCTGAATACTCATGATACAAACCACCATACGGTACTGGTGTAATGCACCGCAAAAACAAATTTCTATGGTCTTGTGACCAAATGAAGTAGCTTCAATACCAGAATTATTAAATATACTGAAATCTGTCATTAAACTAAGCTTGCAGAAAAATAGATTATTGTAATTATTATTATTATTTTTTTCTTTTACATATTTTCTCATTGTATTTTAATCGTTTCCTATCATTCGAGTGGAGACAGCTATTATCTTTCGTAATTTTTCTTTCGATATCATTTTTTTTTTTGGAACTAAATAACGACAGCGTTTGAACTTTTTTAGTGATCACCCTCTAACAAAAAGTAAGGGAAGTAACTTAGTAATTGATCATCCTTTTACTGATTTTTTTCACTGAGCACTCCTTATAAGGGATACTGCCAAAAAATGTTGGTCACTTGACCTTTTATATTCAGTGGCTAACCTATGCACTTGTTTTGTCCTTTGACGGGCGAAAAAATTTCCTTTCACTTTTGAACCTTTAAAAATGAAAAAAAGATTCCTTTCCCCTTTTGACCCCTGTAAGCGCAAAAAGTTTCCTCTCTATTTAATAACCCTTGAAGGGGAACAATTTCCTTACCACTTTGACCCCTTCAAAAATCATATATAAACTTATGAAAACCGAAAATATGTGTATGTATATGCATATTGAGTGGAAAGTGAGCATCAAGCTTCATATCATATTTACATTGTAAATAGAAACAAGGGTTAATGCTCTCGGACACAAAACTATTTTGGACGTTTTTCCTGAAGCTTTTAACTATAAAACCTTTCTCATTGAGTATGCCTGTCAAATTAGATTGAACTCAACCCATGTTATAATGGCCTTTATAGCATGACAGACAAAAAGACGTCGTGACACCTCTCACTTACACATGAAAGGTTACTCAAAAACTGTTGGTATGTTGGTATGCTCCTGTCGACCGTCAGTGTAATCAGTAATCCAACCATTTCATAACAGAATATACCTTACATAGAAAAATTGTCCCCTAGTGTCTGTCCCGCTTGGAAAAAAAGATTCAACAATGTCCTTTTTTTCAGGAAGCTTTAAAAGTTGCCTCGTTGCGTCCAGAAATCTCTGGGAGCAAACAGAAGTCGCATGGATCAAAATCCAAACTACAGGACTTGGATGGGGTAAGACAGGCCTGGATGATGCGATATTCTATCAAATACCTAAAGGCTAGATGAAAATCAACCACGAGAGGAAACTGGCTTAAGAAGAAGCTATTCAACCATGACCCGTCTCTATTCGATAGATCAACAGAAAGACAAATTTGTCTTTAATCTTCTGTAATCATTAAGTATCGTTCTGCATTGATTCTCTAATATATTGATCACTTTTTATTTGATGAATATAAGATTTTAAAACTTCAACAAAAACTACTTTTAGTATGGTAATTATTGTCAGAGAAAATAGTTATACATTTAAGGATAATAGCGAATGAATGCCAGCTCGGTACAAGTTTTTGACTATGTCTGAAATGCGTTGACTTGCATATATATATAAATATATATATATATATATATATATATATATATATATATATATATATATATATATATATATATATATATATATATATATATATATATAGAGAGAGAGAGAGAGAGAGAGAGAGAGAGAGAGGGGGGGGAGACAAAGAGAAACGGAGTGATCAGTAAGCTCAGTGAAATGATGAGACATGAAGAATAACTTGTGTGTCAATAAATCCTAAAATCAAACTAGGAAATAGCTTTTGAGAATGTGAAAAAAATGTAATAGTATGCTAATTTTATTCTGAATATCTTAAAATTATAAACGTGTCGTGACACGTGCACTTTCCATGATATTTGAAGTTTACATCAGTAGACATAGAGACTTTTGATATTGCAAACTGTCGATGGAAAAAAATAAAGAACTTCAAATTTCATTCATGCTGCTTGGAAATATAGTTTCACTCGAAATTCCCATCTCGTTTATACCTGATCCATTCGTTCCTTTCAACGCGAGAGTTATCTATCAAGAGATGGATATATATGATCCAGCAGAATCATAATTTGCGTTATAATAAATAGATACTCTTATTTGAAATGATCTCCTGTCATTACATGGTTAATGTATCACTTGGCCAAGACAACGAAAATAAAATGAACAATGGAAGAAATTGTTTATGCTGCAGCTCCATCTTTCATATGCTTCCATTTCTTAATACATAAGTGACGTGTTGAAAGAAATGAATAGACGAGATAAAGATTTGGAGTGAAAGTAGTTATTTAGTCCTTTGTATTACCAGCGGCTGTTTAGCCCTATGGTAAGAACAACGCTATGTTGAAGCAGCTACCCTATTGGTGGCAGGTTTGATTCCTGCCGCAGACCCATTTTCTTTAATTGTTTATTCTGTTCAGACTCAGAGATACATTAACTGCGTAACGACGCGAGATCATTTCAAATAAGCATCATGGGATATTCTTGATTTCTCCTGGATACATTGATCGGTAGAGTATTTTATGAACCTAGAGAAAAGATGCCACTAGAATAAACTAAATGAAAACGAGCTGGTGGAGGTATTGTGATGATTTGAGCCACATGTTGCTGGCTTCTATCATTCATTAAAAGTAATTTGCTGCATACCATCGACCATAACATCGGTTAAGACTACGTGTCCCTGCTCATGGCCACAATTTTATCCGATGGCTCCGGAATCTCTCAACAGGACAATATGCTCTGCTACACAACACCAGTTTTATGAGAATGTTTTGCAGAGCATGAAGATTTCTTTATATTGTCCCAACTACCTAATTCCCAAGATCCATAGAGCATTTTTGGAATATGTTTGACCCACAGGTTCGCTCGGCAGAACATCCTCCATGTAATTTGTTGCTAATTAAGAATCTGATGTCAACATCATGGCACCAGATACCAAGGTCCTGAAAAGTCCATGCCTTATGAAGTATCAGCTGATATATTGAGAACTAACACCTTATAAGGAAAGTAGTCATAATCTTTTGGCTTATCCGTTTATATTTATAGAAATATGAGAAATCTCATTTGATATATTTGTAAGGTCATATTTCCTATAAATTTCCAGAGCATAACTATGATTACGCTCCTAAATTTCAATTTGTTAATTCATGGATATTAGCATATGAAATATATCAGCAAATAAATCGGGCTTTTAATTATGGGTATAATATTTCCTTTGGGAAACATCTATCAATTTATTTGTTTTCAAGTGAATAATCGTACATCATTTCTCATATATATTCATTCATTTATGTTATTTCACAGAAACCTAAAACCGGAACCAGTAAGGTTTGCAACATTTCATGTATAATGATAATAATAATAATAGATTATTGCGAAAGGACATAGACATTCAGATGCAATGAAAACGAAAGAATTTCATCTCAGTATACATTGAAAGCTACCTTAGTCTACTCATATTCAGCCCCCCCCCCCTCTCTCATGTCTATATAATCTGGAAACTCATTTTCTTCTTTCAGCACTAGAGATGTTAAAAATTGCCTTTTCTTTTATTAGTATAGGAAATTCTTCTGTCTTAAAGCACTTGTGATGTTACAGGAATTTTTACTAAAGATCTACCGACGGATTTTTTTCCTTTCTGTATATTCGTTTATTCCATTGAAGGTTATGGAAATCAATTATTAACTAATAACTGTTTCGAATTGTGCTTTTTTTTTTTTCAAAGTACTGTGCACTAATAAAAATGTTGGGGGGAGTGTGTATATGGAGATGATGGGAAAGGTGTGTAGTTGTGTCAATGAAATATGAATCTTATATAAATAGAAGACAAACAAGCAATCTATCGTTAGCCTGATTCTGGTAGGTTGGGAAATTCTATATATATATATATATATATATATATATATATACACACACACACACACAAAAACGCACATGGGGGTACATTGAATATCTCCGTTAATATTGTGGATTTCTACATGTGCATACATACGTCTATCAAAATATGTGAATGTGCTTCTGTTAGGGCAAGTGGTATTGCAATTATATGTGTGTATGTCATTGATTCTAAAGAGTATCTAATACAAATATATGAGTGTATATGGCATACTCATTTATTTTCTCTTACATCTGTATGTGAATGTCAGCTGGGCTATTTTGGGGAAATAATTGTGTTTGTTTATCTACCTTTCAGTATATATATATATATGTATGTATGTATGTATGTATGTGTGTGTGTGTGTGTGTGCATGCTTTTGTATATATAAGCGTCTCATGGGTTCGGTTTAACATAAATACCTAATGATACGGATTCAAGTAAATTTTATACATTTATGTATGCAGTCACACACGAATACATACGTGAGTACTATATGCTCATGATGTCTGTCTCTTTTGGCCTGTTTTGCATCTAAGCTGCCGAATATTCGTTGCGAGCAACTAACAAAGCTGTATAGAGTGGCGAATTTTTTTCAGCAAGCCTAACCCTGAATCAACCCCCCATCCTTACTTGTTGGAAACCAAAATTTACGGAAGGCAACTATTAGACGATTTCATTTAGAATTTGGAAATGCAAACAGCAAAAAGTTGTCCCCTTTAAATTAGGTGAAGATAGTGCTTGTTGTCCTTGCTCTTGCACACACCCTATATGTATAGGATGTTCAAGGCGTATGTCTTTTACAGTTTTTTCTTTGGTTTTGTTTGGTGTGAAAGTCAGTGTTACTGTTAAATCGCTGTTATTCAATGTTACTTAGTAATTACTTTTCGCAACGCTGAATATGTTTCCGTTGGACGAATTATTGGATAATTTTAGACGGATGAACTGATGTATTTGCTTGCTTGATTATGGGTGGACCTGGTTGGCAGAGGTATATATGCATGGCTGGCTGTCATTTTGTTTCTTCAATGTTTGGTAAGTGCTTTTCTAGGGATTGAAGTTTACGTCTAGGAAATCAACTTGATTCAGGTTTGCCTTCATGTCGATTTTGAATTTTGTTTTTTTTTTAATTTTGTACAATGAAAAACATAATGATTGTAAACAATGCACCCTTCCGTGCATCAAACAAACTATACACAATCTTCAACTAAAATCTGTTGGAAATCTGAATCAGTTGCATCGAAAATACGTTCCAAATCATAAAACACAACAAAAAGATCACCAAAACACTATAATTTAGCTTCAGAAATAATTCCCTATGCTAATCAAAAGGTATCTGTCAACAAACTAACTTCGTTTACCATGCCATCGTAAAATGAGAAAAAAGTCAGATTAGATATACACTGAGGTGATCAAAGGCCGTTGGGAAAGAAAAAAAAATATACACAGAACACATTCTTAAACAACGAAGAATAGATAGTACACCCTTCTAGGAAGAGAACATCATCATAATTAACCCCAGTAAACTGTTCATCAAAGGATCGGAGCTCAAAAAATGCTGACCGGAAAACAAGTTTCTTCAACGATACCTACCGCCACACCATGACTTTGAATATAAAGCAAGCACAGCCATACAGCATAAACTAAGAACCTCATTTGTTTAAAAGAAAACCCTCTTTTCACTACTACTACTACTACTACTACTACTACTACTACTAATAATAATAATAATAATAATAATAATAATAATAAGAAGAAGAAGAAGAAGAAGAAGAAGAAGAAGAAGAAGAAGAAGAAGAAGAAGAAGAAGAAGAAACTGTGACCCTTCTAAGAAATAATTTAGCATTCAAATCCCAAAATTGATTAATTGGTCATTAGCCCTTAATGGAAAACTCTTCTTTTGATAAAATTTCCTTGAAAAACATGAACCTAATCTGATTAAAAATTGCAAACACAAGAGTCAATAAACGAAAAACGAATAATTTTTTTGTTAAAACCATAAAAAAATACGTGTACGCTACGTATCCAATTATAATCATAAGGTGACCTTGAAAACCCTAAAAATAGGGGTGAGGAGTTGCCATGAAGCACTGAATTTTCTATTAATGTATGTTCTATCTCTGATATCACCCACTCATCTCTCATTGATAACTTAACCCTTCTATATATATATATATATATATATATATATATACACATATATACTGTTGCTCAGTTTACCAGTACAGGAAGACAGAGATGGAGGGGGAAAGAAGTGAGGTTTGTCCTATTATGTTGATATGGAACTGTTTGTTATTGACAACCGATAATGATGGTGAGTGAACAGAAATCCCAACTCTGACTACCAATGAAGATGATTTATCTAGGTTCTTAGTGCCTATTTCCCCCTTGACGATTACTGAAGTATCAGGACTGAAATCAGTTCGTAGCTCGAGTATCCAGCGCTGAACAAAAAAAAAAAAAGAAAAGAAAATTCATACATTGAAAAAGAAAAAAACAGCCAAAGGACATTTGTTCATTTTTCTTTCAATGTATCATAGCATGTTACGAACTCAAACTATTTTCCTCGTCTTCGTTGTTCATTCTAACAAAATTCAGACATGGGCTCTATTTATACCTCTGTCTATCTATCTATGTATCTATGTATTTATCTATCTATCTATTTTAATCCTGAGTCGCTAAGCACCTAGGAAGATACCAATATATTCTGTTCGATTTAGATTCGGATTTATGGTTGCTTAGAACGTCTAGGCGTTTATAGACATCGACTTGTGTGGATATCAGAAGTTATAAATTATTACGTTTCTCTATTATAAAAAAGGGCCTAGAAATGATGAATGCTCGACTTGACAATAGTTTTTGTATAAACGACCTCTTAATGCCTAACCTTTTTTTCATCTTTTACACGGGATCAAAATCAGCGTGTCAGTCGGGCAGTAAAGCGCACAATTATTTTCCATTCTTTTCTTATCGCCTCGACCTCTTCACGCGGTTTAAGGGCGGATGTCCGCAGTCAGCCTTTTGAGGCGAACCAAGGGGAGATAATTCATGATCTATCAAACGGTCGTTTTTCAGTGAGATCTCCATGATAAATTGATGTTGCTTTTTGTGTCGCATCGGTGAAGAGGGGGCGAAAAGCCGATGCCAAACTGTTAACTGCTTTCTAAACAGAGAACGTGGAGGAGATAGGATCAGAGAGGAAGCGTCACATCAGTTCAAATTTTGTCGCGTGTAGGCGTCAGGGCTGATAAAAGAACAGATTAAGGGATTTATAAAAATTCCTTGCAAACACACACACTTGCGTGTGTGCGCCTCTATATATGTGTTTGAGTTTGAACGTATACATGCATTTATACGTGTGGGTATAATTTGGCAGCAAATTTTCTTTAATTCATCATTCATAGAAAAAATACCGGTCAAGGAGCATCTTTGAATTTTTTGTAATTTTTTTTTCTTTTCGTACGAGTGAACAGATCTCTGATTTTAGCCTGAATGAATACCTCCCTACGTATATAGCGCTTTGCTAAAGTGCTGTTTCCAAAGGATGTGGCGCTTTCATATATAAGGTAGCTGCTTCAACGTAGCAATGCACTTACCATTGTGCAAAACAGCCCATCGTTAATTCAAAGGCCAAATAACCGCTTTCAACCCAAATTCTCATTTCGTTTATTCTTGGTCTTTTTTGTCTCTTTGAACGCGACGGTATGTGTTCAGGAAATTGACATATTTGGTCCGACAGAATGAATTATAAATTGCATTATATTATATAGAAACTTAACTTCTTGAATACATGCTGTCGCGTTGAAAGAAGCGAAAAAAGAAAAGAAAAACAAAAATAAACTATTTCTACTGATATTCGGACCATCCTCGTCTTGGTTGTTTTTCATACAACGTTTCGGCCGTTGTACTCTACGGCCTTCGTCAGGTATCATCTGGTAGATTTGGGGAAGTAACGAACCGAACCCTTTATTTATTTATTCCGAGATATACTAAGAATAAACTAGATGAAACTTTGCATTGAGAGCAGTTATTTGGTTCAGCACAGTGGTAAATGCTAACTATTGGTGGCAGGTTCGATTCCTGCAGCAGCCCCATTTTCTTTAATTGTTTGCTTATTCAATTTACCTTATTTTAATTGAACGATATATACATTCAGCGACGACGGGGAATAATTTCAAATACGTTTCTATGAAGTATAACACAATTTATGATGTCGGACCAACTATGTCAATTTCTTAATTTGTGTATATATATATATATATATATATATATATATATATATATATATATATATATATATATGTTCTAGACTGTTGCACAATAATATATGAAAACGCATATGTATGTATGCTCATATGATATTTTTGAACTACATGTATTATGGAACAACTTGAAAAAAATAAAGTTATGTTTTACAATCATTGCTCAAGGGGAAGTGGTGTTTAATCAACACTGCCGTGGATCCATGATATAATAACTATTTTGTTTTTGTATCCCTGAAACGGTTACATCATATACAATTGATGATCCCAACAAAAAGCAATTCACAAATAGCATCATGATATCTAATTATTGTAAAACATAAAACCCACTGAAAAGACTGCATAAATTACCTAAGGGTTTTTTAGAATTAATTTTGTTATATATATTTAGTATTTAAAGAATAGGAATATTTTTCAACCTCTAATAATTCTCCCTCTGGTTCCAATTAGTATTGTCCAAAAGGTAAAGCACTTTCGATAATACAACTTGTCATTTTCAATATCAGGAAAGAGTTCCATTGTTTAGTATCATGATAGAATTTTATGTTGATTGGCATTTTCTGCATTTTTTGTTGGCAGCTATTTGTGTTCTTGTAACATCATTCGGCGGCTGGTGAGCATTAGAGATTTTTAGTTTGAAAGACTTATTTAAATTATTCAATGAATTTAAGTTATCAATCAAATAATTAATTATTTAATTGATTGATCAATGATTAAATCATCACATCAATAATTAAATACATGCATACCAGTACCTTGACTAAAAATAGCATTGTTGAGAGTTGGGTTTCTTGACTCCATGATAAGTGCTTTCATTATCTGTAATCTCTTACTGGAGTTCATTTCATCCAGTATGAGGGAATTATCTACATGTATACTACAAGTGGGAGTATTATCGTTTTGTGGTTCCTGTTATTCTATAAGTGTTTTGTTTCACTTTGATTCAAGAGCTGGCACTTCAACCGCTGCAGTGAAGTTGTCCTAGTATGCCCAATATATGAGTTACATGGATATTCATGTGGGGGACAAAGTCCTTTCAAAGATAACTGAGTCCATATATAACATCAGTCTTACTGATTAGGGATCTTTCATGGCAGAGCCTGTGGTTGAAAATCAAGATGTATGTTTTGAATTGTTCATGGTAAAATATTAATTTCATCTGTTCGTCTTTTTCGGTTAGCCAGTGTATTTTATGATAATACTAATTACTGACTCGCCCTGTTTCTAATCATTCTGTATTTGGTCAAAATGATAAATTTATTGAATTCTTATTAATTTATTTTTTATTGTCCTTAAGGTTTGTAATTTTGTTATTGAGTTTGGGAAGGTTTAATTTGATTTGGTAATCAATAATATAATTAGGGAAATCATTGTTTACAAGCGTTTGTTTAATGATGTTGAGTTCTTCATCGAATAAATTATTTAGAGAAAAGATTATATATTCTCTGTTTAACAAGTTTTTGATAATTACTATTTTATATTAGTGTGGGCATTCATCATCATAGTTGAGATGCCAAGAGTTTTTGCCTGTAGTTTTTTGGTATACTGACAGCAAAATCGACAATTTGGTTCAAGTTAAGGTCATGAGCGAATTTAAAGATAGGTTTATTTTCAAAATATTTGATTTTTTCGATTTCGTTCAGGTTATTGACTAAAATCAAAATAAGTATATATATATGCTTGTGTGTGTGTGTGTGCGTGTGTGCATGCGTATGTGTGTGTGTCTGTCTGTGTACGTGTTTGTACTTTTGATAAACCTAGCATAGTCTGAAGATCTATTTCCCTAATCAGCTCTACAGGATGACATCTGATATATCTTTGCTGTCCCCCCCCCCACACACACACTACAGCCTAATACTGATTGCTTTTTCCGATTCGTTTAATTATTAAACTCACCCACTACAAGACACTGGCCCCATATAAACAAACCATCCGATATATCTCAATTATACTTTCTCGAAAAACCCAGAATACACTGGTGAAACGTTAAAATAAACTAAAGACATTTCTACATAATATGGTCTCCTGAAATGGTAATTTCCTGCTAATATTCAGGATGTCCATTTCTTCATAATTTTTTTTGTTTGTTTTGTACTGCATGGCCATTGATTTGCTTCAGACGTGCCAAAAGTCAAATAATTATGAATAAAGGTTTTTAAAAACATTAAAAACCTTGTAAAACGTCAACACTGTCAATAGTCTTAATATAGTCTTTTTGTGGGGTGGGGATCAAATCAGGGGTAGGGGCAATTTATATGGTAATCCATCACTAGTAAAAATAATTTTTGATGACGTAATAAAAGAATAAGTTCTCATTCTCTTTTCTCACCTCGATCCCTAGAGATAAAAATGTGACGTCGTGTTCTTCATTCACGATCACCAACTGATACAAGATGAACTAAATTAAGAAGGTAAGAGAGTCGGTCCACACATGGACTTTTGCAAAACAAAGGTCATGTGCAACAATCACGTCAGAAACGATCGGAAACACAAGACTGGAGGACGTAGACTACTACATCTACCTGAGACAACGAATTTCCACGAAAACCTTAAAACAAGTGAAGAAATCAAGCGAAGCAAGACTCTGACCCTTAAACTGAGAGGCATGTAACGTGCACATTAAAAAATCATGCTCATGGAGGGATCACGAGACAGCTCAATATATAGGGAAGAAAATAAGAGACTGAGACATCATAGAAGCTACTAGAAAACTCAAGTAGCAATGGGATGGTCATGTTGCCAGAAAGGGATACAACCGATGGACATCGTGACTCACAATATGGATCCCCAGATATCACATGCACAACCGTGGCTGGCAGAATAAGAGAATGAGAGACAACCTAAATAAATTTAGAAAGTATAGGCTGCGCGATACCCGGGATAGAGAGGTATGGTGGATTCTGGAGAAGGTCTATGTCTAACGACGAATGTCTATGTCTAAAGACCGATGAAGATTATTCAGAAAGAAGCAAGAAATTTCATCATATATCATATATCGATGTTTGCTTGAATAGCAGTCTTTTTGATGAGAGCATGTTTTGATGTCGTGCAGTTTCTCCCAAAACAGAAATTTGGGGATCAAACGTTATGTTAATCACATAAAGGAAACTTTTTTTTCACTCTAAGGGGTTGAAATTAGTCAGGAACTTTAAATTTCTGCTTTAAGTTCTCAAAATCTCGGGGAAATTTTATTTTTCATTTCTTTTTAGGGGTCGAAATCGAAGACAGAGATTTTTTTATCTCTTTCTCATTTTCCTTTTTTTTTTTTTCGAGGGGGGTTTCCCCTTTTAGTGGTCAAAATGTTATGTAAATTTTCTTATACTTTTTGTGGGTCGAAATCCAAGGGATTTTATTTTCACTTTTAGGGGTGGTTATCAAGGGGAAGATTTTTTTTTTCACTCTAGAGGCTGAAATCGACGGGCAATTTTTTTTTTAGTCTTAGGGGTCGAAATCCTAGGGATACTTTGAAGCTTCAAAATCGGAGGGAGAGGAAAATTTTTTCTCTGACTTTTAGGGGTCTGAATTGAGATAATTTTCTGTACTCTTAGGGTTCAAAATTCATGAAGACTTTTTTTTACTATTATGGTTCAATATCGAAGTTTTTTTTGTTTGTTTGTTTTTTTCCAGTTGTCGAAGAAGAGTGGTGATATTCATCCTTGTTGTTTTCCATGTTTTTTTCCGCTCTCAAGGATCAAGATCCAAGGGATTCATCTTCAATTATAAAGATCGAAATTGGGGGGAGGGGATTAGAATCGAGTGGAAGATAATTTCCTCCTTCTTTGAGTTCGAAATCAAACAGTATTTTCCTTTTACTTTTAAGAGTCACAATTGGGCTTGGGGTAGATTTTCTCACTTTCAGAGGTCAAAATTGGAGGGAAGATTTCTTTTTCATTCTTAGGAATCTAAATTGAAGGTAATTTTTTCTTCACTTTCAGCGGTCAAAGTTGGGAGAATAGATTTTTTCCACTTTTAGAGGTCGAACTCAAAGGGAAGTTTTTTTTCACTTTAAGGGGTGAGAATGGGGGCGGACAGTATTTTTCACTTTCAAGGGTCAAAGATGTTTTTTTAATTTTAGGGTTAGAATCGAGAGGGTGATTTTTCTCACTTTTAGGGGTCAAAATCAAACGGCAGTTTTTTCAAAATTTAGTATGGGTAATTATTTTTATTTTTGGAGGTCTAAATCGAAAGGATAGAACAATAATCTATCATTATATTAATCCTCACATCAATTAAAGAAACTTGGAAAGCAGTCCAAAGCTGCTTCAGGTGAACTAAAATGAATGTACACCGCATGGTTTTT
>OY735201.1:22880386-22957886 GCA_963457665.1 Thysanoteuthis rhombus
GTTTATGCTAAATCTACCCCTTGGTTTGTTTTTAGGGTTCATACTTCATTTTTTTATATCTCAGACTTCTTAGTGGTGCAACAAAATATGATCATTGGTCAGCCTAAACACAGCATACTGCCAAAAGACGTTGGTCACGTGACAGTTTCTATCGAGTGTCTACCCTGAGCTGTCATTTTATCATTTTAACCACGTCTTTAAACATATTCTTTGTCTGACATTCTTTCTCCTTTCAAAGCATTCATCTCTTTCTCTATCCAATACTTCAGTTTGCATCCTGTTATCTATAACATCTTCAATTCAACTATTTCCCCTGTTCACCCCCCAGTGTACCACATCAAAGGCTTTCAGACTCCCGCCGTCTTTCTACTTTCACTCGTAAGTTGACAAAAATTTAATTTACATCTATACATTCTTGCTTTATAGAAATGCCCCGATTGAGGCAATGGTGCTATCTACCGATGATTTGTCTCGAATTACTTTGAATCATGGCCCGAAGTCGTTACTCAAAACTACTGTAAATCAATTTAAACAACCAAAATGAATCAGCTCTTCACATGAATTAAATAAATTAATATAATCAATGTTGGAATGACGGATGGGAATACAATTGTTTGATTTCTGTGTCGACTAAGTATTATTCGCGTACATGTTAGATATTTTCGGCATTCATTCAAGTATCACATGTATCCCACCGATTTTCCGGGACCCTTAGTTCCAGAACAGTATCGAATTGTACATTTTGTCAGATTAAGAGAGGTTAAGCAGTGATCATTCAATAGCACACTTTTGAGCCACTTATTGTGCATATGTAATATCTTCAAAGCATAAGGATCGTCAGAAACTTAAATTGAACTAATATTAGGTATGAATTAGGCAGTCATATTCGATACACCAATATAAATGATGTGTTTTAATCATATACATCCAGTAGATACAGCTATACTGTAGAAGTTGTAACAAGAACAATTCTCATCTCATTCCATTTCCAATAATGTAATAACTGAAAAGTTGCCACCGATCCTCAAATCTGTTAATACCCCTTTATGTTTGGTCATTACAAAAAAAAACTGCCTTTAGAAGTTCACAAACACTTTATCTTCGGCAGATGTACAATACGTAAGTAATCATCTGCAGTAATCATATTCAATCGGAATAAAAGTAGGAGTGTAGTTTGACCCTGTAGAAACCATGCTTGGTAGATAGAGGTGCATCATGGCACAAAGCAGATTCATCTGCGTTATGCACCTGTTCATAACTACGGTTCTCATTCATTGGAAAATACATTAACACACTCGATACTACATAAGTGGTCTGCTGACCGTTTTTCTCTAAACTCATAATGCATGGAGACGGTATGTTTGTATAACTTTGAAGCCATTCTATATTGTAATTGCACTCATGATCAAGTTTAAGTTCTTTATGGTACAAATTCATACATGATTCCAACTGTGGTAACTCGATGAACTAGCGTGAGAACTGCGAGAAGATCCAGATTTCTGCTCGTAATTTCGTCCGAATTAAAGAAGGTAACTAACCATTAATTGCCAGAAAATTAGTCGTGTATCAGTACATATTCCATGCCTCTATTGATTGTTTTCTAGTTGCTTGGTTTGAGCTATAGTTCAGAAAATACTTGGCGGGCCATTTTACATCTTGCATGACATCGTTAGGGCAAAGGGGGGTAGTTAACGTTGGCAATCTTTACACCAAACAATACTTTACAAGCTGTGTTGATTTTTCGCATCTTTACCAGTAAATATTGAAAAATTAGCTTGTTTTGTACTTGCAATATTTATTTTATTCCCTACAGTTCTAGAGGAATGTCTCAGTTTAAATCTAGAATTTTGAACGCTGATTATCAGGGCGTACATATTTGAAACAATGCAATCTTTCTACTATGAGCTCATATTCATTCGACTTTAGGCCACAATAAATTAAGTTTGTTAAATATCTATGCTCAATCACAGTCCAGTGATAATTTGCTGCACTTTTGAGGACCGGCCTCATTGATCATTGATCAGTGTTCAAAAAAAATAAAAGATTTCAGGAGCTGATTTTCAAATGCCAGCAACTTGGCGCTATTTAAGTGGAAAATTGACGCAACGCAATATTCCTCCGTCAATTTTTGTACTCATTTAAACCTGTGCTGTACGAAGTTTAACTTAGTAAAGCTATATTTGACTGCTTTCCAAACAGAGGGAATGTGACACCAGGTCGATTTAACGTTGGGTAAAAATAATGCCCTGTCCCACGTCTACTGTCATAAAGGCGTTAGAGTAGCCTTACCTCATAGTACAAAGGGTGTGCTCGGGCGTCAGAGTCCCCAGCACTTTTCTCACCTTGTTTATGCTGCGTCCCGGCCGAAGGCATTATCATGAGAGAAGAACAAATACCACACTAGCATACATGCCCCAGGACTGGGCTGCTATACACTGATCTTATAACACTGATCCTATAATACTCTATTCACACTTTCAAAGAATAATTTTGATATCAAACTATCACATGAACAAATTAGTACTATTCTTTCAATGTGTTTCGTGTGTGCCTGATTTTTAGTTATTTACGATTGCTTTCCCTTTGTCCGGAACTGATCACAACCAATTTACTGATCAATACTAATTCCATCAGTGGTTCTCTATTGTGGAACAATGCCTGCCGCGTATTGTCCTCTACATTGCACTCTTAACCGGGTGACTCTGGGACGGGTGGTGATGGTGGTCAGGTAGCCGCCTCGAATGACATGATCTCTTCCTATGCGTTGATAATAGGTTCCTGAGGTCGGATTGTCCACTTAAGCGAGTAGAGTCCGTCGTGCGACAAACATTAGAATTGAGGAAAATTCCTTGATGGCAGTTTCTGGTCAATGTGATTTATTGGACCAGCTCTTTAAGAGTGGCCCGGACAACCGCTCTCCAATTAGCGAAAACACGACCCTAAAACAGTTGAAGCCTGAGAGAAAATAAACGGGAGACAAGATAATGAAACAGACGGGCGAAAAACACGTGAATCCGATGTAGAGACTGACTTTAAGTAGATCAGCGTAAAAGCAATATCTCAGGCAAGCAACTGATATTAAGTGTTCTTCTGTGAAAAGCAAATATTCTGATAAGACGCGCCTCTCAGCCCGAAAAGTACTTTGCGCCTTGCGTATATACAAACTAATTGTGCAGCATGTACAACTAAAGATACTTTACCTTTTTTCAGTATCGGTATTTCTTCCAGGGATCAGTCTCCCCTCCTCTCTCTCTCTCTCTCTCTCTCTCTCTCAACCACATTGAAGCAGTTTCTCTCTATCTTCCAATGAAATTGATATTGTTTCTTTCTCCCTGTCTCTCTCAAAGACATATATTTCCACCCTTCCATCTCAAATATATTTGCATACATTATTCTTCCCTCCTTTTCTCTCTCTCTCTCTCTCTCTCCCTCTCTCTCTCTCTCTCTCTCTCTCTATATATATATATATATATATATATATATATGTGTGTGTGTGTGCGTGTGTGTGTGTGTATGTATATATGTATATATATGTTTTTTCTTTCTTCCTTCCAAAGATGTCGATGTGGATGCTTCCTCTCCTTCTCTTCTACTCCCCCTTCGCCTCCTCTCTCTTTCTCTCTCTCTCTCTCTTAACTTTATTGATACACATAATTTCTATCTTTCTCTCTCTTTCGTTTTCTTGTTCTTTCCTTTCCTCCTTCCATTTTTTTCATTTTCCCATTCTACTCTCTGTCTGTTGATCTTTTTTCTATGAGGCAGATCTTTTCATACTGTGGGTCGTGGAACTGTAGTGGATCGCCGATGATCTATAGGTGTGTTCCAAAATTGAGTAAAATTGTGTATGTCTTTCAAAATATATCTGAGTCAATTGAAATGTTGAGATGACCTTATAAATTTGGCACAACCAACAAAACTCAAATATCATGTCAAAAATTCTCTACTTAGAGAATTTGCCATTTATAGATTCGGATTGTCCTCTTTCTATCTTCCTTCGATGGCTCTCTATCTTTGAATCTATTTATGTGGTCTTTTACTAGATTAAGTAAATAGAGAGGCGATTGCAAATAAGTCAACTAGGCCAATGGAATTACCATATTATGGCACAGTGCATCTCTCTCTCTCTCTCTCTCTCTCTCTCTCTCTCTCTCTCTCTATATATATATATATATATATATATATATATATATATATATTTATATATATATGTATATGTATATATCATTTTGTTCATATCTATCGATCCTTTTCTCTCTCCCTCTCTTTCTCTCTCTATATATCTCAGTTTGTTCATATCTATCCGTCTATTGATCCGTCGCTTGTCTTTCTTTATCAGTTCATGACTAACGGGTGAAAGAATTGCAGCCTTTATTGCTTGCTGGCTACATGCAATAACACGGACTTCGCCGACAGCCACCACGCTGAATTTGTTTTGCTACATGCCGATATCATTCTTGATACAGTACGCCATATTGCGCCTTTACCAATGAGCACAAGTTTGAAGTCTCCCGGGCTTGTCGTTACATTCCCACACATCACCCAAGGCAGATGAAAGCGTTCCTGTCGATTTGCAATCAAGTGAAGCAGGCGATGAACTAGTGGCTGGTCATCTTTTCATGTTTTGGGACTTTTGCCTCAAACTATGTCTAGAAATGACCAAATAATACTTATTACTATACCTCGCTAAATGATCGCCATTAACCTCTATGTCAGGTCACTTCCTATTTTTAAAATCTTCATTAAATCCTTCTCTAAATTGAAAAAAATGCTCTATGATTAGCATTTGATATACCTTTATTTTCTCCCTTGAGAAATTGGATCATTATAATAGAGATTATAGCAACGAGTACGCACGCAGAGCTCACACTGTTATTGATCAAATGCAAATTGAACAGGGAATTGATTTATTCACCAAGGCAGAACATTAAACCAGGTGATATTTTTACCATCGGGAATTCACGAACACTTTCAAGACCATGAAGGTAGCTATTGCCTTTAAAGGGGTGTAAAAAAAGCTAAAATGTTTTTGACGTCGGGGATGGGAAGGGAATAGATTAAAAGATTCGAAAGGAAGGTTTGCACGGATATCCAACTAGCTCACATTTCTGTACAGATGGAGGAATCTAAAGAGAATTCAATCCGCCTTCAAAACGACGGTAAATAGCAAATTGGACAGGCCTGAGCAAAAAAATCTTTACTCAGAAGGTTGGCAAAACAAAAGTTTTCCTGTTTTCATTCCCAACGTTTGGCCGCAGGGGAGATTGCAGCTACTTAGGTACTGGGGCAGGTTGAATCATTAGCTTTAATTTCTATTTCTACCAGTTTCTGGCACCATTCTTAGTCTCATTTGAACAGAAAAATGTCGTTTTTTGTGTCATATTTGTTGTAAGCGCAAAATAATTTGGACAAAAGACGTTTTTCACTGTGGTAAGTAACTTTTTCTCAAACGAGTGCTAAGATCAGTGCTGTATTGCGGTGCAAATGATAGCATAGTCTATGTTTATGAAAAGTATCAATAAACTATATACACGACATTTCAAATAATTTTTTCTTGGAATAGAATGTAAAGGACACTGTATTTAGGGCTGATTTGGACATTGCAAGTGGGGGTATTTGGACCTTTGTAATTGTATGAAATTGAGGCCGAGAAAAAAAGAAGAAAAAACAACAGAAAGCATGCTAAATAACAAAACGAACTTCGAACAAATCATTGGAATTGTCATTCCTTACTTATTATTCTATTCCCATCTTCTACCTTATTATAATGCGTCATTGAAGTCCAACGTCATATGATTCCACTTGTCCTACCAGGAGGTCATTATATTCCAAAAATCTCATTTTTTATCTCAAATACATTTTTCTGCCTGGTTTGAAATTCTATATTACTCAATCATTACATTATAATAATCATGTCTGTACCGACCAGCAAGAGAACGAACTTGCCTAATCATATTGGACCAATTATCCCTAATGGCGCGGCACGTTGGTACATTTTTTTCCAAATATTCAAATCATCATCATCATCATCATCATCATCATCATCATCATCATCATCATCATCATCATCATCATCATCCTTTTAGCATCCACGAATCGACACACCTCTCTTTTGTGAGTGTCAATACCGTCTGAAATCATCTAGTTCATCACGCCATCTTATATTTTTTCAGACCTGATTTCGCATGTGATTTCTTGGGAACCACGTTATTGGTCATCATACTCAGCAGTTATCTGCCATTCATGCATCATGACCAGCCCATTGTCATTACTGTTTTCTTATGGATTTATGATATCTTGGACTTCTATATAATATATATACTAATATAGTGAGATTTGTTTCTTGTTTCATGGAGCATAATTCAACCCTGTGCACCTTGCATGGTTCACAATTTAAGGGTCAATCTCTTAGGTTTCATGTTTCAGTTCCGTAGGTGTCTATCAGGAGAATGTACAGTTGTAAATCCTCCTTTTTAGCACTATCAGGATCTTGTTCTTCTTGAAGGTTGGTGATAAACTATTCAACGGTTTCAGATCCAAACAATTCATTCAAAGGTTAAATTTGCATTTTGATTAATAAATTTCACAGGTAGTTGCAGTCGTTTAAGTGAAAAATGTAGCAACTAACCCTGCAATCCTGTAAATATCTGTGCCTGTGATTGTTGGTATTTCTTTTCTGAAAAAAAAGCAACTGATACATGGCGAATCAATTAAAAGCGACTTTCCATGTGGGCTAAGTTTCGAGGACATTTGAGGTCAACTTGTCGGTTCTAAACACCAGAAATATAGTCTTTATTTCAGGATTTCCGTCTCAAGTATGGCATATATATTTTTCTCACGTACGGCACACATGTTCCAATCCTTAATCAAGTATTGGTGTTTTGGGATGATTATTGCTTTTTTAGCAATACAGTGAGAGACTGTGTTAGTTTTACTGCTACTATGTCCGTGGGCGTTTTCGTTTCTCTCTCCTCTATTCTCATCCAAAATCCAAATTAATCTATTTCATAGTGAACTGAGGCTTCTCTCTGTAAGTAATCATTCCATCATTTCTGAGATGAAGTATTGTGAACCATTATTATTGATTTTTGACTACTATTTTGCTTAATCCTTTTTTTTTAATTATCTGATCATTACTTCAGTGAAGCCATCAATCTACATTAGACAGTAATATGTAAATATATACATCTGTATACATAATATCTTTTCTATTTGTTGTGTTATATTGCGTAAGGAGGAAGAAAAAATAGATTTTTTCACTGCGTTATCTAACTTGGGTCCTCTTTTCTCTGGCCCTGCTGATATATATATATATATATATATATATATATATATATATATATATATATATATATATATATATGTGTGTGTGTGTGTGTGTGTGTGTGTGTGTGTGTGTGTGTATGTATATATATGTGTATGTATATATATATATATATATATATATATATGTGTGTGTGTGTGTGTATGTATATATATGTGTATGTATATATATATATATATATATATATATATATATATATATATATATATATATATGTATATATAGATATATAATTTCAATTTTGCCTGCTTCTTTTTAGGAATGGGATGGACCGAAGTAAGAGCAGACGAAGTGAAAGCTTCAGATTTTAAAATAATTTATGCAAATTGTTAAAATAAGTTGAACACCAAGAGAGCTGCGCAAATAACAACCAGCGCTCATATTCCGTCAACGTTTATTTTATTCTTGAAAGTAAAGTAAAGAATCGTCGATGTTGCCAATCTTACACGAAATCCTGCCAGAAAATACAAAGTCTACTTAAACCTCCCGTTTTATGACCATTTTCATTGTAGGTTTCGTTTATATGGCAATACTTTTTATTAAACTAATATCCGGAAGGGGGTATGATGAATTTGTTGTCTGGGCAAATAAACATCTCTGACGCAATCGAGTTATTTTATTGGAAACCAACACACTTGAAGAGATAAATAAAACAATGATTGAATACAATCTTGTGTTTCTGGAATTGATCCAAAATTATAATTCGAAACTGCAGTCGGTGTTGCAAACCTCAATTTGAACAAACCTGACAGACAGACAATAATGGTCCTTTTCTTGTGTGAAGATCTAGAAGGGATTATTTTTAAGTTTAAACGTAAAATTGAGTCAAATAATGTCTTAAAACACCTTGAAATATCCAGATGTGTCAAAATACAAGGAATATTTTACATGTCAATAAGTTGAATGGGACTTCAATGATTAATGTTTTTACTATTAAAATATCACTTGATCAATCGAAAATATTAGCTATTTTATTATTATAAATAAAATTAATAATAATAATAATAATAATAATAATGATAATAATTATCATTATTATTATCATTATTATCATTATTATTATTAGTAGTAGTAGTAGTAGTAGTAGCAACAGCAGTAGTAGTAGTAGTTGTAGTAGTAGAAGAAATTTCACATCAGATGCCTGATGGTTATTGCTGGAGGTTAAGTGAAAGTCTTCTCAAGTCTCAAGCCCTCCTTTCCATACCCTCATAGTCTACAGCAGTAATGTGGTTTACAGTTTCACACGAGTTGCCCTGTGGTTATCGCTGAAGGTTGAGTGACACTAAGACTCCTTTGGTCGTCAGCCCCCCCCCCGTATCATCTCTCACTCACTTATCACAGCAGTGCTGTGGTTTGCACTTCCATCGGTTGTTTTGTTTTTTGTTTTCGTTTTTTTCATTTTTCTCCTCCTCTGTTAGGCCGCTGCTAACAGCTGGGGTCGTAGATCTTATATTTCTAGCACTTTCCTCGGTATTTGTGCAGTTCCCTAGCAGTGCTGTGGTCTGCACAGTCTCAATCCTTTTTTTTAATCCCCAGTTCCTTCAGTGTCTTTTGTTCTGAGTGCACCCCTTATTACTGGTACTATGCTGACTTTCATGTTCCACACCTTCTTTATTTCAATTGCAAGATCCTTGTATTTCCCAGTTTTTCACTCTCTTCTCTATGGTATACACGTTCGGCCATTATTTGTCAAGTTCTCCTCTTCTTGTCCACGATTATCAGGTCTGGTCATCTAACTTGAATAGGGTTGTTAGTTTGTAAGTCAAAGTCCTAAAGTAATTTGTGGTTTCCATTCTCCAAGGCTGTCTCCGGCTAGTGTTGGTACCACTTTTCTGCATGGTTGAATCCCATTTGTTTATTCAGTTTCCAGCGTAACACTGTTGTTACTCTATCATGTTTGTATTTATATTCCTCCTTGGTTAGTTGACAACATTCATTAGTTATATGGTTTACGGTCTCATTTCTTTCCTCACGTAGGCGGCACTTGCAGCTCGTTTGTGTTCTGTCATTTTTTTTGTTTTAATATAGTTTGTTTTGATGCATTTTTGAGCTGCCATTTTGAGCAATTTTGTTTCTCTCCTCGGGTTCCCTTTGTATAGCAAAGTACAGGATCTTTCGTCTGTCACATCTCGTATCTGTCTTTTAAATTCTCCTTTTAGTTTCTTCTTTTTCCATTTTTCTTTCCTTGTTTGCTGTGCTATTCCTTTGTTTTCTACTTTTTTGCCTTTGTTACACTTTTTCGGGTACTCTTTATGATGTTTTCACTGTTTGCTTGCATATACTTCCCTAGACCTACATTAGCCCTCTGGACACAGTTTTCTCTGCTGATGGGTCCTCTGCCGCTTTCTTTTCTCTTCTTGTACAGTCTATCCGTGTCATCTCTGGGTTGTGAGGCTTTGTGCGTTGTCATAAGCTTCCTTGTTCGCCGGACCATTGACTCGCGTTCTTATTTTGTTTATCCAAGGAATAATAATAATAATAATAATAATAATAATAATAATAATAATAATAATAATAATAATAATCATTATTATTATTATTATTATTATTATTATTATTATTATTATTATTATCATAATAAGAATAATCTGGGACTTTGTCATTCAAACTGACCACCCAACTAAACCAAGAAGACCAGGTCTAGCAGTCTTGTTTAAGGAAAAGAGAACTGAAATAATAGACATGACTGTCTCTGCAGATTACAGATTGAATTTGAAAGAAAGTGAAAAGCCAAGGAAATACCAGCATTTGGCAAGGGGTCGAACATGAATGTCATGGTAGTACCATTAATAGTCAGTGCAATTGGAACCGTACCAAAGACACTGAAAACGAGACTGAAGGGGTTGCAGATAAGAGGACAGTGAAAATATGCAGATCACAATACTACTCGGGACTCTACGGATACTGAGGAGAGTACCGGAAATGATATCTACGATCTCCAGTTGGTAGCAATGGCCTAGTAGCCAAAATGAAACCGGCATGGCCGAAATGGTATAACACACAGCGCAGCTGCAATTGGTGAAGACGATATGAGAGGAAGGCTGGAGACCATAGAGGACTTATTGTCACTCAGGCTTTAACGACAACCACAAGGCAACTGATATGAAATTGCAAACCACAGCACTTCTGCAGACTGTGCTAGTATTGAGTGGAGACTTACTGTCACTCAGTCTATAGCGACGACCACCACGCAACTCAATCGAAAATGAAAGATAATCAAACTATTTGCAAAGAACAGGGAAGTAAGAGAAACGTTGTTCAACAAAATGAAGGAATACAGCGACATCATTGGGATAGTGTTTTGAATTGAAAAATGTTCACAAATGGTAATGCACATAATGATGTTTGCAGCAGCAGAATCAATCTAATTTGAAGAATGATAAATATCACATACCAAATCAAATAGCAGGAATCTGATAGAAGAAAAAAACACAAGGGCAGAATCAGTAGTAAGATACATAGGGTCATTCCTTCGATGGACAAAAGATAAGTCAAATCAATGGACTAGAGAACAATAAAGCTTATGACAATGCACAAGTCTTTACACCCGAGAGATGACACGGATGCACTTTATGAGAAAGGGAAAAAGGCGCTAGAAAACTCGTCAGCATAGAAAACTGTGTCCAAAGGGTTGAAACAGGAGAATAGAAAAGTATGTGCAAGTAAATAGTGAAGATATTATAAATTGCGTCTGAAGCAGTGCAACGGAGAGCAAAATGGTGACTGCCGAAGGAGCAAACAAAGAAAGAAAAGTGGAAGAAAGAAATTAAACGGGGGATTCAAAACACATACAAAATATCACAGGCCAACGATTATGGAAATGGTTATGCAAAGGGAACCTGAAAAGAGAAATAAAATCGCTCATCATATCAAGGCAAAAATCGACAGAACTGGAACGAACGACAAATGCCACCTCAGTGGAGAAAGTGATGCAACCGTAAATCAGATAACCAGTTAAGTCAACTAGCCCAGAAAGAGTGCAAAAACGGACGCGACAGGGTAGCAACAGTGATAGACTGGGAACTGAGCAAACGAACTGGATTCAACCTTGCAGATAAATGATATCGGCACAAACAGGAGACAGCTCTAGAGAAGGAAACCACAAATCACTCAGGGACTTTGATATGTAAACTGACCACTCCATTCAAGCATGAAGACCTGAACTGGCAATTGTGGACAAAGGGAAGAGAACCAACCAAATAATAGACCCAGTTGTGCCTACAGATCAGAATGTACATAAGAAAGAGAATGGAAACCTTAGGAAATACCAGTACTTGACAAGGGAACTGAAGAAGGTGAGGAACATGAATGTCAGAGTAGTACCAGTAATAGTAGGTGCACTTGGAACCGTACCAAAGACACAGAGCAAGATTAGAAGAATAAGGTATAAGCGATAGGACTGATTCTCTGCAAACCACAGGAATGCTAGGGACAGCATGGCTACTACTGGAAGAGTATTTGAAATATGAGACCTACGCCCACAACTGACCTTCTTTATTTTGAACAACTTATCCTATTCTACTAAGCAACCTGCGAACAGACTGCAAAAAAGCCTTGTTTCCTCATTTTATTCCACTCACTCAAACAGAAAAAAAAAAGTTGGAACCAACGAAATGTATAAGAGCCTATCCAGATGATAAAGAGATCTTTGAGATAAAATACTTGTTTTTTTTTTTTTTTTAGATTCCTTTTCATCTTCCGATTGTCAAATTATCACCGTCATTTTGTCGGATTACCTCACATCTCTACACACACACACACACACATACACACACACACACACACACATACACACACACACACACACATATGTGTGTGTGTGTGTGTGTGTATGTGAAGACGTGAATGCAGCTAAACGTTTACAAATACAAGTGAGGATACTGCATTTTGTATATATAGAATACATTACCCTCACTCGTGTTCTAATCGATAGTTCTTCACAAATATATGCTTTCATTTTATGATCAGTATATTTTCATGTGAGCATATAAGTACATATTCATTATTGCACATACAAACATTAACATAACCATGTGTATGTGTACACATGTATCTATATACAGGAGTGTATGCTGTGTGTATATGCATCTATGAGTTTGTATGTATGTGCGTGTGTGTTTATTTATGGTTCTTTGTGTCATTCATAAATCCATAAAAGCTGAATCCAATACCATGAAGTATACAGAGCAAACAAAATATAATTGGCCTATTGGAGTGGATTAGGCGGAATTACTGATCTTCAAGAACGGTGGCTCAGGGTTGGGGACGATTTGTTGTGTTTAGTCCTATTGCAATGAATCCGTCGAATCAGCAATTCTTCAATGGCAACCATTCGAAACATACAACGGACTGCCTTAAAACTTTTGTAATTTGTCTGCATTTATCGATAACGGCTTTGTGCCAAGACATCTTTGTTCGATTCGTTTCAAAGCACCAGAATGACAAACCAAAGCACATCAGGGCTGGCATACAGTGTCAACTTTAAATTATAATCAATGTGCTGGCTCTGACATTAGCTAAATGAATCTTTGGATTATATATATATATATATATATATATATATATATATATATATATATATATATATATATATATATATATATATATATATGTGTGTGTGTGTGTATGTGTGTGTGTGTGTGTGTGTGTTTGTATATATAACATTTCTGAGACAAAATGTAATGGATTTCGAAAGTGGTATAGCTATAAAAGAATCTATAAACAGAATATATCATAATGACCGTAAACTTTGACACTTACATTGAATATATAATTTAGGTATTACCACGGTGTGGGTCAAGCTTAGGATTTATGTATCTCTTGCACCAGTTTATGAATTTTCTTTTTTACGATACATTTACTTCTATGCTTGATATGTACTCCAAATGCAAATGCGTCTTAGATACACACACGCACACACACAGTGCATCTAATACGCACTCACGAACACAAGGGGAATACCTGTGGAATGAAAGCAAGAACAATAAGAATTGATTCTAAAAGGGACATAATGATCAATAAGAAGAAAACTGAACAACTGAGTGAATTCCTGGCTTCCAGGTAGAAATAAATAACAGATTCGATGCCTTGAAAAATAGAAGAAATGGCACAAGAAAAAACAATATAAACCTGATGAACGTCAAAGAATCAATAGAAATTGTAAATGAATGAAATGTAAACAATAACAAAGGAATCGGTGAAATAAAAATTATTGCCAACTTTGAAATGACTTTTTTTATACCATCTTGTAACGATAGAACAAATATGCGTCCGTGTGCGTGTGTGCATGTGTGTGTGTGCATGTGTGTTTGTGAGCGCATAAGTGTGTACTGTGACCTCTTCCGAACTGGCCATAGCACATTTGCAAGATAAATCACTTATTATAGAAGGCCGTACAATGTCGAATTAGAAGTTTAGATAAGCGGTTTTCAAGAAGTGGAATGAAACAAAATACAAGATTACAGGTATTCCAAATTTTTGACATTTCCAAATCAGTTCCTTCTGGCAGTCTGCTTCACAAACAGCCCTTTCCAAACATGCAACTTTTGGAAAGACACCGTTCAAGTACTTGTCGTTCCAATATTCGGTCAAGATTTTGGTACAGAGAAAAATATTCCATGAAGCCAATCATCTTGGTACATTTGACTAAATTATTTCACCAAATTTGAATTTTGCAGCTTCTCTTCAACAAAGTTTATTTGAAATTTATTTGTAACTCGGGGACTGAATAGAACGCTCTAATCTGAAATTTTTGCACTATTCTTTCCGTCCGTCTGTCCACTACACGACATTGAACTTGAATCAAATTTTGTGAAAGGCTCGAAAATGAGCGGATCCATACACAATTATATCTCTTAAGGCCTCACTAACTGTCTGAAACCAATGGATTTCAATAAAAATGAATTTCAGGAAAATTTCATTTTTCTTTTTTCATTCTTTAAAAGTATGTTAGGAACAGAGGAATCAAGTTTTGAGTAAATCCATGTAGAATTATCTCCCCTACATGGTGGCTATCTGTCAACACCGTAAGTTATTTCAAAATGTCTCTGCCTGTACACACTATGTCTCCATTAAGTTCCCGGTAAATTTTAATTATATTTTGTGAAAATGTGGGCAAAAGACTACAAAAGAAGTCGGATAAGCTTAGAGCATATATATCTATGATTTTCCCCTTTACGACCCAGCTATCTGTTGAAATCCACAAGATATTTCTGAAAGTTAGCGCTTTGTCCATGTTCCCAGTGATAATCAACGATTTTTCTTGGAATGGTAGGCAAGTAACTACGAAGGACACCAGGAAATTTTGGAGCAAATTCAGCAGCAATTATCACCTTTACGTCCGTCTAACCTTTGGTAATCACCATGTCTCTAAATGCCCTGTGTCTGTCCAGACGACATCACCAAATGTTCTCAATGAATTTGATGAAATTATGAGGAAGAGTGATCGAACTTCGAAGCGGATCAAAGTACAATTACCTCACTTACATTTTAGTTATTTGTCCACACCACGTAATATCTAAAAATGTTCACACACACACACACACACACACACACACACACACACACACACATATATATATATATATATATGGGGGGCGTCTCTCTCTCTCTCTCTCTCTCTCTCTCTCTCTCTCTCTTTCTATATACATGTATATATGAAACCATTGCACAGTGAATAAAAAAAATCATTGTAGGTAGAAGCTAATTTTATTTATAGATTTGTGTAAGAAAGAAATGTCAACTCTACTGGCTGTGAAATAGATCATATAAAGATAAGAATAGTAAATAGTGGTTCATATCCTGGTGAACAGTGAATCAACATAAGATTGAATGATTCACAGAAGCCCCTGAGTGAAAGCAACAACATATTTTGTTGAAGTATTATTGAGTTCTAGACTATGTTATAAGAAAAGTGATCATAAAAATCTCTCAAACGTCCACTGGCAACAGCTAGGCACTCTAAAGGAAACATCCAACACAGGATCACATTCGTGCAGTCTGGAATAAGAGAAAAGATGTATGAAATGAATGGCCAAGATCAATTTCAATTGAAATAATGGAAGTGTCTAACTCCCAGGATTAATCTACTGTTCCCTAACTCACTGTGCCCCACAAATATCATTGAGATAGATAATCCCTACGTCTCTCTAAATAGCAAATATAGTGATTGCAGTTTTCACACAAAATTATTCTATCACAATCTCTATTTCACCTATATTACAACTAAATATTCTGAAGAGATGTGAATCTGTAATAAATGTAATTATGGCCCTGAATATTAATTTTAGCTTAAAATTAGACTGTACACTGTTCGGGCAAATATTTCATGAAATCAGGTGGCATGTGTGTTGATTTAAGATTGGAAAGGACTTACCATCCTGTTGTGTATTTGAATTCGTAAAATAGTTTGTATTTGTGAAAAAAAAATGATTCGCTGTTCCTCATTATCTACTACGCCCCCGTTTCCCTTAACACGAATGCACGTATATTTAAATGCAAGAGATATTCAAAGAGAGACTCTTTCTCTCTCACGCAATCATAGATATATGGATGGTTGAAATGAGGCTATTTGCCTCATTTCAACCATCCACGTATGTATGATTGTGTTTATACATACATGTGCTTGTGTTTGTTGTTCGCCTAGAGCTAGACTATCATAAATAGCCGGAACCCTAGAGAGAAAGAAAACATTCAGAGCGTGCCTAAACCACCGTAATCCATTATTTGTTAACGGAGGTTGGTCAGACTGCTTAGATCAATGGTCGATGGAATTGTTTCGATTGATACTTCGGGGCAAGAACTCCAAAAACCGAAAAAGGAATTGCAGAAACGTTAAGAAAAGACTAAAAAAAAAAAAGAACATCTAAAGAGATGAATAAAGATAGTAAGGAAAAAAACAGTGTTGGGTAAGGAACTTTGGTCAATAGACGAGAAACTCCGAGAAGAAAGTAAGGAAATTGACATTGATAGAGGTAGCGGGGAGTGAGGGAGTCAGAGAGAGAAAGAGAGAGATATTTATAGGCCAAATCTGGAGAACCTAAAAAAACGCCTGAAACATAGAGATGTGTTAGAAAAATCGACAACAAAAGGAGCAAACAAATGCTAAAAGTATGTTGTAATCCAAGTTTGTGGTTGACAATTTGCATGGGTTTTTATTTTCGGCAAGGCTTTCAATAATAAATATTATATGCTTTTTAAAAAAATTGTTTCTTCGTTTTGAGATCTTTTTCCATGAACTAGCTTCTGGTCATTTGTTGTTGTGATTGTTGTTGTTGTATTCCACCTTTGCCTTAATTTCGAACCATCCAACATTTTCGTTCTTCTTCTTTATTCTCCCTTTTTTTGTCTGCTTTCAGGTCCAACTTCTTATTTCTTCTATCTTCCACATTTTCAGTTTTTCTAATTCAAACCTCCATCCTCCTCCTCCTCCAGATAAAGTTCTTCTTCTTCTTCTTCTTCTTCTTCTTCTTCTTCTTCTTCTTCTTCTTCTTCTTCTTCTTCTTCTTCTTCTTCTTCTTCTTCTTCTTTGTTTTATTTTATTTGAAAGATTGAACCTAAACGTCGCATTTCCTCTTTATAAACATCGTTTGAAACAGTCTGCTAAAAGCAGTCACCGTCAATCAAAACTGTCATCATAAGATTTTTTTTAGTTTTTCAGTGATTATTGCAGGCTAAATATCCATTAAATAACACACACACACACACACACATACACACACACACACACACACACACACACACACACCTGATGTTGCCCGAGGAAAAAAAAAACTCTCCAGCTGACAACCCCGGCAAGCAAATGTTGTTTTAGAGAGATTTCATTAAAAACTTCCGGCAGGTATGTGTACGTCCTCTTAAAATGTTGAAATATTATTTTTCTGGAAACTGAAAATCCATTTGATAACTTTTGACGTTAGTAGTTCCCATGTCAAAGCGGACCATCGGATTTAAATTGTGCCCGTGTTTTATTGTTTTGTTTGGGTTTGGATTAGGGTTAAACATGTTTTATTGTCAGTTTGAGGTTAGATCCTTAAAAACTAACTAATGTCAGCGAATTTTGAAGATCAAGTAGTTTGAAATGATATAAAATTGAAAGGAAAAACGTCCCCTGTCGGATTTTGAACTAGGCCCAACGATGCACTCCTTTGAATTACTGCTCAAAAAGTAATTTAAAAAAAGAATCGACCTCCCTTCACCTGTGAGTGAGTTCAAATTACGCAATCACCCACCAGTGATGTTGATTTAAAATATATGAATAATTTGATTTTACGTATTCAACTCTATCAGTTTTTGTGAAAATCTTTGGTGAAAAAAAAAAAAAACCAAAAAACAAAAAACAAACAAAACGGAGCGTGAATTTTCTGAGAGCGCAAATTTAGAACAAATAGAAATCAACGAAAATTGATCTTCTGAATTCGACCCAAGATGTGCAATGTTGGTAATTTTGGTCTTTCTGCTCTTGGGTGCTTTGTTGTGGACATATTAGAGTATAAAAGTGTGTGTGTGTTTGTGTTGCATGAACGTGTAGAGACTGCACCAGTAGAGGTAAAGGGAGTTTTTCTCTTCAAATCTCCCCTATAAATTTAAATTTGTCTCTCAGTTTTTGCCCAGCAGCGTTTACATTTGATTTTAGGAAAATTCAGACTTTTAGAGAGATAACCAAGGGCAAGGAAGTAACTTTTTCATTTCCATTTTTCCCTGTTGATCACCGAAAACATGCCATGCAGTGAATAGATGTTGATCAAGTGACTATTCTACTGAGTAACTTACAAGATCTGATCTTTCTTTTCAATCGCTTATTTACAAGATCTTTTTCTATCTTTTTGTTGAAACTTAACCAATGTCTTTTTTCGTCTTTTTTCTTTGTCTTTTCTCCTAATTCTAATTTCTGATTTTGTCTTTGCCTTCTTACTTTTTTTAATCTTGCTGTCTACATTTCATTTTTGCATTCGCTTGCACATGATACTACATGTCTTTCAAAAATCTATATTTCTATCTTAAAACCAATAAACTTTGGCTTCTATCCTTTTTTTAGCTCTGACAATCTTCGTACAAATTCACCCATTATGGACTGCTTCCTACTATCAAGCTAACGCAAAAAAAAAAAATCGCCTTGCATACTCCAATTTTCATACAATCGTGGAGTTGAGCATCGTCGAGCCTGGACAGCACCAAGTGGGGAGGCGGTTTGGGAATACCAGCTGCCGTAAACTAGGATGTTGCAGTGAGTGACGCAACTTCAAGCGTTTATGGCTTTTTAGTGTATTTCGCATATTGCAAGCCAAGACCAGATAAACGTGATATGGAAAGCCTTGGAAGGGACGGCTGATGCCATAACCAGCTTAAGGACACTGGGTAGCTTCTCCCTCCTTGGTTTTTGCTCTTCCTTTATATCCCCACTACTAATAGACTGTTCTCTTTTCCCTCTATTTCGTACTTGGCAATTAAGTCGAATCGTTAATTTGAATAAAAAAACTTAATTTCCTGTAATGCCGTCCATCACTTTTTATTCTTCTGAGTTATAAATTTTTGTTGCTAACAGTAAGCAACCTACTCTTATTCAACCTACAATGGCTGTCCAGAAAGTATGTAACTTATTATTATCAACGGAAAAAATAGCCTTCCTCGTATAATCCTTCTTTAGGCCTCCTCAAAGCATTCGGTTAAGCTCTGGGATAGTTATCCCAACGTCCTTTTCAGTTTCAAGACAGTCTGCAAAGTCCTGCAAGTCGCAACGAGCCGAATCTAGACGGAAGGATGTAGAGGGGTGTTATATCTTCGTGATGCAATGTTTTGCTAAAGAGCCCGCATAAGATGTGAAAAATGGATGTGATAGTCCAACAGTACGTGTACCCAACCCCCTCACTGTCGACTGAGTAACTCCCCGGAAAAGTGTCTGTTCAGGCAAAGGCATCAATGATTACCAAATTGAATCAAGGCCATAAAACCTATTCTTGAGATATTTGGGAAGGCTAAATAGTCTCCGACTGACCTCTTGTTCGTTTCATTTCTCTTTGCTGTTTGAATGCCGGCCTTGCTCTCCATATGTAATGTGCACCTTACTCTCCACTCTTTTCTCCAGCGCATACTGCTCCATGGGGGGCATAAGGCAATGTGCTATGTTAATGAACTCACCCCTAGGTAAATTGTCCAGAGGAAAATTGTAAGAGAGTCATATCTCCGAAATGCAGTTTTCCTGAAGGTAGTTGACCTGGGGGTGTATTTACGTTGGCAGTGCTCCTGATATCATACCATTGGACCTCAACTCTCGATTCTTATATGTCGATATATAGCTAACATCTTTTTTTTTAAATTTTCTCATTTTATTTTTTCATTTAGTTTCATTACGTTCTTTCTCCTCTATTCTACTCTTGAAAGTATAGAATCGACTAGAGTATCTTTCACGTCTTTTTCTCCTCCATTCAATCTCCCTCATTCTTCCTTCCATTTCTTTTTTCTCCTACTCTTATCCTCCCTCTTGTGCCCCTCCCTCTATTCTTCCTTTTATACTCCCTTCTTCGTCAATTATTTCACGTAAAATCGACTGGAGCGTCCCCAATATCTTTTCCTTCCCTTCTTGATATCGTATCAGCAACTGTCAACCGGAACTGTCAACATCAACGTGAGTTTCTTCAGTTTTCAAATGGGTCTTGGTAGCTAACTTGCTGTCTATCTATGTATGTGTGGCTATACTAATGGAGCTAGAGGGTAGAAAATTTAAGCATTCACTCGACATTATGTCTAGAAAAGAATGTATTGTTTTGAATGACCCCAATCCGAAATGAGTTTTAGATTGGGCTTCAATTTACAATATAGATTCATGCTAAATCGACCCTGTAGTCTGTGTCCTGCAGAATTGACGCTTGTGTTTTTAAAAATTAGACCAACAAAAGGCATGAGAACTAACGTATTCATTGATCATCCCTCTTCCATTTTTTAATTGATCTTCCCAACTTAACACATTACCAAAAGACATGGTACATGATATTTTTTCTATCTTTTTTTTTCCTTCATGTCATTTTATTTATTTAGTTTTGATATCTTTTCTGAATTTAATTCATATTTTTATTCTATCTTCTTGAATTCTCAAAATCCTTGTATCAGCACCAAGCAGAAAGAAAGGTTTTCACAGCCAACAAAGCGCGTACAACCCTGTCAATGAGCTCACGACGAACTCTCAGAGCTCCATTCCGGTACTGTTACGCTAAGTCATTTCCTTTCGCTGAATGCTATCCTCTCAGGGAACCTTTGATTCCATTAAAATGACCTGTTTTGATGAATCAGGTGTCAGACTCAAGTTTGGCCTCGGCAATGTTGTCCCCTATCAGCCCAGGGACCTGAGTTCTCTCTCTCTCTCTCTCTCTCTCTCTCTCTCTCTCTCTCTCTCTCTCTCTCTGTTGATTTGCAGCTCCCAGTCTAGATCAGAGGCAAGGAGACCGTCGACTAGGTAATGTCATGATTGAGGTCACCTTGTAGCCCTGACTATTGTAGTGTTCTTCTAGCTGAGGACATGTTTAGGATGAACTCCAGTGACCCTTTATTTTTTCATCATCATACTCCAGACCTTTTGAATCAGGTTGGTAAAGATGTTTGTCAATATATATATATATGTGTGTGTGTGTGTGTGTGTGAGTGTGTGTGTGTACGTATGTGTGTGTGTGCATGTGCGTGAGCGTATATTATGCCCAAATATAAGCATACATATGTATGTGTTCATTCGTGTGTATATGATTATGTCATTATCTATTAACTGTTACTATAATTTTTAGTTTGCTTCTCTTCAGTGTGACTAAAATTAAATAAAATGACAAAAAAGGGGAGGATGAAAAGCGTTGAAGTATTCCTTTTCTCTATAAATCCGAACCATTCTTCTCGTTCACTTCTGACTCACTTTCAAATTCAGATGTTTTTAGACGAGATTTTCACCCTCTTTCCACTGGCCCAAATAATGGAACGGAAAATGCAAAAGGCTTGATTCATTATTTATATTCGTGAATCAGCAAAAAATCGTTCATCCCTTTTCGATTCGTCCTCTTCTCACTATTCTCCAGTTTTCTTTTTATCTTTTAGGTATGCACTGTTTGTCCATTACTGCTTGCCATGAAGCAACATCAAAGACCTAACTACATAAAGGCCGATGGGAAGTTGTTTCTCCGGGCGAAAGGCTACTAGTATTTGTGCCGCAAATAATCCTATGAGGTTTATTGTTCTTCCTTCACAACTGGCAGATGAGATGTATTGACCAATGTTTTGCAAGTATCAAATCTAGTCTGTTTCACGGTAATAGTCGTGTAGCGGCACAAATTAAGCTTAGTAGGGGTCTGTTGCATTGGTCAAATGGAGCCCACCAACAATATATATATATATATATATATATATATATATATATATATATAATCTTAGTCACTCAATTTGAACCGTTAAGTGACCAACGACTTTTGGCAGCAAGTTGTGCTGGAGATTTGAAGCTGCTCAATTAAGAGAAGAGGGTGATCAATAAATTAAGTTACTTCTCTCGTTAATTGCCTTGATTTAAAGAAGAAAAAGTAGAGAAAGAAGACTGATTAATTTCATATCGAAATACATCACCTGTGTAAATATAAAGTAAATGTGGCCATGGGAAGTATACCCTACGAATATTTTGTAAGCGTCCAAATTCTAGTTTACCCTCACTGTATACATATGCATATTGTCACTTGATCGACATCTTTTGGCAGCATGATGTATTAGGGGTGATCAATTGACACATTGGTCGAAAAGTGTGATCAGTAAATAAGTTACTTTTCTCGCCTTTTGTACGGTATTAATCACTGAAAAGTCAGAATATCCAAGGAAAAAGCGGGGACAATTTTGCATAAAATTACATTGCAAACTGACCCCCTCCCATTAAAACCAATTTAAGGGGAATTTTGACAAAACAAAAACGATCTAAGTTGACATAACAAGGGGTAAACTTTTAAATTATCCGCTTTCTGCCCCCATTAGACTGGTCTTTACGTGTGTGTATGAGAGAGAGAGAGAGAGAGAGAGAGAGAGAGAGAGAGAGAGAGAGAGAGAGAGAGAGAGAGAAACCATGTGTTAGTACATATATACATTTAAGAACGAAGATTAGCAAAGAGGCTCAGATCAGGGCTAGCCGGCCACTTTAGCCGAAGGGTCAATGTGAAAATACATAAAAAGCCATAGCCTATTCAGGGTCCATTAAATATTACCTACGGCCGTTTAGAGTCTGGGGGCCTCGTGCCCCATAGCTTATACAACACTGGCAACAACTGTTTGATGGTCAAAGCTGTCAAGAAACTGAATTCCTTCGTTCTAACTTGTATTAGTCTAAGCTGAAATTTGTAAACTAAGAGAAGGGAAAAGAAGGTATACGACTGCAATCATCGAAACCACTCTTGAAAAACGTCGAAACAAATAACTAGCATACTCTAAGAAAACGGAGGCATAATAACAGACAGAGACAAAATAGTTGAACACACCCAAGAATTCTACCAAGAACTCTACTCTTCAAGACACGGGCAACTAAGCAACGACCAAGATATGCAAGATGCTGACAATCAGTTTGAGGACCTCCAAAAAGTTACACCATGGAAGGTTAAACAAGCCATCAAACAAACAAAAAAAAGGAAAAACCCCTGGACCAGATAACATCACCATCGATATACTCAAAAAAGCTGGTAAGCTCATCAACTAAAAACTATTCTACTTATGTCTGAAACAGAGTAAAGTCCTGAAAGCCTGGAACACGGCAATCATAATGCTTCTATATAAAAAAAAACCCAAGGAGCTCAATAACTACAGGCCTATAAACCTACTCAAGTAGATCTATTAACTTTTCACATCACCGACCAGATTATTAAAACACTAGATGAAAACCAACCACAGGAACAGGCTGGATTTAGCTACTCGACCATGGACCATCTCCATTCAATAAATCAGCTGGAAGAGAAAGCAGCAGAATATAAAATACCACTTGCTGTAGCATTAATAGTCATCAAGAAGGCATACGACTCTGTAGAAATTCTCACGGTCATGAAGGCTAACACTCTACAAAGTGTAAACCCTGTACACGTCAAAGTACTTCAACATATAAACAATCAAAGCAATTATTTTATCAGGCTACATAAAGAGTCTGAAGTCTTCCAGTCCTGAAAAGGAGTGAGACAAGGTGATACCAGCTCACCCAAACTTTTTACAGCCTGCCTCAATATGATCTTCCTGAACCTGGACCGAGAGAATAGTGGAATCAAAATAGACGGCGAATATTCAAGCAACCTCAGATTTGCAAACAATATTGTCCTTTTCGCAGAGAACCTTCACGATTTCCAACTAATGCTAGATGAACTAAACGAAGAGAGCAAGAAAGTCGGCCTGCACATGAACTTCAGTAAAAAAAAAAGAAAAAAAAAGAAAAAAAAGTCATGTGCAACAATCACATTGAGAATAGACATAACTAAGAAAATCGAAGATGCAAAACTGGGGAAAGTAGACTACTACATTTACCTAGGACAACGAATATCTATGAAACCCACAAAGACTGATGATGATGATGATGATGATGATGATGATGATGATGATGTATTATCTTTGGAACTATCTCTATCTTTTCAAGTTTCTGTCTCTGAGATACGAAGATCCGTCATTGATATGTTTTAGTTATCATTGCACCCGAAAAAATGACAGGATTGTTTACGAATGGATAAGATAATCTATGCGTTCTGTCTAAGATCAAAGTGTCACTCCCCAGGACTCTGCCTGGGATCGGCGTTTAGTATTGGTCCCATCTACCTAAGATTAAATTTTCGCTCTCTGATAGGCCTGATCTGCATTCAATATCAGAGTGCACATTGGAAAGTTAACAAGCACGTGTACATATACTGATACGTATTCTATTCACGTAATTGGAGTATTTGAAAAGTGAATGTACGATAACTAGTTCCTTAGAATTATTTTTCAAGTGACTGCATTTCTGCTTTTTGCATAATAGCACAAACACATTAAGAACCGCCATTTTGAATCGCAGAAAGAGGCTAAATTTTACCGCTGATCAAATAACATTATTTTCGATCTAAAAATACTGTTTACTTCGGAGCAATGAAACATATAGGTAGGTTAATGATTTAGGGCTTAGTTTTAGGGTTTGTGTTAAGGTTGGTTGGTAGGGTTAGTGGTAGTAGGTAGGTTTAGAGTTAGGATGTAGGGTTAAACTTGGGTTTGGTTGATAGGTTTGGGGTTGGGCTTTGTAGTTAGCTTTTGGGATTGTCTGAGTAGTTGGTGTTAGGATCACTGTTTTTAATTATTTATCGTTTTTTTTGTTACATCAAAATTAAATATTCTCAAAAGCCATTTTTCTTTAAATCTCCAATGTTAAATGTCCAATTTTAAAACATTGGGAGCTGATGGGTTAGTTTAAAGATAGCCGTAATGTCTTTTTGATTGAGTTCGATCCTCACTGTCCTCTACTCCGATGTTTTTGCGCCAGAATAAGCGCAGCTGAGTAAATATCTTGGAGATGCCTATTATAGAGTGATGTTTACTAAGTTTGTTCGACAAAGCGATTTGCTCGAGTACAGAGATCGATATCCAACGGGATTTCAGAATTCTGAGACTATCGCTCAGTTCGTAATCAGTATTAACGCTACGCAGTTTAATTAATATTTTCCGCAATTCATGATTTAATTGGCGATGATACTAACGAATTCAGTTCAATAAGCATTATTTTCCTATCGATTTGGTTTCAATTAAAACTTTTAAATTCCTTTGCGTGAGTAATTTTTATCAATCATTGCATTCTATCTATTTCTGTATCTTCACCCCCAAACCTTGTTAGAAAATGTCAACCAAAACTGTCAATAAAACTGTCATAATTTTCTTCTTTTTTTTTTTTCAGTTTTGATGTTGGTTTGGTTGGCTGCCTGATTATGTATTGCACCTACAAGATGCGCAAATGGTGGCGGAGGGCTGATAAAATTCACATTTCCTTATCAATTTTTTTTTTCAGTTCTGATGTTGGTTTGGCTTGCTGGCTGGTTATGTATTGCACCTACAAGACATTCAATGGTACTGGAGGGCTGATAAAATCTACCCTTTGCTATCATTTTTTGAACCTGAAAAAAGGTTTCAATTTGGGAGTACCATTTTTTATGTAAGTTTTTGTTGAATTAGTTCTTTACTTTGTGTCTGGCATTTTTCACTTATGTTTTGTGAAAATTAGGACTTCAGTGATTACTGCTAGGCAAAAGACTTGAGAGATAATTCATCCATGGATCAGCCCTTTCCCATCTTTTCATTGATCACTCCCAATGGAACGATGCCAAAAGACATTGATTGCATCATAGTTTTTATTACGTGACTAACCATATCTGTCCTCCTTTCTTTCATTATTCATAGTTTCTCTTTTATCAAATTATATTTGAAGACCCTAAATCGAAATTGTCAACATCAACAAAAACTACCAGTATATTCTAAGGTTTTTAAGCGGTTACGTTCCACGCGTACAGGCTGAACCAATGGAGCCTGATGGCTGAAAATTTTGATGTGTCTATAAAAGAGATTTTTGCTTTTTTTTTTTTCATCTGAAAAAATTTCCCCAAAATAAGTTATCAGTTTTGAGTTCAGTTTATAATGTGAATTCATGATAAACCAGCCATTTAATTTGTGTCCGACAGTGTTTACTCTTGTTTTCTGGTGATCACTGTCCAAAAAATAACAAGAGAAGTAATTTATCCATTGATCATCCCTTTCCCAGTTTTTTAATTGATCTCCTAAACGTTGGCATGCTGCCAAAGAATGTTTTCATGGGATTGAATTTGTTGCGTTTGTTGATTGTATTTGATCAGATGGCAACGCATTTCTCACACTTTATGAATGGAGAGGAACCACAAAATGCCAAAAATGACCTTTTGATGTGAGGTTTGAGATTGGAATATGCAGTGACCTTTTTCATTTTCTTTTTTGAATGAATGGACTCTTCTCTCTTTTCAGACAATGGAATGTCAACCAGGGCGCCTGCATAGTCGAAGCATATGGAGATACATGGGTGCCCAATCATCAGAATCTCACTCTCTTACACGTTGGGGAAAGAAAGGAGCAAAAGGTCTAGCAACTGCTTGGCTGATGGGGTTGTAGGGAATACGTTAAATTGGGCTTCAGACCGCACGAAGAGAGGCACTCCCTGTTTTGGAAACAGTCGCTTTTCACCTGGCTGTTTTCCAAAAGCTAGATTACACAAACTGCCCCGCTATTCTCACAATAGCTAAGAGAAAAGAGATGGATTCGTGCCTTTCCTAAAGGCATTACACGAAGTAAACAGAGTCCCAACCGGAGTTTGAACTCGGGTTACCGATTCCATTTTGCGCACCGTTACTGACAACGCCAATCACACCATCTTTCTCAGGATGAGATCATATTTATCTTACAATACAGGGAGAAATTCTTTATTTCTTCCCGATTTATCATCATCATCATTAGTCTTTCAACGTCCGTCGTTGGACATGGGATACATCACATTTCTCTAACATGGGCGTTGCAGAGCCAGTATTTTCTGAATTTGTTTAGTTCATCACTTCATCTAGTTTTTTTGTTTTTTTTTTTTGCGGCCTCGGTTTCACGAGTGATGTCTCAGATTTTAGGTTGTGAGTCATGATGTCCATCGGTTATCTTTCATTCTTGCAATTTGAGTTTTTTAATAGGTTCTATTATGTCTCTGACCCTCGTTTTCTTTCTGATATATTGTGATCTCTCCATGTGAGGTTGAGTATGATTCTCTCATGCGCTCATTGCATGCTTCTCAGTTTGCAGGTTTGTCTCTTGGTTAGGTTCCACATTTTAGCTCCATACGTGTGTATCGGGAGGATGCATTAGTTGTATATTCTTCTTTTTAGGATTTTTGGGATCGTCTTGTTTTTTAAGGTTAAGCTTGCTTTGCCGAAAGCTTGCCGTCCAGGAGTGATTCCCCGCTTGATTTTTTCTTCTTTTGTGGATTTCATAGAGATTCGCTGTCTTAAGTAGATGTTGTGGTCTACTTTCCCCTGTTTTGCATCTTCAGTTTTGACAGTTATGTCCTTTTTCTCAATATGATTGTTGTACATGACTTTTGTTCTACTGAAGTTTTCTGCTTTCTTCGTTTAGTTCATCTAGCATTAGTTGGAAGTCGTGAAGGTTCTCTGCGAAAAGGACGATGTCGTCTACAAATCTGAGGTTACTCAGATATTCACCGTCTATTATGATTCCTCTATTTTCCCAGGCCAGGTTCAGGAAGATCATCCTGAGGCAGGCTGTGAAGGGTTTAGCTTCCATTTTACCTTCGATGTCGCATAATTCCATTCATCAATTGATTCTAGTCCCTTCTTTCTCTTTTTTGTATGATTACACACACACACACATACATACAAGTGCATATCTGAATGTACGTGTATATAAATATATTTAAGTATATGAGTGCACACGTATGTATATAAAAATGAATTTACGAATATATATAATATGATATTTATATATTTACTTATATATACATGTATATTTCATGAATATACGTATAAATCTACATGTATTATCAAGAGCAGTATTTTCGATACATTGAACACGTCTTTCTAATAAACCTACTGAGTATACAGTTATCCCGCCAATTGGGCGTGAAAAAGTCAAACTCATAAGTGAATTTAAACACGAGATAGAATCCAACATCATCCCTCCTTTCTGCAACATCTGAATACATTGTATTGACACAGGCCTATCATTAAATGTGTACTGCAAATGACCACCATAATAGATTAGAATAGAATCAGGTATAACGATTGGCGTCTACGTAAGAAGTGTCCTAAGGATATGAAGTATCTGAATCTGGCATCATTATTCCCTCGTTCCATCTCGATCCAATTCTACGCTTTTTGTTTTTTCCTTTCTTTATGTTTGGAAAGGCTTCTATGAAGTGAAAAATGGCCTAAGAATTAAGGTTTTTTAAAGAAAAAAACAAGAAAAAGCCCAAAAACTTAGTTTGCACGATGTTTCTCTTCATTATCATAATGTCGGATACATTTTATCCAAACATATACCAATATATATATATATATATATATATATATATATATATATATATATATATATATATATGTTTATAAATTTATATCTAGACATATATTAGACGTATATGAAAGATACATAAAACGTATATATGAATGCATATACAAAGGTATGTCAAGTATGCACACACACACACACACACACAAACATATATATATATATATATATATATATATATGTATATATATATATGTTTGCGATCGTACATATGTACATATTCATAAATATATAACACGTGTTTATGAACGGACGCTGATAAACAAGTGAGAGTATTGTATTGTGAACGTACGTGAATACTTATGCATGAATATTTACATATATATTGAAATATATGTAAATATACGTATATAAATGTATATGCACACGCACAGACTCACACCTGAGTGTGTGTGTGTGTGTGTGTGTGTGTTTGTGTATATATATATATATATATATATATATATATATATATATATATATATATATATATATATATATATGGAGCACCTACCAATTACTGAATGAGAAAATCACCATGAAACTTTATTGCGCAATTTTAAAGATTATTTTGTGGTCATAACCCAGCATCTACAGTCCCAATGCTGCAGAAATAATGATGAATGTTTCCAATGTATGCATATGCATAAGAAACTGATACTGGGTCCAATCAAATCGACATTTAAATGTATAAGCACTAATTCTTGTCGTCTCATGTTTAGTTATTACAAAGCAAATCTGATCATTGATGGAAAACGGAAAAATTCCAAAGTTTCAATCAGCAGATTTCTCTGTTTGATGATTAAACCTTCAAGATCTATAACATCTCGTCTTTCCAGCATCTGGTCATTGGAACAGTGCCCTCTCGTTCCTCTAGGGATGATTTTCTTAGCCAAGGTTAAGAGGACACTCAGACAAATGGACAGCCTTGTTCACCTCAGGCGTAGACATCTTTGTTTTGACTTGAGGCCGACTGTTAAACAGTTAAGTGGCACTTTGGGGCACGTTGGCGTGTTAATTTCATTCCTGAAAGGGAGATTGAAGTAGGGTAGTGTAGCAGATCCGGACAACTGGTGGTATCTTCCTTTTTCAAATCTACACTGAGACCCCTATGAAATAATTCATTTATGAACAGTGATTAAGAATCCCATATTCAATCCAAGCACAGCAAGCAATAAGATGCTTCCTATCTTAGTAATTGACTTCAATAATAAAAGTTCGTGGGGTTATGCTAGGGATTCATTAGGCAAAGAAAATTATATGTATATATATGTGTGTGTGTGTGTGTGTTTTTGTGTGTGCGTGTGCTGTGTGTGTGGGTGTGGATGTGTGTGTGTGTGTGTATAAACAATAAGAAACAAAAGCCATATCCCAAGAGGCCTGTGGGGAGTAGATAAACAATCAAAATGTATCATTGTCGATCTTACCAAACACGACTCATTACTCTTCTCTGTAGCCTTTAAACCCTTTTTCACTAGTAAGCTTCAACAAATGCATTTCAAGTTTGGGAAATGAATTCATATATGTAGAGGTTTACGTCAGAATACCTGGAAACCTCATGATTTCTATTATCTCTGTCTCTGTCTCCCAGTCTTTGTCCATCTCTCTCTTTATCTCATCTCTCCCTCTCTCTCTGTCTCTCTCTGTATCTCTCTCTCCGTCTCTCTCTCTCTCTCTCTGTCTCTGTCTGTCTGTCTGTCTGTCTGTCTGTCTCTCTCTCTCTCTCTCTCCTCTCTCTCTCTCTCTCTCTCTCTCTCTCTCTCTCTCTCTCTCTCTATATATATATATATATATATATATATATATATATATATATATATGTACTTTCCTTACAAGTATGAGTCAAAGGAAAGGTTTCAATGGCAGAAACTGGAAGTTCAAGGACCATTGTACATCGATCCTTGTTATGCATGGGGCTGAGAAGACCAAGATAAGAATGTCCATGTGCACCAATTGTTATCCTCGAAATCGTCTTCAATAAGCATGCAAATGTTAGACACGCACCTTATATTAATGAGAGAAGTTCACCGAGTTTGATAATTCACATTTTATCCTGAATCGAGTGAAAGGCAGAGTATGCGTACCCCTGGAAAGCGATGGCACCATAATGAGTTGTCGACAATCAACAAGCTGCTGGGGGAAGTATGTTGGTTTGGGGCAACATTTTGCTGCAGAAAACCTGTATGCTATCATTCATGCAGAAGATGACGCCCCAACGCTATTGAATACAAAGTACACACCTATTGATGGTAACAGTTTCCTACGATGGTAATGATATCTCTCAACGAGACAATGCAGCCTGTCACACTTTGTTGTATGGGTCTCCCAATTCCCCAGATCTCATTTCCATTGCTCATTTAAGAGACGTCTCGGATCAACAAGTTTGCTCTTTTAAACCTTTCTCAAGTAAGCTGAAACAATTAAAAGACCTGTTCCTAAGATCTACACTCTGAATCCAAGGGGTAACCTTCACTGGCCTTGTAGAGGTCAGCCTGATCGGGTAATTAGGCAGGTGGTAATAATGTTTTGGCTCATTAGTGTATAGGTATTCATCGAAAGATACTCTCGAATTTAGCATTTCCTCAGGTAGTGATGGCTCTCCTCCAATTGAAGGTAGCTACTCAGACAGGAATTATAAATATAAGCCATCAATAATAAACATGGCAAATGCATATTTCCAAATGGCTATTTACAATTTTCTTGTCTGCGTCTTGAAATATCCTACCAGTTGAATAATGGAGCACCTCAAATGACAGAACTTGTCATGATTTAATTTCATGTAATACGAACGAAACAGAACAAAAGCTTGTTCAAACGCCCATTGTTGGCATAGCATCTGCCGCATTACAGATGTCTTGATAAATGTTTAATTCCACATGGCATTTGGAATCTCCCAAGTTGGGCCCCCTGTTGCGCAAACAGGAAAGGTTTGGGGTATTCTCTCATGCATTTAGTTTCTATTATGATGTCAGAAGTATTGTGAACAATAACGTTGTACAGGTTTCCCATGCTATACCCCGAAATATAGTGCTCCCAAAGAAATCATTTCGTGGACATCTGAATAGAAAAATAAAAGAAGAAAATGAATTATAAAATATTGGCTTAATACAATTAGTTAAGAGGATACTGAGTAGGCTTAAATGCTTCCAAAGCAGTACGGTACCAACCTTTGTATTTTCATGCTTTTTCATTTACATTACGATTACCCGTTGTGTTGTGTAACCATGATAATTATGAATAATTCATTTCGTTGATTAAAAAAAAATAATTTCAACATGTGTCAAAAAAAGATTGAAATAGTCATTTATCAATTTTATTGTAATAATCTACAGTCATTGATGAGGTGAAAGATCAGGAATTACGACTTGTTGTCGACTGCCCTCCGGTGAAGGATGAGAATTTCTCGTATGGAAGTTAAGCCCATTTAAATCATCATCAGAAGTCTATTTCGATTGTATTAAGGTAAAGTTTCATTTTTTCGTTGATTCAATGTTAAAAAAACGGTGTACAAATAAAAAGAAATAAGAGAACTTATAAAAGAGAGTAAGAATTACTATTTATACTGTAACCATGATAGCTATTAATGTATTGATAAATAGATAATTGATGATACAGAAATGATATTGAATAAAAAGATGAGGAAACAAAAAATAGCACATAGCGAATAAGATAAAACGATCACAGAAAATAAACAAAATCAAGCAAAAAATCCAAGACAAAATTGTAAATAGAGCTGCCATACACAAAGAATGAAATTAAAAGAAAGAAAACAAAAACAAGTGTGGATGCTGCCAAACAGAAACTATGAAATCAATTCAACATAGACTTACATCAAAAATTGATCCCCCACGATCAAAACCTATGGGGGGTTATAAGGGAGGATATATATATATATATATATATATATATATATATATATATATATATATATATATATATATATATATATATATATGTATATCGTGATAGATAACCATCTGGATCTATCGAAAAAGCAGTAGAGATTCATGTTAACAGTTTAAGCAAAAATTTTGGTTTACGGCTTCTAATGAAAATGAAGAAAATACTGGTCAAAAATTATTGATTGACAATGTTTCATTTGGGAAAAAAAGATGAATCCAGATAAATAAAAATAGTCACGTGACCAACGTCTTTGAACAGCATGCTGTTGTGGGAGTGATTCATTGAAAGATTGGGAGAAGTGGTGAACAATATCAATGAAGAACTCACTTCTTTTAGTCACCTAGGACACTGATCTCTAAAAAAAGGCAGAATTTCAAAATAAATAGCCACACTAAGGGGCTAAACTTACATCGCACACTGAACCCCCTACCTAAGACCTCATTAAGGGGTGGGGGATTTTGGGAAAAGAAAGAAACTTTATTTAAGACAAAATATTTGGTAAATGTTTGACTTTAATCCCTCTAGTTTCATTAATGCAGCCTGTATGCGCAATACATACACAACAAACTGAACCAGAAAAACTATATTGACAGTTTTGATGGACGGTTTCTAAAATTCTAGCACAAAATTGTAAATCGGCCCCATCCCCATTGAAAAAACAACAACATACTCAAAAACCAATTTGATGAAAAGCTTTTGTGTTGTCACATTTGTAGACAGAAATTTACATTGTGTTATTTTACATGGTTTTTAAGAATTTTACATTATTTTTCCTCGGATCTCGGAAGAAGCTTTCTCTCTCTAAACTACTCGCTGTTTACTGCCTTACTCTATCGTTCTCTCTTGAGAGGAAACCATGTGCCTACTTGGTATAGAAATGAGCAACAGCAACAGTCAAGTGACAGCTGTAAGATGCCAGCTACAAAAATGTGTCTGATTTAGCATGAATTTAAATTGACGCCCCAATCTACACAGTTTTGGGGGTTATTTCCAAAAACTAACTCGCTAAAAATCAACCCAAGACTCCCAGTATATACACAGAACATTTCATCTTTTTTATGCGATTGGCGAGTTCACACAGTTGGACAGACGGACATTGGTGAAATATTAAATGATAGATACTTGGTTTTAATGTTCGATCATTTGTAATCAACTTCCTTTTGTACATTCGTAGTCAACTTTGACAAATATTAAATGTTTTGTATACACAAAATGAAGTTATACTATTGGCAAATGATATTTATTCATATTGAAGTTGCAAATGATAATTTGGGTTAATGTTTTGTGACAGTTTTTTTGTGGGGGTAGATGGGATCGGAGGAATACGATTCAGTGAGTTAGTAAAGCCGAAAATTGTATCGAAATAATATATGCTCCCTTTATCCAAATCCACACCATTTGATTCTTATTTTGTTTTTGTTATTTTGTATTTTTGTAACAAAAAAATGTTCCGTCGATGATGGCCCAAATAGACCAGAATCTGTCAGTTTTGTGTAATATTGCTGAGAAGATTGAACAAAAAGTTCAAGTTTCAAACATACCAACTTTTATTCGAACGACTTAAACTATTCTTCTCATCGTAGCCACGACGGGTTATTCATACTACGTCATAGTTATAAAATTATAAATAAAATATGTTTGAGTTTGTGTATGAGCTGGTAATTTGCTACCTCATGAAATACGAACCCAACAGTCCAATATATATTCTAGAGGGGGATCTGTCAGGATATATTTTGTAAACTAGCTGAACGACGCCTCGGTATGCAGTTGATCAACTACACGCCTAAGTTATCAATTGATAAGTTAATATATTACTTACACATCAATATTTACCCAAGGAAGGCTGTTAAAAAATTTTTATTGAGAGGAAAAGTATACAATGTACATTCTGCGTACACATATGATGTTCATATCGTGCTTTAGCAGAACACAGAAAGGTATCAAATGATTCACTCTTTGAATTGATATCATATTAGCTGTATTAATTCACACTAAAAATGCAGAATGAAAATTTTGTAGTCTTTGTGCTGCGTCATTATAAATGTAAATATTTGAGGAAATGGAATCTTTGTCGTAATAATTTTGTAAATCATACCAAATTTTATGCAGATGAATAGTTAAATCTATTTGATAACATTCATAGATTGGACTTTCCTTATGATGCAACATGAAAAAAAACGCACTATTCAACTACACATTCTCATGAATTAATAATCTTGTTGCTATCACCATTAGCCCAAACTGTTCCAAAGTTCAATTCACGCAACATTTTCTGCTTTTGGAAAAAAAGGTAAAAAGCAAAGAAGGTTTCGTTTTTTTTTTTTTAGCAGCGAGCCGTTATAGAAGCATTCTATTCCTCCGTCTGTGATTAATATATTATAAGTTTATCTTGTTTTTACTTGCTTAAAAGAGACAAACGCCTAAAGTGGCGTCACTAACTTCACTATTCTCGCTTACAGTGAAATATGTCACCAATTTTGAGGGAGGTGAAACAAACCATCAAACAAACAAAAAATAGGGAAAGCCTGTACCAAATGACATCATCAGAGTCCTAATCAAAAAAGATGGTGAAGTCATTTCTAGGAAACTAGCCATTCTACTCAACTAATGCTCCGAACAAATTCTCAGCTAATCAGAACATTGCAATCATAATACTGTTACGTAAAAAGTGGAACACCAAGGGATCTAAAAAAAACAAAAAACAAAAACAAACTGCATATACTCTACTGTATCAGCAAACTCTTTACCGGAGTGATCACTTACTAAAGCACTAATTGAAAATCAACCATAGGAACAAGCTTCAACTACTACACTAATGCCAATCTCCATTCGGTAAGTCAACTGAAAGAACAACTGATTATAACAAAAAAGTCCCCTTACTATAGCATCTGTTGACTTCTAGAAGGCAAGAAGGAATCCCGAAAGTCATCGGTGTCATCATACAGGAATGTGTATGTTAGCCGGTGACATGGTGTTTTTTGCAGAGATCTCCAGATAATGATAGACGAATAGAATGTAAATAGCCAGAAAGTTGGTCTGCCCCCCAAATGCATTTTGAGGTCAAAGACACAACGATCAAAATCGAAATTGCAGACGTGAAGAAAGAAGACCACTACATCTACCTAGGACAACAAATCTCCATGAAATCTCCAAAAGAAGAAATCAGGCGAAAAATCATACTAGTTTGGCATATTTTCGGTATAGCAAACTCAACATCAAGAACAAGAACATTCAGTTAGTCCTAGAAAGAAAGATAGATAACCAATGCATCCACCCAATAGTCATCTATGGAGCTGCAACATGGAATATGGAACTGAACCAAAAGATCGGCCCTTAAGCTGAGAAACATGCAATGTGCACAGGAGAGAATTATGTTCAACATCACATGGAGAGATAACAAGAAAGCACAGTATATCAAAGAAAAAATCAATTAGAAATCTTAAATGGCAATGGGTAGGTCATATTGTAAGAATGAAAGACAACCACTGAACTTCACAACTCATGACGTGGATTCCCAGTGATCATATGTGAGAATTTGGCTGACAGAAAATAAGATGGTATGACTAACTAAGTAAGTTCAGGAAGTCCTGCTCCTGTGACGCTCAAGATAGAGAGGCCTGGTGAACCTTGGGGAAGGACAATGTCCATTGATGGAAGCTAAAGATTTATGAAGAAATGAAAATGACCTTGATTGATTACTTTTTCACCGGGCAACACCAGCTACCTCAGATAGTATAATATATATACTGAGTTGTAAGGACATTCATTTTGCACATTCACAGATTTAGGTAAGTTATCATACGTACACACAGTCATACAGTGGCTTGATCATGCACACATATCAGCATTAAAACAGTCTCATAAGCCTATTGACAAAAAGTAGAAACATACTTTCTGGTCCCTATTAGATGTTTTATTTCCTTCTTTTTTTTTCCTTTTCTGTGCATCGTGGACAAGCCTATTCAGACACCTATGAATATTCATTACGAATTGCCCGACCGGGGCCAACCCGGGTGAAAACATTGTATTAAATGTTAGAATAAGTTTCCTCACATGTTTTATAGTCGTCTTTCTTAACTTCATTGGACTTTTTTCTTTTTTCTTTTTTATATTTCATTTTTCTTTCTTTTTACACATTTCCCACGCAATATTTCTCTTTTCTTTTTATAAACCCTATACACATTTTTTACACATCTTTCTTGATTTTTCTTTTTTCTCTCTCCTTCTTTCTTTCATTACGCTTTCATTGTTCTTTTTCTTTCCTTTTCTTTCTAATCTCATTTTCTATCGTTTTTCTTATACCTTTTTTCTCTCACTCCAATCTTTCTTTCAATTTTTTCCCCTTTCTTTTCGCTTTCTATTCGCTCTTCCTTCGTTTCCTATCCCATCACTCTGTCTTTTCTTTTTTTTCTTCCTCCCTATTTTTCTTCTTTTTTTTTCTTTTTTTTTTCTTCTTTCTTCTTTTTTCTCACTTCCTCTCCATTCTCACTTAATTTTCTGATTACATTTTCTTACAGTTTTCTCTTTCTTGTCTCATTCAATTTTCTGGGTTTTTACTTCTTTCTTTTCTTTCCTTCCTTCATCTCTCTTAACGTTCTTCCTTTCATACTTTTTTCTTCTTCCTTTTTCCTCTTCCCGTCGTTTCTTCCAGGTAGTATATGTTTCCTTAAATATCGATAAGAGAAGAAATAAGTTGTCTCCCCAATTTCTATTTTGGCTTAATTCTTCTCTGTGTAGTATCGCTAATATGGATGAACTGAACAAACAAAATGTTCCACAAAAAAAAAAAAAAGACAAAGAAAGACAGCTGTTTTAATGCAAAATAAAAAAAACAAGAAAATATTCCAGAAAAGAGGAGAAAAGCGACGGAAAATAACTGACAACAGCAATTCAGTTAGTTAATTAGACTGACAAAGTATACTAATTAAGAGTTGATTGCTTCAGAAACTAAGAATAATTTGAACTCTCAAAACTGTAAGGTTTGTCTAATATTTGCGTCGGAAACTGGAAAAACAAAACTGGCTCCCTCTATTACACCGAGCATCTTTTTTTTGTTCCTTGGTAATAAGTGTTATTTTCTGATTGACTGTGTCTAAAAAATATTATGTCAATTATTCCCTTCAAACTGCACTTTCGTTACCATGGCTCTGATATTTTGTAATCTAATTACTTTTCTCAATTGGACAACTAGCAAATTTGTACATTTTTAATCTCATAAAGTAAGAAAAACAATCACACCTGAAGATCAATATCCGAGCTACAATAGCAATGTTTAAAGGGAATAATAACCATTTCTTATTCTTTTTGCACATAAACAATTAGAAAATAACAGTCACTACACAGAAACAGAAATCGCGTTCCACGGTCTTATTTTCATCAGAGAATGTGAAAACAAACCTTGTTTTCGCTATTATTTACCAAACTTATTCTTCTATTTCCTCTAACTATTGTTTTTTTTCTTCTCTTTTCAATCATCCATTTGAAACTTTCAATCAAAAATGTCACTAGAACTATCAATATGGTTTTCTTCAGGTTTCAAGTTGATCTGTCTGGTTGGCTACATATTACACCCATAGGCCGCTCCTGTGACTTATCAGACCGATTCCCTACACTTTCCAATTTTATTTATTTTATACGGTTTCTATTGAGCGATTAATCGCATTTCCTTTATTTTTCTATCTCTTTAAAAAAACAACAACAAAACATCAAGAAATAAAAACTTATAAAGTTAATGCAGTCCTTCACTTGGACTGATATTAGGGCTAACCCATTGAGGTCTAGACGCAACATTTGTTCATCATGAAATATATATTCATATGAATTGTTCCGCGACTTTAGACCTTTATGTTGCATTGTATTATTTTACTGCATAAAATATAAGCGTAGGTCAATTGTCTGCAGATATCTATCAGCCAACAGTATAGCTTTTAGGTTTTACGATATATTGTGGTCCAATTGATGAAACAAAATTTGTACGTTTATTTCTCTATTTATACAATTCTGATTCTAATTACTTGTTAGTGACATATAAGTAGTCTAAACAAGCATTGTTGTAAAATATATCAATTAAGGTGCTCCAAAAACGTTTTAAGTTAAAGAATACAAAAATGTCTGTATAATTTGCAATACAATATCAATAGTGTGTGGTCTGCCACTGTAATCACCTCTAAATTATAATTAACAATTTGACAGGGGAGATAACCATCAAATACTAGAATACTCTTCCTGATTTATTTGCGTTCAATGTACAGAATAATGGGTATATTCTGTTCACGTCAGATTGCACAAATTTTCGCTCAAATAATGGGTAATTGGATTAACTAGTATTCCACTAAATTTACCACAGATTGATTGTGTTCTAGTTTACCACAAGGCCAATTCTCTTACTCACTCTACCAAAGTCGCACGTTCAAATGCCCGATAAGTCAGAAAAACAGGTCTTCTTGGTCACTCAATAGAAACCGTGTATAAGATTTCGCTGAATGCTGAATTTCAAGATTGGCAGATAGCACATCTCTGACTTTAAATACTGGCAAAACCCATCCAGTGTCCCTCATTGTGCAGAGCTGAGTAGAAATCAATCAAGACTAACAATGGACGATTAATAGCTCGCATGATCAGCTGAATTGAATAATTTGGAAATTACTTCAAGTGCAATCGAAGATTATGAAATATTACATGTTTTATTACACTTTTCATACCCGTAAAGAATGGAAGGTTATCTACCTATAGTTAGTAGCTAAGAATCCTAAAGCTATTTTATTCGGTAATTCATTTTAATAAAAACGGTAACGGTACTATGAATAATTTTATGTATCGCTTTGGAATTGCATGACAGGTTCAGTGACATCTGCAAAGAAAAGGCGAGATTATATATATACATATGTGTGTGTGTGTGTGTGTGTGTGTGTGTGTGAATTACCTTATATTACATAGAAACTCATTTGAAATTATCTCCAGTCGTTTCAATAGAAATTCGATTGCATTTCTTGAATACATACTGTCGCTTTGAAAGAGACGAAAAATACCGAGAATAAACGATTTGAGAATCTGTGTTGAAAGCAGTTATACGACCTGTGCATTAACGGCAGCTGTAAGAGCATCGCTACGTTGAAGCAGCTACCTTATTGGTGGTAGGTTCAATTCTTGCAGCAGCCCCATTTTCTTCAATTGTTTATTGTATCTACGTTGTCTAAATTGAGTGATGCATTAACCGTGTAACGATGGGGTATCATTTCAAATAAGTTTCTATATATTATAACGCAATTTATAATTCATTCTGTTCGACTAAATATGCCCATTTCTCATATATATATATATATATATATATATATATATATATATATATATATATATATATATATATATATATATATATATAAACTTATTCATGAATATATGTGCGGCATGATTTGCGTATAAACCGGTTATACAAGCTTCTGACTTACCAGCTGTCTGTTTAGCTCAGTGGCAAGAGCGGTGTTACGTCAAGACGACCTCCTATTGGACACTGGTTCGATTCCCTCCGCGGCCCATTTCTTCATTTGTTTATTCGAATTATGCTGGCCTATCCACCGTGTAAAAAAAGGACGTCAGTTCAGAGTTCCCAATAAGGAAAAAAAAAAGCTTTTATAATTATTATGTCGGATTATTCATCCATTTATGCATTTTTATTGTAACCTTTTCTCTGCAGATGTCTGTTCGTCTGTCACGCACGAGCACATCCAGTGCCGATGTTAACGGGGCAGTGAATCAAACAGCCGACCGCGTAAATTAATAAAGAAATGTACATCGAACGGTACTCAAACCCGTGTCCACCAGGAAGAAGTCGTAACGCAGCTCTGCTATACTGACCGAGTTGACAACACTCAAAGCGCGCATATTTTCAGACTCCTGCCTACCGAAGCAATAGAGTCACAAACACAACTATTTTTGTGGAATATGTTTATGTTGACTATGTTGATACTGACGTTCATTCTGTCAGACCAAAATGTCCATTTCTCATATACACACACATGCATATATATATATATATATATATATATATATATATATATATATATGTGTGTGTGTGTGTGTGTGTGTGTGTGTGTGTGTGCGCGCGCGTATGTGTGTGTATTTAATGAGATAATATATGCACAGGTACCGTTAAAGTATGAAAACATCCATTCAAATATTCATGAAGTGATATGCCAGACATTTATGTGAAGATTTTGACACATAGCTACAACACACGTGCAGGTGCACACACACACACACACACATATATATTTATATATATATAATACGCATTCGCTTATATCTGCTGATCGTTAAATATACATGCAAGCGTACATATCTGAATGATACAATATATATATATATATATATATATATATATATATATATATATATATATATATATATATATATATATACATATATATATGAACACAGATGAATAGATAGACAAACTTACCCTCACACATACATAGAGGAACACACACTCATCTTCACACTCACACACATGGGAACACAGGTGTAAATCTGGACACACTTGTCCTCATACACACATACAGGAACACAGTTGAATATATAGAAACTTGCATAGACAAACGGATAGACGCTCGCACAGACTCACACATTGAAACGCAAGTGAAGATCTTGGCCCACTCATCGTCACACATACATACTCACACAAATTTGCACAAAATTATTTATCTGTTTTCTTCAGCCAACTTTAACATTCATTTACTACCAACATTAAAGTCGTAATTACATTCAACACAGAATTCAGAGATAACTGCTCAGGCCACTTTTCTCTGTCGGTTTCCCGAACTGCCCCCGGCTCTTGGTTATCTGAGAAAAAGAGATCGTTTGAAGTCATACGTTTTAACTTTAATATCCCCTAGACACGTGCTGCGGCACGCAATATAAAATTAGTATTTCACAATAAGAATAAACTTAACTTAGTTTTCTACATGCAGTTGTTTTTACCACTAACTTGCTGATATGTGTGTGTATGTATGTATGTATGTATGTATGTATGTATGTATGTATGTATGTATGTATATACGTCTATCTATCTACCTCTATATCCAATCATCAGCCAATATTTCTTTTCATCTTCAAAAGTAGACCTTCCAAGTCTTAAGATCTATCTATCTATCTATCTATCTATCTATCTATCTATCTATCTATCAATCTATCTATGTCAGTCGGTTAATCTCTAGCTATGCTGAGATAGGTTGATACAAATAAAGGTATAGTAGTAAAGATGTTGAAGCTGAGAAAAATGTACAAAAAAATACATACAATAGTGTATGACTGAAATTTTGATGTTGGGAATATCATTTTGCCATTGTAGGTAAAACAAGGTTTTATGTTGATAGTCACCCTTAAACCATCGTAAATCATCAAACGTGATTGAAAAAATTACTGTCTTTAGTTTTTGAAAAGTGCCAAAAACATTCAATGTTTTTTGTTTTGTTTTTTGGACGATTGAACACTTTCTTGTTGCTTGTTTTGTTAACATAACGTTTCAGCCGATTCAGTCTACGGCCTCCACTACTCAACAAATCCGAGCCTCGCAAGAAAAGAGGAAGTAATCAACACTACCCGAATCCTACGTTGTAGGGTGGCTACCATCAGAATGTTCTGTTCACTACCATCATTGGAAAGATCTGTTTACCAACAATTCTGATAGTACACTCGAAGGAGGCCGTCAAATGAATCGACTGAAACACCGTGTTCACAATGCAAATAATCAGTTCAATTGTCCGATATTCTCTTTGTATGGTTAAAGAAAGCTGACTCAATACCCACTAGAACTTTGAACTGAGTAGACAGGTGACTGACACCCGCTTTAAACAGCCATTTTAACTATATCTTGAAATGTTTATTTGTACATATAATTTTAGTTAATTTTAATGCAGGAGGTGACGCAGTATCTAAGAATAAATGTATTGGAAGACAAGAAAATAAAAACATAAAGAGATCATTGAATAACAAAATACCTTTTAGTGAATTTCCGATTCATTGAAGAAAAATCTTTTTCCACTGATAATGATTTTGCTAATCTGCAATATGAAACCAGGGAACTTTCATAGAATCTTGGGAAATTTTCAAAAAGATTTCATTGTAACAAAAACTGATAGAATTATATTTGTGTTCTTAAAGTTCAATATTTGAACGATATGTAAGAGAGTTGTTTTACAATTTGTATGTTTGATAAATGACACTGTGTAACACGATGTTTGTTCCTTGGTAGTGAGTTTTAATTTTGGATTGCTTGTGAGCAAAAAGTATAGAAAATGGCTATTATTCCCTTCAAACTTTTGTGGTCAGGATAGCGATATTTTTCTCACTTTATGTGATTGAAATGTGCAAATTAGCCCGTTGTTTGATTGAAACACAATAGTGTAGGGTACGCTTCAAATTATTATCATCGCTGTCACAAAATCAAAGTTTGGTGGGAATAATTGACATTTTTAATTCTTTTTAGATATCCAATCGGAAAACAACTCATATCATCTAGGAACAGAAGAAACGTTGATAGTGTAATCGTATTTTTGGGATATAAGTAAGTGCTATAGAGATAGTTATCCTAATTGACAAAGTCCGACTTGCAGAGAGGGGAAAAAAGAGGGTTATATTTTGCAATTTTATAGATTCAAGCTAGTTCACATTTAAATTAGTATAATATGTGATTTTATCCCTGATTTTGGCTTGAAAAATAATAGTGAATATTACTTATCTACTCATCTAATAAGCAGTGCAATTTTTTTTTCTGTTACTCTGTCCTCAGAAATTAACACTTCAACTTATAGTGATCAATTAAAAAATATGAATAAGAATATCTCCAACCAAGCATTTGAAACAATTGGCATCAATAAGAACACTTTCGGTATATTCTTTCCTGAAAAATTATCACTGATTTTATCTACGATTTCTTTCACGTGAATTAACGGATATTCAATCTTTGCTATATTTCCACTCAAATCATATTAATCCATGACCTAGAAGATGGTCGAGGTGAGATGTTAGTTCTTTCATGGTATTACTCGGGGCGATGGGAGTTTTTCGGCCAAGTAAGTCTATTCTTCAAGTGAAATGCAAGAGCTTATACTGGTTTACATGATACTGGCAGCATGGAGCATTCCCCCACTTGACCTATTGGAAGCGCTTGATTTATGCTTTTCCCAAAGGAATGCACGAGTATTGAACACATCTATGCTACTTTCTCTCTTTTCTAGATTAAGGGTTTGAGCAGTCAAGTCAAAACTAGAATTAAGACGAAAATATTGTCAAAAATCGAATCTGGATAATATTACGCGGTTGGATTTTGAACTCAGTCCGCTGATTCTCTTTTTCTACGTTTAACTGTTTTGCCAATTGTTGACAAACAAAATCATAATCAACATCATCAGTCGCAGCAATAGCAGCCTTATGACGTCCGCCGTTGGATACAGACATTCCCTAGTATTTGTCAGAGCTCTCTTTATCATTGGTGTCGTAGAGCCAATCATCATCATCATCATCATCATCATCATCATCATCATCATCATCAGTCTTTTAATGTCCGTCCTTGGATATAGACCTTCCCAAGGATTCGCCACTCTTTTTTATCGTGGGCGTCGCGGAGACAGTATTTTCTAAATTTGCCCAGTTCATCTCTCCATCTTGTATTCTGTCGGCTTCGGTTTCGCATGTGATCTCTGGGTATCTATGTTGTGAGTCGTGATGTCCATCGGTTGTCTTTCATTCTTGCAACATGGCCTGCCCATTGCCATTTAAGTTTTTTTATAAGATTCTATGATGTCTCGGACTCTTCCTGTTTTCTTCCTTATATACTGTTCTGTCTTGTGATCTCTCCATGTGAGATTAACCAGATTCTCTCAAATACACGCCATTTTATTTTCTGTCGGCCACATTTTAACACGATCTTTCAGGATCCACATTTTGAGTCATTTGTTTGCTATTCTTGCAACATGACTGATCCATTGCCATTTGAATTTTCTAATGGATTTTATATCTCTGACTCCTGTTTTTAATCTCGCAGCAGTCTTCTTCTTCTTCTTCTTCTTCTTCTTCTTCTTCTTCTTCTTATTATTATTATTATTATTATTATTATTATTATTATTATTATTATTATTATTATTATTATTTCTTGCGTTAGCATCTCCACACTTGATGTATGGTTCTGGTTAATTTCTTTCTTTTCTGCAAATAGCAGTCACTACCAACCAGCAGATAGGGAATATTGATACAAATCTTCAATAATCTGACACTTTTGTAGAGTAAATTTGATCAAAACGTTTTATTCCTGCTTTCGATTTGTTTAACTTCTCATCGAGCCAGGACACCTGGAATTAATTGTTGAGGTGTATAACGAGTGGATTAGAAAAGTTGGGTAGAGACTTTAATCTAAATTCATAAACCCTGTTTGCTTTGATATTTGATTATCCGACCGATTCATTGCTGAATTCGTAGAGGTTGGATTATAAGTCTTTGATTTCTTACGTGACAGGAAAATACAGTAACGAAGTGGTGTATATGATGTTTACCTTTTTTTTTCTTTTTGGCTTTTTGAACGTTCAAAATTCTCTGGTTAATCATTTTTAGACTAGTTTGTCTTTCTCATTTTAGCTGTATCCTATGACAACACCTGCACCGTTTCACACTTCAACATAAAATTCAAAAAATGACCTCTGATGAGATTTGAACTCATATTTCTTGTTTTAGAGAGCCAGTCAAGCAGGAATTGTACCTTAGTTACAAAGACGCACCTACAGCCGAAGTTCAAATTTTGTTAAAGGGTACTTTTGTTATTTTTTGATAAAATGTTTCCTTTATTCAAGCTTATAAGAACGATATGAGAAACTTGTGATTTGACACACGAATTTCTCAAGTTTCCTACATAATATTCTGAGTATTATGGTTTCAAAATACATTGAATAATTGTAGCTTTTTCTTTTCTAATTATTGTGAATAAAAAAGATGAGGTAATTTCGGCAATTCGTTTATTATTTTATCAAGATAGTATTCGATAGTTAGTGTTAGAGGTTAGGGTTAATCAGTAAGGAGAAAGATTAATTTGTCTTGGTTGCTTCTGATTTTTTTTCTATTTAGATTTGTTCAACAAACAGGCAGTCGGCTGTAATGGCAATAATTACTTCATGGTAAAGGGGCTTAATTTGAATTCCTTTGAGTGGAAATAATTTGCCTCCATTCTTAAGAGAATTTGCTGGGGCAGTTACTGTGGGTGGATCACTCTCATATACATGTGTGTGTGTGTGTGTGTGTGTGTGTGTGTGTGTGTGTGTGTATTATTTATATACAAGAATAATATTTCACATTTTATGTGTTATATTTCTTCCAGTTGGTTCCATTTGCTTTTGTGTCTCCCCCATCCTTTTCCGTTTTGATGTCGCCCCAACCCCTGCCCTGAACACTGACTTCGTCCCTGCTTCACCCATCCGCCAAGAAAATGGAGCCCTGCTGGATATGTCAGGGCGGCAGCTAGGAAGCAAACACAAAACTGTCGGGGACAAAGTTTTTATGATTTCATACCAACTACGGCATTGTAGATATCTCTTTGTAATAGCAGTCATTTCTGGCTGGTTGTGGCCAGCTATAAAAACAAGAATTGAGATTGAGGGACGATGGTGAGGGGAGGACAAACAACTAAGCAAGCCGACAGTTCGAAGAAGGGAGATGATTGCGGTGGTCGTTGTAGAGGGGTGGGTGGCGAGTTCAGGCCAGTATGAGCGGTAACGGCGTCGGCGGAGGTCGGGCATGGCTAACAGGAAGGGCCACTAGATTCTGTGCCAACTCGTCTGCTTGAGACTAAGACATTGGCATCGACAACAGACCCCCTGCCTTACTTCCTCTTCACTTCAATCACCACTGCCGCTGCCACCACGCACGCCGACGCCGGCTTTCCCACCTCTGTGCCTCCCGCCAACACCGCCGTCCATGTTTGCCCCGCCTCGGGCACTTGTCTTTCGAAGAAATATTTACTTGGAAAGAATCCACAGCCGAAGTTCATTAATTTCTTACGTATATAGCAGGCTTTTACCCTCCCTTGTATATGTCGTGCATATTGATGGGGGGTGGGAATATCGCGCTTACCGCCTCAGTCGAACAAGCCGACGAGCGGATAAAAGAATGGATGAAGAAACGGATAAAGGAACCCTTGAGCAGGTGTCTAGAACTCTACCGACCGAGGGAAGCACTGATAGCCAATTCTTTTGAATTTGAAAGGATACTCCAGAAACTTCCTCTTTAATTTTCGACATGTACAGAATCAGGGTGCTATATGAATGTGTGTGTGTGTGTGTGTGTGTGTGTGTGTGTGTGTGTGTGCGCACGCTAGTTAGGGGCTTCTATTTATCTCAAAAGTCAACCATTGAAATAAGCCATACACATTAGTACTAAGATAATTCAACTAGAAGCCAGCAGATGATGAAATAAGTCGGTTGGCACATCAGTAATCTGAAAAGTTCATCGCCGGACTTCTAGACAGCAGATCGTTCACAACTTATACGAAAAAAAGCATTTCAAGTTTTCGACGGTAATTGAGAAAGTAAGATGAAAAAATCATATCTATGTAAGCTACCATCCTATGTGCAAATTAATATATAGTTGCAATGATCACTACTTCCTTAAACAAAGAACAGTTTTGCTGATGTACACGCATCAAACTAATGGAATCAAAATCTTACCTCAAAATTCAATCAACTACCTCATTGTGTTTTTATTTTCTTTCTAAAAATAGCCTCATAGAAATTCAAATGTATCCGTGGATTTTTCACTTGTTATGATATGATTAATAGTATGCCACGCATTTTATTTTGCTTCAAGGATAAAATTATAAATAGCTTGAAGATTCACGAAATAACATTTTAAATTTCGAAGTAACATAAATAACATGTGTGAACACAAAGTAAGTGACGAACTTCGTATAAAATTACATTATTGACCGTTTTTCAGACATAATCAGGAGTAAACGTTTTCATTTGTGTAGATAGATTAGTGCAGATTGTTAACGCGGCTTATACAAAGAAAACTCGCCAATCAGCCAGACTGACTCGCTTTGAAATAAAAGGAACCTACGCACACAGTTTCGGTGATACTTTTGGTTGAAGGTTTTTAATATAGATCCGTACGTATTTCTGTAGAAGTTGTTGACAAGTCTCCATTTTAATTCGGATTTCATTTACGTTGCAATTCATGAGGAAGAATAGGAAATTCTATAATGTCTGCAGTTATCAGCGATGTGACACATGTATTGTTTTTTGTTACCAATAATGAAATAACCTGAGTCATAGAGGGCACTTTGCAAATTGATAATGAAGCAGGAAAAAATCGCATAGGAAAATAAAAAAAATTATAACGGTATCATCATTCAACTATACAGAAAAAAATATAAACGTTATTTTTTCATTTTTTCGTCATTCCTATTTAGGTCTTCTTTTTATTTCTTCCATATCAGTCATGAACTCAACACGTATTTTAGATTGCCTCACACACACACATTCATTGTATATGGTAAAATTTTACATATTCACAGCAAAGATGACATACGTATCTGTATAACCTTCAATATATATGTATATGCATTATAAACACAAAAACCTTTGTTTTTGTTTTTGTTTTTGTATCTGGCGTCTAGAATTATTACAAACGATCCACTCTATGCTATTTGCGCAATTGTGTCCTTCGTCTGGTCGTTCTGAAACAAAGAATGACATATGGAACTGTTTATTTTTATAATATCATGCAAAAGGGATAACATTTGTGATTGATTATCTACAAATAACAAATTCAATGAATGTTTTGGTAGAGGCTTGTTTTATTTATTTTGATATTTTGAAAGCCTGTTATGCACGTAGAGCTACAAATAGTAGAATACCATCCAAGAACAATGGGAGTCTCTACCTGTTGATAATATGCAAAAAACTGAGTGATTCAATGATTACCAGAAATGAACGACTGAATGTTGAAGCAGTTCATATTAAATATTAATTCACTGTGTTTTTGGTTATCCTCTGTGTGCAGTTATAACATCATAGGTTCATTGATTTCTATATTGAAAGCTAAACATTAATGAAATCAACCTGGTCATATATATATATATATACACATATATATATATATATATATATATATATATATATATATATATATATATATATATATATATATGTGTGTGTGTGTGTGTGTGTGTGTGTGCGTGTGTGTGTGTGTTTTAAAATTTTTCAATAAATCAGTATTTAATATGTTGTTTTTACTTATCAGTTTCACGCCATAGTAAAAAAAATCGAGAACACCTGAATATATGCTAATGATAAATGTTCTTCTGTACTAATGAGCTTGTGAGTTTTCATTGATTTTCCTTACAGGTTTCTCTCAATAGAATTAATATATATTTCAATGTTGAACAATTACTTTCAATGAAAATTGCATATGGAGATAATCATAGAGGTGTTTTTTTAAATAATAGTAATAACAACATTATTAATAATCTTGATCATCATGATTAATGTTTATCAATTTTAAATTTACTTTATTCTGAAATTCACTCACATTCCCGTTCACACCATAAACAAATATTCATCTAAGCCGGGACATCAATCTAGCAAAAAATCCAAATGACCCAACCACATCTCGCATCCCACCTTTGCCCAAAATAACAGGGCCAAACACGGCTCCAACATTCAACTTAGCAAAAATGTCTATTCATCATAAACATCACTAACACCCCTATTAAGCACTGACTGACAGAGAGAAACAGCACCCATGACCAACACAACACGCAGAGAGAACAAAACAAATATAATTGAAAGTAGCCCTCAAAAATAACATTTTAGTTATTTATAAAAGCTAAATGAAAACAGGAAGAACCCAAAACAGTTGTCTGTCGATGGCAATGACGTGAAACTGACCAGTATCAACAATATTGCAAATCTCTCTCTCTCTCTCTCTCTCTCTATATATATATATATATATATATATATATATACGTGTGTGTGTGTGTGTGTGTGTGTGTGTGTATTAATATATAAATATATCATCATATTGTGTGCTTGTATGGATATTTTTGTTCATTCATTTGTCGCACTCGAATGGGATGATCCCATTGTTTGATTTACCTTCTCATTCTGACATAATCTTAGTGACGCCAGAGAACTCAAAAGACTTTATGTCTGATCATTTCGTATGAAACCAGCTTTAGATGAAATGAGACTTTGAAAAAAAAAAAAAAATTAGGACATAAGTTCCATAATTAAAAATAAATTACCTAATAAAATAGCTTTAGGCTCCTTAGTGTCGACCCATGCATAAATAACCGTACCATTTTGGACAGGCATATTCTACTACATATGTAATAAATATCCATGGAATTCTCACCTCACATTTGTTAGATGCTTTTCTGCGATTATTATGAGAGTCTTAATGAAAATCGATTCGCTTTTTTGTACGTTTCGGCGCACTAGAATCGAATGAAAACCTCTTGCACTTTGTGTTCCGGATCAGACCAAGACTGTGTTACGGTTTATAGATGATTATCTAGAACGTAATGATGGTACATAATACTGTTTAGAGTCAAGTTTATCACTTTAAGGTTAGATACTTATATATATTTACAATGTATATGAAATTTAAAATATTATATTTATATAAGTGAAAAATTACTCGAATTGATATAGTGTGTTCTTTATTCTTGTAGTCGTTAGAGTCATTGTTCGATGTAACAATGTCTACATACTTTGACGAAAAATACTTTTTATGTCTCCATTTAGCAACTAATTTGTTGCTTTTGTTCTGAAGTAGTTTATCATTGGGAGCATTGATTATCATACTTTTTTCTCCATGGCATATTTCACTCATAGGGTTTTTCGGTTGTATTCACTGTAGCTTTATAAATAAGATTAGCTAGGTAATATTTCTGTCAAATCAGGCAATGCCTGGTATTTCAACTATTGCAACTTGGTATATTTTCTTTTTTCTTGTTTTTCTTTTCGCATTACAAGCTAAGGTTAATGGTATTTTATGAAATATTTTTTTTATAAAACACGTACCACGGAAATTTTTAGTAATCATGTTTAAAAAATGATTTACCAATTTTGTTTTTTACATTTAAATTATAAGGTAGATTAAACCTAAGTGTGTCTCTTTTTTGTTATATAAATCAGTTTGTTTTTATTTGGGTTATATCTCAATTTAGAGTTTGATCGTCTTAGTTTGAAGGCTTTTATGTATAGTTATTAAATGTTGTCAATTTTTTGCTTGCTTTACAGTTTTTCCCTTATAGAAATAGGTATTTGTTTAAAAATGCTAGATGAGTGTTTGGGTTCAGAGTTTGTACATTTTAATGAAATTATCTTTTGTAAAAGGACCACAAGAATTATTGCTTAGGTTTAAATTTATGTTTGAGAAATTCACTTCTTTTAATTGTGTGTTGATTTCTATTTTAAACCCAGAATATTGTGATTAATTCTCTTATTTCAGCGTTATTATATTTGTTTGTTATATTTTTTTAAGTGTTATAAGTTCATCATCTTTATATATACCTATTTTTCGGACTTGCATAGTTTCTGATAATTTAAATGTATATTCCCATTCTTTCAGATTTTTTTAACGCCGAGTCGTGTGTTCCCATCACTACATCAAAGTAATTGTCGTCGTCTCTTTTTTTTCATCCCAAATACGGTTTTTGGAATAGTGAGCTTTTTCTACAGTGATTAATCATTCTGATGTAATTTTCACTAATGTTTGTGTTTTGTTTTGGAAAATCAATTTTTTGTTTAAAGTTTCCTTTCTAATGGATTATAGTTTTTTTTTTATATCAAGTTTGATAAAATCAGGTCTATTTTTATTTCGAACCAGTCAATGACATATTTGGTGTACACACACACACACACAATCCTAAGCAGAAGAATATAATCGAAAAACCAAGATCGAATTCAGTATCCCATCACCCTCATTGTGTCAATGTATGACTAGTTTCTGCCAGAGTCAGAGAAAAATGCTGTTACGCACATTTTCAAGATTCCTGTACACATTTAAAATGAATACTATATTTGTAAAAAAGTAATTTGCTTTTAGGCATTAAATGTTCTCATTTTGAATGTGGGGAGGCTGATATACATCATAGATATGTCGGTAGCCTCAATCAAGTTCGTATACTTGATATATTAGGTGGTTAAAAAGGTTTGTTTAGTTATTACTTCAACCAAAGAATTTGATCAGGTATAGTATTCCGCGCGTCTCACTTTCCACACGATATCCCCTAATGTTCTCGATGGATTCCCATTAAAATTTCTTGAAGGGTGTGTGCAATGGGGGAAGAAAGATTTGGATACATTTTTCAGGGATACTCATCTTGATTGAGAGATATTATCCTTTTTCTTTAATATGTATATGTATTCGCCGATCGCTGACCACGCAATATCTCTGAAAGTTCTCAATGAATTTCTATGGAAGGACAAATGGAAGAAATGATCAAATTTTTTTATGGATCCCTGAACAATTACTTCTCCTGACAATGATGTTTGCAGAAGTATTCACTCTCTGAGTGCTCCCTAGTTTTCTGTACCTTAAATTCACGAAGTTAGTGGGTATTTCACTAATGTACATTTTCCCAATGCACAGCAGATGCAAAACGTAAAGTTTCACTGATCTGCTAAACCTTAATGCAGACATTTGACATGAAGCAAATTACATTCAGCACAAGTACCCCCTTCTTCATCATCAATGCAGTGGTGTAGCTAGAGATATCGGGGCTCAGGGGGCTTGGCTCCTCTGAGAGACTCTTTCAAAATTTAGTAAGCTTTGATCGAAAAGGAAAATGTGCATTCAATAGATAATTGCTAAGACTTAATTGGTGAAAGACAACCCCGAGGGTTGAGTTATCACTTATGCAATCCATGTATGTACAAGTGTATTTTTGTTATTGTTTAATGTTAGCAAAAATGTAATAAGTGAACTATACTACATGTAATTTTTTTTGTAACTCCTTTCATTTGAGGACCAGGAACGTATAAAAAAAAGCCTTCACCTTCGCCTTCACCACTGGACGTCCTTTACGAAGCGCATCCTCAAGGGACTCGTGAATCAAAAAAATTAAAAAAAACGAACGTTGAACCACTTTTAATTGATTCAAATCATTACTACTGTAGGTATACTCATGTGAAGGTTATCTAGTATTAAATGATGTGATTAGTTTCCATGTTGCTGATGATGTTCTTAAATCGATGACAACTGAAGGTTTATTTACATGTTATGTTGGAGTGGTGTCATTGCTCGGTTGACAGAATGTAAGATCGATTTCCTTTTGATTTCATAAACATTTGATCGTGAAAATAAGGATTATATATCCTTGTTTTGATTAGATAAACTTTTGATCAAATTAAAACTACGTATTGATTAGTTTTTGTAAAAAAAATATGTGAGAAGAACGTATTTACTAATGTTTTTATAAAAAAAGTTGAGACTGCCAATTATGTAATTTAGCCAATTCGACAGAACACACACACACACATACACACACACACACACACATATATATATACATGTATGTGTATGTAAGCGTTTGTGTGTGTATGTATGCGGGTGTGTGTATATATGTATGCATTCTCTGGTGTAGGCGAACAGAGGTTCATTACTGTGAGCATTACATCTCTTTTTCATTTTATTGAAGTGTATTTTCAATTTTTTTAATGGCAACTTAGTTTGTGTCTGCAGTGATGCTAAAATAGGAGTGTCCTGTTTGACACCGTATACCATTTCCACTGTCTACTCGATCCTTAACGCATTTATCCCCTGCTTTGTACATCAATTTTAATGTGATACATTTGCCTCACATTTTATGTACATTAGTTTGTTTCTGTGATTTTTTTTTCATTAGAAACCGTCGAGAAAAAACTGTCACCAAAACTATCAAAATGGGTTTCCTCGGTTTCAGGTTGTTCTGACTAACTGGCTGGATGGCAGGCTGGCTATGTATCATGCATACAGGCCGTATCAATGGAGTTGGAGGGATCACCTTTCCAAAATTTACTCCTTATTATATCTAGAAAAAACGGTTGGACAAATTTTTTTCTTAAATCACTTTCTTAAATAGGTTTCAAGTGGGGGAGTCAATTTGCAATGTGAGTTTATTGTAAATTGATATCGCAGTTCGTGTCGAGCAACATTCACCTTCGTTTTATGAAAATTCAAACTTTTTAGTGATCAATGCACAACAATAGGCGAGAGATGTAACTTATCCATTGATCGCCTCTTTTTCAATATTTTTTATTTAATCACCCCCAACACGATATACTACCAGAAGACGTTGGTCATGTGACGGGACCTATTGAAGGAGTAACCAGACTTATTTATTTATTTTCACATTCATCCCGAAGTACTTACATGACAGTCTCAACAGTATCCATTTGCCAGAGAGAAAAGAGCGTTATGCCATTCCCATATTCTAAATGCCTGAGATATATCCACTTGGGACATTTCTGAAGGGGAAAAATGAAATACAGAATAAATACAGTGTTATACATACATATATGTTATACAGTGAGTCAAAGAAATAAGTAACTAAACTGCTAAACTCATTAAGGCATAAATGTAAAAAAAAAAATTGAAAAAATCCACAACTTTTAATGAAGTTCCGATTTTGTTCGTAAACATAAAATTACTAAATTTCGAAATTCTACAAGTTCATGACCCATCGCTTTCATGACGGTTATTAGGTGAACAGTAACGGGCTTGGCTTGAGGCCGCTACTGGTATTGAAAAAAAGTGATGGACACAATAGGAAAAAAGACGAGGGAAAAAACTTTGGTTGCTTAATTGGAGAGAAAGTAAGGAATGAAAGTTAGGTAGTTTAATGAAAGGGTAGTGGGATAGAAGGTATGATGAATGCTGCTGCTACAATAAGTATGAGAGATACGGCTTTTAGTATATATACTTTTTCAAAACTCTCTTGTTATTTAGGAAATAAGAGTTTATCTAAATGAATCGACAAAGTGAATTCGAAATCCAATTGTTGTAACATGTACCCTTCTCACTGACTCCATTGGACAAGCATGAATCTACTTTCTGTCCCAGATGTCACGAGAAAATATCTCGTCACTGGCATACTAGTAAGGAGCTCAGTCAGATCAGGCATTCTTCCCGGCTGATATCACGTGACAAATTGTTTTATCACATGATATTTGGGAAGATGTTGGGCTCTGGTTATTAAACCCGATTGCCCCATTAAATACTCTCTTTCCTCTCAATTTTCCTCCTCAATTCTTCCTTTCCTTTCTCCTTTCATTTCTTCCTTCCAACATCATCCCCTCCGCCTTCCTTTCTTACCGCTCCGTCCATTCCCTTCCTCTTCATTTCTCCCACTACTCTATCTTTCCCTAATTTTCCCTCGCCCTTTTTCACCACTCCCCCATTCCTTCTTTCTTTCATCTCCTTTCCGCCTTACACAGTCTCTTCATCATGATCATCATGACGTTGGACATAGACCTACCCTAAGATTCGCCAGAACCCTCTATCGTTGGACTCGCAGCACATCTTCACCTCATGAACCTGTCTGAATAGTTTGGCATATGATCTCTCGGGATTTACGTTGTAACTCCTGATCTGCAGCAGTTGCGTAACATTTGTGCAACATGGCCAGCCCATTGCCATTTGAGTTTTCTCATCGATTCTTTGATATCTCTGACTCCTGTTTTTTTTTTCTATAATATGTATTGTTTTGCACTCTGCTGTTATCCCTTCTTAATAAGGTGTCAATTGGATAGCAGAAATGAGGTGAATAATTTTGTCTGATACCAATCACCCAACTGGGTAAGATCGGCCTGACTATGAAACAAGCATTCGAAATTCTAGCTTTTCCCTGAGCTCACAAAACCGACCTTTGGTAAAGCTGAGAAAATGCATCATTATTTCAGCCAGAGAAAGGTCCTTACCTCTCATTCTTTTTTCGATTTCGCTCTTCAACTTACCTATCCGCTAACGCAGTGCAAGGATGTTGGGACATTATGAATGATAACATCATTGATGAGATACCCTGATGGAGCCCATTCCTCTTGAGGAAGGCTTTGGGTCATCGCTATTTGGATTAGGTTCATAAAAAGGAAGATAACTTGTATAGACGCTGTAAAATTACGCAGACAGTACGGAACAAATAGGAGTGTTCACCTTATATTTTCATAGGTTCATGAGGAGAAATACAGTTAGGAATGATTAAAAAATGAGTTTAATGATTCTATGATATTAATTTACCTGTATATTCATCTTAGTGTTACAAATGTAAAAAACATATTTAATGTTTTATGTTGATTGCAACTTCAAACCTAACACTCAACACTAACCCTATACACCAACCCTTAATTTTGCCCTTGGTCGTTAGATTTAATAAAATACAGTTTAATTGGTCAAGTTTCCCGCTTCCATTTGTTCCGTAATTAGTTGGCAGCAGAAGCTAAAATAAATGCGTCCATACTAGTTATCCCTTACCCAAACAATTGTTCATTTCATAGTCTAGTTGCCAATCATGGCAAGAGAGCCAAGACTGACCTACTATTTACCGATAGCTGTGGGATGAGAGATGGAATCATGCTTTTAGTTGAGTCATTAGTGCGAAGTTGACCCAATCTCAGTCGTATTTTGAACCCTGCTCGCCGACACTGTTCTCCATGCTATAAACCGTTTGGGCACCCATCACATCCTCGTTTGTTTCTTCCATTTTTTACTTGTTTCTTTTTCTTCTTTTCTTCTCTATTCCATTCTCTCTGCCAACCCAACACTTTGTCCCAGAAATCAGCTTCACCCCTCCTGTGTTTCATTAATCTTCATTCCCAATCTGTCCTTCAACGCTTATTGTCAGTTTCGCGACCCCGCCCTCGGCTGATGTCTATCGTTAACGGAACTCGAACCAGCAAATAAATCAATTAATCAAAACAAAAACAAGCCTCTCTTATATCTTCGACCGTAAAACTGATGGACGGTAAGGACAGCCTATGACCGAAAAGCACCCTCCCCAGCCGATGGTCGTTCATCTTGTCCGTTGCCTGTTCCCTCATTCATTGTCAAATTCCTGTCCAAATCGGAGGCTCTGTTTTTCGACTGTAGCAACAACAACAGCAATATCTCGCCTAATTCAGAGGAGTAAACTCTTCATTGTTAATTCGTTGAGTTAAACCGATTCTTAAAATCAATATTTTCTTTCAGTGATTTAAAATTGAAATGGTTTGGTGGCCCTCTTACTGACTGAGCCAAACTGATATGTCTTACATATTTACGAAACTCATTGTTGTATATACAATACTTGTGTTACAGTAATCATCTTCAGTCGGAATAGAAGCAGGAGTGGAGTTTGAGCGTGCTGCAGCCAAATTCCTTCAACAAGTAGTCTAGGGTCTGGTGACGATTCCGAAACATCGATAGCTCGTAATCAGAGAGAGAGAGGGGGGACATAGAGAAGAGATAAAACCAACAGACAGATGTAGAAGTTGAAAACGGTTAGGCCATATTAACCTAAGCTTAGTGAATACCAAGTATATACCGGGAAATTTTCACTCACTTGAAATTAACGAAAGGATAGCCAACCTAGGCCAAAGGCACCTCATCCATTCATCACAGCGTCACTTTTAAAAGTAATTTGCAAATGTTACCTCGTTACGTTCTCTTTATTCTTGCCCACAATCTGAAATCTCCATTTCAACAGTGGAAAGTTGGAAGATACGGAGCCAAATATGTAACACCTATTCTCAGAGTCTCTGTCATATCTATAGAATGCCGAAACTTACACAACTTAACACACACACACACACACACACACACACACACACACACATATATATATATATATATATATATATATATACATACTTTCAAAAAAAGATCTAATGATGGAAAGTCAAACATGTTTTTGTTAACCAGCTATCAAAGATTTCCAGATGAATTGTAATCGAATAAAATCATGTATTAGTTTCAATACGTACTCGACCGGAAATTAGATTTAAAAAAGATATAAAACACTCTATAGAAACTGTCACGTGACCAACATCTTTTGGAAGCATGCTGTTTTGGAGGAAATCAATTATAAAATTCGAAAGACGGGTGATCATTGAAAAATTGATTCACTTGCATTTTGCAAGGCAGTAATCTCTAAAGAAAAGTCTAAAGAAAAAAACAAACAAGTGTGAATGCTGCTGGACACAAAGCAACTGATCAATTTGACATAAACTTTTGAAAATTGAACCCCCCCCCCCCAAAAAAAAAGTATTTGAATCCCCCGTTCAAAGAACTAAACAAAAAAAAAAGATTTTTGTCGACATAAGAAAGAGCGAATGTTTGATTTTTCAGTCCTCTAACACTGTTGGTACAGCCTGTATATATGTTAACAATAAACCTGGCAGTCAGCCGAATAGACCTGAGATCTGAAGGGACTTATATTGACAGTTTGATGACAGTTTTTTTTAGGAGTTTCTAATAATAAAACTCAAACAATTAAAAGAATAAAATCAAAGTTTAGTAATGCTAGATTTTTACGGTGGTCAACTGATTGTAAATAACTATAGATTGTCTATCCCGAATGTAAATTGTGAATTTCCACTCGCTCATTCGATGTTGAAAAAAAGGCGCTCAACTTTTGAGCATCGAGTGAGTGAGGTTTAGAAGTGTGTGGATTTACCCGAAATAATCCATGTATTAACTTGTTTTTCTTTCACGAATCTTCCAGATATTCATTCACTCGATGTTACAAACACAAGCGATTGTGAGGAGTGGGCCTTTACAATTTACTATTAGGATAATCATTTTATAGTCATTTACAATCAGGGTTGCTATTTTAGAGCCGTTTTACAATCAACCGAAAAGGTTTTTGAATCAACCACCGTGTTTAGATAGTATATCGAATTCGAGGCCTTTTACAATATATACAATCTGGATTCAAATTAGGATGTTCATAGTATGATGTTTTATTATGACTCTTCGTTATTCGAAAATTTAAAAGAAAATATGCAATATGATTATTTTTAAACAGAGTAGATGCAATTAAAATGGTTAAAATTAGATTTTTAAAAATACCGTTTTCTCCTTTAAAGCAAAGTTATTTTCATAAAAATATTGAAAGGTAATTCCCTCAGGTGTTTTTTCTTGCTCCTTGAAATGATATGGAGTACAACTTTCCTCGCTTTCTCGGATGGGAAGAAAGCCAAGGTGCAGTGTTCCGTTCCGCCAAACATTCTACACTGATATAAAAAGAAGGCGCCCGATATACGAGGGAAACTACTGCATATGACAGGCCCAAGTTATTCGGGTCTGTATTTAATATAAGCTAATATTTAATATAATCTTTATTGTACGGGATCCGCCGGGATTCCTACACCAACTTTAGATTCCTTTGTTATTTTCCTGGCGCAAAGTTCCTCAGAAAAGTGTTCTTTTCATCTTCCATTGTGTTTGCTGAGATGCCGTTTTCACACTCAATTTACTTTTGCGTACAATTGGTTTGAGTCAGGCTTTCAAGGCGTTTGGCACAGAAAATCTGGCATGAAATTACGTTTTTTTTTCACTGAGTGGCTGTGGAATTCGCATGGTGAAGACGTTACACTTTTTATCCCGATTACGATAAGACCCGAAAACGGTTGTCTGCCATTTGCACTGTTGGCATAATAACAATTTACATCCTATATTAACAAAAGTCGTATATTACAATGAGAAGGTTTTGTTCAGAAGCTAGCTGCAGCATTTTTCGTAAATATTTCAGGGTGATCTTTCCTTTGGGCTCTATTTCACTGGAAAAGAAAAGAGTTCACTTTCAATAGTTAACATAACCTAACTATATTATGAATTGATATGCAAATTTATCGTATATTTGTTAGTCCAAGTCAAACGGGGTGCGCTGATTGGTTAATCTTCCTGTCTGCGTTTATGATTTGAATCTGAGGCATTTTGTTCAAATTACAGTTATATTTTTCGATTTTTGGATTCATTGGCTGTTTTATGAGGGTCCTGTTTCGGGGAATATTGATAAATAGATAGATTCAGAAGTAAGAAATTCGTAAACCATACCCATTGCTAATGGGTTCAAAGCTCACGGTTGTTTTAGCATTGTGTATTCTACTTATCCTATCAGTACATTCATAACATTTTCGGTACAAAAGCCTTCAGACGGATGCTCAATGATATCTTCTTCTTCTTTCTTGTATAAAGTGCAGAATTTAGATAAGATCCTAGAGTTAATTGTTGCGATTTACATTCGAACCACTGCAGGCTTCTCAGATTTTAATCAGTACATGTGTTTACAATCTCAATTCTTGTTGAAAATGTATGACCTTTGCTTAATATATCCAATATAAAACCATTTAGTCATGTACACTTAGGAGCAGACATAATTCGAGATTCATTCGGTCTGAATGAGAAAAATTTCTAAACATCCAAGTAATCTATTGCCTATAAGAGAATTAGGCGAATCTGCTCACAAAAGTGGATTTTGAAAACAACATCGGTTAGAAAAAGACGTGAGAGCTAGTTTTGGAGCCTCTCCAGACAAATGTCACATGGCCTGGATTTCGACTCTATTTTTGGTTAAGATTTCTAAAAAGGAAATGCAGTATCTTTAAATATATATAGGACCAGTCAATAATGAGCAAAAACAACTCGCTGATAGTGAGGAAACATTCCCATTAACGTACATAATATTGTCACATTAAATCTAGTATACAAGAGTTTTTTTCCCGATTTAACCAACCAAACAAATGTGGATGATATTATAATAATATTATTGATGATAATGATAATATAATAATCCGAATAACATCTCTAGATCTACTGGTATAAATGGGCACTTCCATCGGTATTGTTAGACATTCATTGTCACACAATGAATACACTTAAGAATAGAAAACAATATTAATACATTATCAAATATATAAATTCATCTTAATCTAGTTCTGTGCCATATCGAAGCAAGGGAAATGTAAGATAGTTATCTGGTATTGAGTGTGTGTGTGTGGTATATTGATATAAAATAGGTATTTCGTTTACATATATATGTGGGTGTATGTGCATGTGCTTGTGTTGTGTGAAATGATCCGACAAAATGCTGAGAATGACCATTGGAAGGTGAAGAGAAAAATCAGGTGTTACATCGCATTTATTGTTATTATTACGTGGTAATGTTTCCACGCATTCGGACGGGTGCAAGCCATCTTTTTGAGAGAAAATTTTGTTGTTCACATGTTTGAGGTTGGAGAAAAAAGTGGGGATATTTCTGTGTTTATTTTTTTGTGTGTTTTTAGTAGGGCTGGAGCGAGGGAAATGGTTGTATCTGTGTTGGTTAGAGTCAACTAAAGTCTGAAATAAGAAGAGTATGTGAGAGAAATGGCCTGAAGATGTTTGTTTCTTGTTTCTTTGGATGTAAAGTGAGTCTCAAATGAGAAGGGACAGAGAAAGGAGGGTGCAGGGACTAAAATGGTCAGTTTTTAGGGAAGGGTCAGTTCGCAGGAAAATCCATTAAATGCGAGACACCACTATTCTGAAAAAAAAAGAAACTTTCTCGCTCTTTATTAAGTTTTTCTCTTCACCTCCCAAATGTCACTTTCATCAAAACACACACACACACACACACACACACACACACACATATATATATATATATATATATATATATATATATATATATATATATATATATATATATATATATATATATATATATATATAAACAAACTGTCATCTATATTAAAAAGTTCTACTCATAATTATCTGAGCAGACACAAACCCAAGATAAAAACCAACTATGGGAACAGGCTGGCTTCAGAATGATTATTGACTATCTCAATTGACACTCCGTTGTAGTTGTTGGTCAGTGGAAATGAAATTCATCAATGTAATCATACAACAAGGCGTAGAACATATGTATGTGTGTGTGTGTGTGTGTGTGCGTGCGTGTGTATCTTGCAACATATCTACCGACTCAGCAGTTTTCAACGGGCTACAGGGCTGCATGAAGACGGAACCCATCCAGCTCGAAAAAGTTTTGAGATAAAGTGATACCAGCTCTCCCAAATTCTTCAAAGTATGCCTCGAAATGATTTTAAATTGAACTGTACAAATAAAAGAATTTGAATTGATAGCAAATACTTAAGAGGACAAAAAAAATCAAAATCAAAAACGAAAAGCTAAAAGCGGTAGACTTCTACATTCAACTGGGAAAACGGTGCTCCACGAAACCCTTAAAAGGAGGTGAAATCAAATGAAGAATCACTCTAGGGTGGATAGATTTCCGCAAAGCAAACTCAATCTTCCAGAATAATGATATCTTTTTAATCCTTCCGATAGTGACTTATGGAGCAGAAGAATAAAACTTGACTAAAAGAATGGCTCTCAAACTAAGAACCAAATACTAGACATAAATAGAGATCCAATCGGTGTGAAAGACAACCATTCCGAAACAATATAAGACGACTAGTTAGTATAGATGATGTATTTATTCTCGTAATATGTTTAGCTTCAAAAAGCTTTTTCCAACAAGCAAGAATGAAAATACTCAGAGGATAGAAATGGTTAGAGAAAGGGATGTAGAAGCGATAACGCAGGGTTCAGAGACTAATAAGTGTGATCATATCAGTGAGGTGACTTGTGTTTAGTTCAGCAGGGGAAAAGGAGAATAGATTTATGGATATCGCCAGGGATGATGGGTCGGACATCGGAATGTGCGTGCTTAATGATTTTGTGTGTGCGTGACAGTATTGCGTAATTTATATGTTATTGGTATGTGTGTGTCTATAATGGTTGGCATATTTCTAAAAAAAACGAGTGTTTATGTCCGTGTTGCCATATTGTATGTATTAGTGATTAGGTTAATGAGTCATGTGTGTTTGCTTTTTCTGGTGACCATAAACATACGCATATCTGACATCTAAAATGCATATACATTCCTTTTCGAACATATCAATGTCATTTTATTTTCTGTATACGCATACACTATGCCATTTATATACACACACACACGCACCATTATTAGCAGGCGATAACCCTGCGATAACATCTCAACATCTTCCCGTTTTTTGTTGTTTTCTACTGAAATAGAGTCAATATTAGTTTGAATCTTAATAATAATCATTTTTCAGAATTCCTCGACTCAGAATTGTATGGGAAATGTGTTTGTCTCTGAATACAGTGTACTCTTTTTTGTGTCCGCATTCGAGTTCTCACTCGGGGTAATTGATCCTGCTGTGCTGAAAAGAGGTTTCCTTTTCACAGTTTTAAACACTCCGATATTATTCCGTTCACATATATGTATAGAAGTCAACGAAAAAAAGCAGATTGCGAAATGTGGACTACAGCTAGGACTAGAATACATAATACCCCAATGTGCGGAACGAGACAGACAGAGGGTGGTAGAAAGAAATCACGATCTTCAATTTAAAGCAGGAAAGGTAAAAAGCAACAACAACAACAAAAAAAACGATTTGGTTAGGATGAAAAAGTTGTAGAGAATAGTAATATTGATGATATAAGGACGTCTTAGGGCGATCATAATGACGCTGTTTCTTTCAGTGGAAGAAAGAAAATTGAAAAGAGATATGGGCTGTTTCGAAAAAATTTGAGGATTATCCGGAAGCACGGAATAAACTACAAAATCATGGATATTTTGGCCGAAAGTAGGGTGAAGTGAGCGGTGGTGGCTCGTCAGTTGGGACTATGGAACTGCAATGCCTCCGATCTATTCTCACCCAATACAATTGTAAAATGAATATGTTCATTTATTTATACTTGTACAAGATACTTGATACTATCACCAATAACCCTTAATTAATCAACCCATTTCTGGGAATAAAAACAAAATTCCCTATGGACTGTCTACTTCACAGATCCCATGCCAGAAGGTGGTGAAAGCAGTGATATGAGTGATGATATATATATATATATATATATATATATATATATATATATATATATATATATATATATATATATATATATATATATATATATATATATATTGGTCCAAAACAACTAAATTGACATCACCTGTCGGTGTGCGCAAAACTCTTAGATCCAAAATGTTTCGAATATATTTATGATGATGCTTAGAATAATTTCAATGCAATCTGTTACGTAATTTTTTGAGTTCAATTTATCACTGATTATTTCACACATGGAATATCAATTCCGTTGCATGACATAATAAAATACAAAGGTGATAGAAGTGAGACCAAAGGTAATTAAGAACTAAACATGGAGAATTCTGATCCAATCATATTTTCATTATTTTATCGTAGGGATAGTAGGAGAACTAATTAGACCGAGGTATCTTAGTCGACCAGTTACGTGCAGTGCGATGAGAACATCATTTCTTGTAAAACCTTCCGTCAAAACATTATCCCCATCAATTTCGAAACAGATTTGCTTCACTAACAAACAAAATCTCCCACTTTTATTCGTCGCTCATTAGAACGATCGATGACAACTATTCATATATAAAACAGTGTGAACTATTTGAAAACCCGTTTTGTTAAGGTAAAGGTTCCTGTCAATGTAAATATCAATGTAGTATGACGGCCAATGACAAACAATATACCTCCACCCTAATCACACAGCTTAGGGTGTACTCGATTAGTTGCTGAGTCTACTAATAAATTTGTTCTCCACACTTTATTCGCTTATACAAGGAGCCCAGGACCTTCTGCGTTTGAGGCAGATGTGCTAACCATAACATTATCTGAGCGGACCAAAATCTCATATAATTAGTAGAGAAAACATGATGATATGTGTAGATTTCTGATTCTAGCTGCAAAAGGTGGGGGTCACATTATATACGAGACTCGAGCAAATACGATACTCCTCTGTGAAGGTCTAGCAAAAAAAGTTACGCTCATTTCGATATGAGAGCCTTACAGTCAGTCATTAATGGCAATCGGTACTGAAGATGCTCGGTCCCCATCAAAATATGTTATCGCTTTTGCAATATACTCCAGTTTCCTTTGGTGACTTCGAGGAACAGCTTTGTTAGATTTGGGTGAGAGTTTTAGTGCGTTATCCATTTTTGTTTGTTGATATCTCTCCGAGGTTTTACCGCAGTGAGATTATAAAAGGTACTCTTGGAAACAACCATACCATACCTTTACTTCTTCTGATAGGATGCAAAAAATCTAACTTCATTATATTTCTATTTCCCCGTATTTTTCCGAAGATTTTGAGCAAAAAAATCCAGATGCATGTTATCTAAGGGAACATCATTGTTATACATATTTGCATACATAATTGTATACGTAGGACAATATATTTCCAATCGAAATTGAAGCTCAATCTGGAGATGCAGATTGTTTGCATTCGCACCAGAATCTTTCATGCTGTTTTCAGCGAAGAGTTAGGTATATCAATTTGTACGGCAATTTTTAAATGTACTACACCAAAAACTACCCGATTCAAAGTATTCCTGTAATTGGTTGAGTCATAAATTTCTTCACACAGACAATTAGATTACCACTTACTCAATATATTAATCCAAGTTGTCATAGACTGTTACATCGACAAGTAAAAAACACGGAAAGGAAATAAAATATCTTCTTACATAATAAGTAATCAATATAATTAAATTTTATCAAAACATCGCATTTTAGTTCTTATAAATATTTACATTTCTAGCTTTCAAATGAATTATATTATTCAAAATTTACTTACGTGTATACACAAATCTCTCCCTTTCTCTCTCTCCCTCTCATGCGTATCTCTCTCTCTTTATACATATGTGTGTATGTGTGCGTGTGTGTTTGCGTGTGTGTTTGCATGTACATGTGCATATAAAATGTTTTCCTATTACTGCTGTGAAAAGAGGAGCAGTACCTACAACAAAGCCTTCATTGGATGATAATCCCAGAGTAGGACTTGGTTTACGGACTGAAACTTCATTACCAATGGCCAAAGACAAAGCAACGCTACCAAGCGATATCAACTGAGTTTTTGATGGTTTTCAACAATATGGAGATGTGAAAATCCAACAAATGCAGCCTTTTCTTGTTCCTGGAGAATGATCTAAGCATTCCAATTTTAGCCCGGTAGACGCTGGGGATAAAGCTATTTTGGAAATCGCCTTAGCGTCGGGCTGTTTAGCTCAATGGTTAGTTGCGATGCTACGTTGAAGCAGCTACTTTATTGGCCACAGGTTCAATTCCTGTAGCAGACCCATTCTCTTCAATTGTTTATTCTAGGCCAAGTGACTTGTTCCCAGAGTAACGACGGGAGATCATTTCAAATAACTGTTTTAAATAATATAATGCCTTCATAAATATTCTGTCAGATTTTATATACTAACTTCTTATTAATACTATTGCAACCATGGAGAGTGAATAGATAAGTGGAGTAGGAATGAAGCAATTATTTGGGCCTTCGTCATTCTGTTGGCTTGTTTAGCTCAATGGTTCAGAGTGAGGCTACTTTTAAAGATATCAGGGGGATAGGAACAAAGATTATAGATTTTCAGGTTTTTGTTTTTGTGCTCGTAAATGGTCAGTTATTGTGTGTGAGTGCGGTTATTTTTGAAAAATAGAATCTGAAGTTTTGCCTATTTCATATTGATAATGATCATAATTGGTGATCATTATTTTATGTTGTTTCAGAATTACTTTGGATAGAAGGGGCATATGTTGAAAGATATTGGCTTTTGTCTAATTGTTCTACATTCTCATATTTATGCAAATCCAGTGCATCTTCTTTTTGTTCCATTAGTTTCTTTCCAGATTGTGCTTCTCTCAGGTCAGAAATTTGGCCCATTTTGTTCCAATGATTAACGAGGGCATTGAAGCTATCATCCAATCTCAATGTTAGCCAATATACGTGGCAGTCCATACGGACACTTCTTAAATTCCAGTTCCATAGGCATCATCCTTGTGTGGCCTCCTGATTATGTTTTGAATATAATTTGAATTTGTAGTCATGATTTTCATATCCGTATTTGCTGAATGTTTGTTGGTGATATCATGCGTCTTTCATCTTCAGTGGTCGTCGTCGTCATCATCATCATCATCATCATCATCATCATCATTCTTTTAGTGTCCATCGTTGAACATAGACCTTCCCCAGGATCCGCCACGTTTCTTTATCATGGGCGTCACGGAGCCAGTATTTTCTAAATTTGTCTAGTTCATCTCTCCATCTTGTGTTCCGTCGGCCTCAGTTTTTCATGTGATCTCTGGGGATCCATGTTGTGATTTCTTCTTCTTTTGTGGGTTTCATAAAGATCCGTTGTCCTATGTAGATGTAGTGGTCCACTTTCCCCGGTTTTGCATCTTCGACTTGGACAATTATGTCCTTATTCTTGTTGTGATTGTTGCACATAACTTTCGTTTTACTAAGCTTCATGTGTAGGTCACTCTTTTCCTTCTTTGTTCAGTTCATCTAGCATTAGTTGAAGGTCGTATAGGTTCTCTGCAAAAAAGTACGATGCCGTGTGCAAATCAGAGGTTGCTCAGATATTAGCCATCTATTTTGATTCATCTATTCTCCCAATCAAGGTTTCGGAAGATCATCTCGAGGCAGGCTGTGAAGAGTTTGTCTTACTGCTTTTTGGAGCTGGAAGAGTTCAGAGTCTGTATGTACCCAGATAAAGGATTTGCCGTGATTGTATATATGTTGCAGTACTTTTACGTATACTGGGTCTACACCGTGTAGAGTGATGGCCTTCATGAATACCTTGTTGATGTCTAGAAATTTACTGTCTGTAAATTTGTATGCTTTTCTTTTAGAAATATGAATGAAACGGGGTGGAGGTTCTTGAAATATTTTCCGATGTATTTTATATCCTCCTCTATAAATCAGGGGCTGGAAATATGATTATGCTTAATTGTATTTTGTTGCTGAGGGAGTTCAAATTTATGCTTTTGTTTTTGTTAGTTGATTTTCAATAAACACTTAATTTTAAACTATTGTTAGTTCTATGTAATAGTGTGCCAAAAAAAAAAATAGTGTAAATTCTTTTGTAGGTTCTATATTGCTAAATCGTTTTATCCTATTTACTAATTCTTTCTTTGTGGGTATAATATCACGGCTTCATCAATGTACCGAAAATATTTAGCTGTCTTAGGTATCATGTTTCCAAAAGGATCTGGTTCAAATAATTCTAGAATAAAAAAGCACGCTATGACTCCACTTACAGGTGACCCCATAAATAATTTTTGTTTTTAAAATATATTATTGAATTTGAAAATACATTGGTTGAAGATTAATTCCCATATATTCGTAATTATTGGTAGAGATATTTTTCCTTTAAATTTCTTTCCCTGCAACTGAACTTAATTTCAGAATATGTGAACTAATCCAATATTGTCTAAATGTATTTATAGTTTTATATATATAAATATATACGCGCACACACACATACACACACACATATGTGTGTGTGTGTATGTGTGTGTGTGTGTGTGTGTATGTGTGAGTGTGTGTGTGTTCAAACAATTCTGACAGAATATCAAATCTAACCGTTTGAGACAAATTCATCATACTGTAATACAGCATATATTAAAAATAAATCTGAAGTTTTTGTTCAATCACAAATTACTGATATAATCAAAGCGAAGAGAAATCTCGGGTCGGTCTCATGTCAACCCATCACTACATGTGTGGTTATATGTAAAGCTTCACTAAACACAAGAATACCACGAAATTGTGGCTGCCCACGACGCTCAATTTTCTAGAGTCATTTATGTATGAAAGAGGAGGATTACTTAATGCTGTGAAGTAATGTTTTGTCCAAAATCATTCTTTTGAATAAAAATCTGTTGGTTGAGTCCTCTCACCTATGGAGTAGAAAAATGGAACCTAACCAAAAGATTAGCTTTCAAACTAAGGGAGTTAGAGATATCATAAAATCCCTTACAAGACTCAAATGGCAATGAACAGGACGTGTGGCAAGAATGTTACACAACCGCTGGACATTATGATTAACTCCCAGAGGTCATATGCAATAAATTTATAAATAAATGAATTAATAAATAAATAGAACTATCCTCCATATTTCTCCTAGTCTACTGCACATACCATCTGCTTGTAAAATCCAAGTTACTCAAATTTGCTCTCGCCTAGTTCGCTACGCCGAAGAGTCGTGGGTATCAAGCCAGACTAGTAGACCTACACTTCTAGCTTAGTGTTTTATTACTACACATGAAATGTCGTTTTTTTTACATCATAGAGAATAATGCTATCAGAAAGAAGTTTACTAATGTGTTTGCATTTTTTATGGAATCAATGTAAGTAGATATATAACTGTGTCATACGAATAAGTTTCAAATAAGACATAATGATACCCAAGCTCTTGATAATTCCAAAGAAACATTGGAGTGAATTCTGGTAAAACCTTCCAGTGTTTATAAAAAGATCCAGGATTATGAATATCAATAATTAACCTCTCCTTGATGATGAACAATTATCGACAGCGATGGCCCATGCCCGACGAACAATGTTTCGAGAAACTTTACGGAAAACTAACGACTCCCACAGCTACCATATCATCTCATCTCAAAATGAGAGTAAATTTTCCCCATATGATCGTGTCAGACCCCACACCTCACAGCTGACTGTGCCTTCGTCATACAATAGATAAAGAATATCCTTGAGTGCAAAGAAGTACGCCAGGAGAGATAAATGAGCTTGGTTAAGCCTGGTTACTGTGGTTTTGGGCTTTCAGGGCAATCACAAGGCCAAAAATTATATTGACTTGGTTGAGATTATGGTGACCCCCAAATCCATGTCCTTGAAAATCATCTGGATAAATTTAAGAACACTGGAATGTATTCAAAATTTTGTTGCAATTTCATACCAAATTAAAGAGGTATCTTCCAAATGAACTTCCACGCGGACACTTTTCTTTCGACTAAAATCTCTACCAGATCCCATGATAATACAATGGGCAAGCACGTTCAGAAATCACAACTACAATAGCAACATGTTGGATCTAGTACTTTAATTGAGGTTAAATTGTGACACGAAATGAAACAGGAATTCTTGAAAGGGCATGCTAGTTCACTTGAAATCAGCTGCCATCATTGGGTAGGATTTGGTCAAGTTTGGCTGAAGTCAACATGAGATCACACGTGGTCAACAATGGCTTAAATTCACAACAGAATATTATAATTGAGGCAGATTTTAAAATGCATTAGAACATAAATTATTTTTTATTTTTTATTTCTGTAGTTTAAATAGGGTTTTAAAATGGATAAAGTCAATTATAAAAATAGACAATAATTTCGACAGTTCTGTACGTGTTAATCTAGATTCATTTGTTGCTGATCCACTGAAATAATGATATTTTTAAATGCAGACAAAAATTGCAAATTCCCTTCTAGAATTACAAAAAAGGAAAATTCAAGTATATCTGTCCTGCTCACAAAAGCCAAGTTGGAAGGTAAGAATAGCATTCAGTCATACTTTTTCACACATAATTAATTACCCAAGAACCTAAGTCATGTTGAATCTTTTTTATTATTAGATGATCGTTGGGGAGATGTTATTGCTTCGAATGAGACATATTGTGATAGTTTACATCGTCCTATAAATCACTGTGTACGTATAGAAGATAATCTCATCAATATCATAGTCTTAATCAATATTTCGTTAATCAGAATCGGCAAAATTAGTATTAAAATAAAATCAGAGACAGCCCAAATCTGTAATAGAATAATCTTTAGAAATGAAATCCAGGATTTAAAAAATCTATCGACTTCCGACCAGGCACTTCTGTCTTCTCAAACAGCCAAGACCTCGATGCTTCACTAAACTCTTCAATTCGCAGAACTTGTCACACCTGATCGCGATTACGCCCAGACATGATAGACCTCCAGACGAAAGCCCGCCAGTCACATTAGTTAGAGCAAGAAATCGTGCAAACTGTTGGCTACTGGAGATGGGTATAACGGCCAGGGGGGACTGTTTGGACCAGGTTTCGGGTTGAGTGACTGTGCAGCCTTGGCTTTAGGTTTCTAAACACTCGGGAGTGATCCTTTCAAGAAAAGTGCGTGGCTACGCGTGCGTAGGACCTGACTGTCAGCAATCGAAGACATTGAGAATGCTGGGCTGAAAAATCTTGCATGCCAGTTGATCTCTTTAAAGTACCTTACGTGCTTAATGTTTCATGAGTCCTGCTTTCTTGTATATTTATTAGCGGAAAGAGTGTGGCGAGGCGCCAAGTCCAGACAGCTCTACCACTGTATCCCCATCCCCACCATCAGGAACACCACACCATATCCTCGAGATAGCCACAATGGAAGACGCCGCCTTTGATTCAATCGTCATGCGAATATCTAAAGCCACGGTAATGTTTTTTTTCCATCATTTCTTCCGGAAAATATAGATGAATCTGTAACCAAATTCCCTACTGACAAAAGGCAAGCAATACATCCTTTTTCAAGAAAACAATATTCATCACTATAAATACAGAGAGATGATACACATAACACAAAACATTTTGTCACTTGGGAATGATATTTAATAAAGGTATTTTTAATATATCATAAGTCAGCGCAGTGACGTTGGGGCGCCACAGATGGTTTTCAATATGGGTGTGTCAAGGCCAAGATAGCCTGATCGAGCCCATCCCTTTTAAAGCTGGTTTGGGATCAGAGTTTTCCGTCTCCTGCACCAATTGCTAACCATAACTAGAGAACCCAATCTTTGCCCTGTCATTTTCCTATAATCGGAGAAATTACAGATGTATTCATGTTTTTTGTAAGGGTATAAGTGGGAGAGAAACACAAACTATCTATATTAGATTTTGAACTCAGCCAGCCGATCTCATCTACTATGGTGTTCAGCCAATCAGCACCTCTGATCAAACTTATTGACAATTACTCGATCATCTCCAAAAGCACAAAAGAAATAGATACACATTCACTCACAATTCCTGTTACTTATATAACAACGTCGATAGTTTTTAAATCCAAAGGTTGAATGAACCAGCATCCTGAAGAATTAATATTAGGAATCCCCCTTATAAACAAATATGAATCAAATGATTGTACATTCCTCTTACGAATCTATATCAAGTAATCGTACACTTTATCACTGAAAGAAAGGATATCCCAGCGTCTCATTTAGGTCGAACTATGCTATCATCAAGGAGTCTAAAAACAAGAAATATCCCCATTTCAAGGGCGCATTGTCATGGGCAAATGGTTTGCAAGCTGGTCTTCTTGATTCTTATAAAAAATTAGTACTCAATTTTCACTCTGAACCTCACACTTCTGGTCTTGTGAAAAATTTATCCTCGGCATAGTACATAATTCCTGTTTCACCATGAAGTTTATAACACTTTATCATTGCAGATGAGTTCTCATATGAATAGTGCCATGTTCCTGACTGATGTGATTCTAATAAGTATCAATCCCTCAATGTCTGTTTATCAAGGTATGTATCTAAATGGAGAGATATTTAATTCATGAACACAATCAATTGTTCACGGTCAAATATTCATGATTGGAGTGGGAACACATATTGCATAGCAATAGTTAGCAGTTTAATATATATAATGGGTTAGATTGGTGCCTTTTCACGGTAGATTGTGCTGCTTCAACAAAATCCAATTGATACTTTCTGTTTTTCACCATTAGAGGATGGTAAGCAGGATATTTGAGCAGACCATTCCCACTTTGTGGTGAGGTCGATCAACAGATTATATCAATTTAGCCATTAGCTGAGTAGTTTTTTTTTTATTCATTTCTCCGTTACATCTGAGGTCAGTGGTGGATTAATCGTTATGCTGAGTCCAGTTTTTTGTTTAATTCCTTCCCTGCATTCAAGGCCAAAAATGAAATATAAATTGATAAGGATTTTTCAGATAGCCATTGTCATTGTTCTGGAAGCCTGTTATAGAATAAGAGTTAAAATATCAAAGTATTTCCCATTAGGCTTGCAGTTTGCAATACTTATCATGCCAACCCGTGAACTACAGATGTCTTGCAAGTGAAACAACACAAGTGGAATTTCCCCATGCAGATGAAACCAGAAGGTGGCCTAGCTAACGGACTAATTAGTTTATTCGCAAGTATATTACGATTTGCCCAAGACGGGCTGGCGTTCCGTGAGTTGAGAAATACAAAATCAAAAGCTGCTACATTAATCGCGTAATCCTAGATCCATTGATTGGTGTTCTCCCCCCTCTCTCTCTCTGTCTCTCTGTCTGTCTCTGTCTGTCTGTCTCTGTCTGTCTGTCTGTCTGTCTGTCTCTCTCTCTCTCTCTCTCTCTCTCTCTCTCTATATATATATATATATATATATATATATATATATATATATCACTGTAATCAACCACAAGTCCCGGGCCAGGTCTAAGCACAGACTGATGGGTTGTTAATCTTTTTGTTCTCCAAAGATTTTCAGCGTCAAAACCCAAATTTTCTTTGTCTCGCTGCGGTCACTAAACGGATAGTTTGGCGTTTTAGAGTACAATCACTCACACACACACACACACACACACACACACACACACACACACACACACATAATAGGTAGTCTCTTTTCATTCCTTTTCCTTCTCCATTTGTTGGCTTGTGCCATACTAAACTTGGTTTTCTGATTATTCTGAGTGCATCTCCTCTCAACTGATTATCAACTAATGGAGTTTACAAAGTAGGGATCAAGTAAACGTATAAAATAATTCACCCAATTGCTAGTCGATAAAATAACGTTGACGACGTAGAGACATTCTTGGATTCGCTACTTCATTTTTCATTTTCTTTTGTTTTATTTTACCGATCGAACGAAAATTCAGACGCTGCAAATAAAATGCAGCCGGGCATTTGGCCAAACTATCAGTGAAAAGATAAGAATTGATAAGATTGGTAGATTTGACCCTGATTCAACTTTAACCTCTGCAGCTGATCCCGAACAACGCACGTAACATTATCTTGAGATCGGGTTACTTTTGTTCCTAATATCAGCGTTTTTTCTACTTTTCTTTTCAGAGATAGCATTATTAGAGATATTCGTGGAAAAGTCTTTGAGCTCAAAATGTTTAAGATCTATATGCTACGAATTGCGATCTTTTACTATTCATTTATGCTTTATATATATACACATATATATACATATATACATATATATATATATATATATATATATATATATATATATATATACATGTGTGTGTGTATGTATGTATGTATATATTTGTATGTATATATATATATATAAATATATATATATATATAAATATATATATATATATATATATATATATATATATATATATATATATATATATATATATATGCGCATGAGCGTGTGAGGCTATACGTCTGTGTGTTTCGCACACAATTAGTCAGCATTCAAAGTCTGCAACATATAACAAATATCAACTTCCTTTACAAAGCACGAAATTCCAGTCGGAGTAAAAATAACAGGAATTATATGACGGACACTTTAATTCATGAAGTAGTTAGCAGTTTTCCCTCAAAATGGACTTCTAAAATATTTACATTATTGACAAAAAACATATCATATCTCTCTCACTCTCTCTATTTTGTATATATATATATATATATATATATATATATATATATATATATATATATATATATATATATATATATATACCTCCCTTGCGAACATACATGATTGATATTTGACAATTTTTCCGCAAAGTATATTCCGCTCAAAAACTGATGGCTGCTACTGATACTATAAGTATGACAGATACGGTTCTTGTTACATATATAATTGTTCTATGTTTTTGAAATTATATTAGAAACCGTCAACGAAAACAGTCAAACAAACTGTGACTCTATCCCAAAGCATGAAAATGGTTGTCCACATGAAATCTTCGAAAGATCCTGATGAACATTCTATGAAATGTAATGGATGGACAATAAACTACAGAATAGTTATCGAGTTTTCATGCGATTACCAGGCGTTGCCCGTAGAAAAAATCACATTCACTCGATCCCTAAACATTTATAACAATATGGGCTCCCTTGGATTTGAATAACAAAATATATTATTTGTTTTACTGAGATTCGGAAATATTGAATCGACCTAACCTAAAATTGACATTTAGAGGTCAGTAGAGGTCAGTACCCAAATCTATCGGGGTCAAGGTACCCATGTACACAATTTTGCAGTCAGTTGGATGTAACCGTTTTGGGGTCTACAAAATGATCTTAGAAAAATAGAAACGATTGACCTCTTCATAGTAATTGATACAAATGTGCAAATGTAACGAAACAAATATTAAGAGATTGATAGATACTGAGAAAAGATATGTGTATTATTCTTGAAATTACTGCCGCAGGTTCAAACGACGACACAGGTGTTTTGCTCCTATCGGCCTCTGTCAATAAAAAAGAACTGCAGGCATCACAAAGTTGGAAACATCACTAGAAGATACACCTCGGAACACAACACAAAACAAATAAATAAATAAGTGGTGAGCTAGGGTCACGAAACCTTATTCTCTTAGCTTCACAACTTAACATTTTACTAGTTATTTATATCAGATCCTCACATAACTAACAATGTTCTTACCTGGCCAGTCGTAAAAGATGTACGCCGAAATGGAAAGCAATAAAATCTTCTAAGGAACACACATATCTGATGTGTAAAAGAAAATTACCCAACGAAAAAAGGCAAGTAACAACTGCAATAGACATAAAAAATCTCATGACTTGTTCTAATTTCTATTTCGGGTTGTCGGAAATGAATACTGCCGGATCATAAAACCATGGATACTTATTATTATATTTTATATTAACTCATATAAAATCCTGAGCATAAAATCCTTGCAATGACTACAAGTCTTCTAGCAGTTAGATTGAAATTCAATTTGCAAAATAACTGTATAACGATCAATACATAAATAGTAACAAGTGTACAGGGTAGTATACTGAAGCATATATTGCTTTTTTACAATCATACATAGCCGTTTATATGTATACACTCACATTAATACACTTGTTCGGCTATATACAGTTCGAATGGATTCCATGCACACCAACTTTGTAACAAGTATATATATATATATATATATATATATATATATATATATATATATATATATATATATATATATATATTGCATTGAGGCATTCATAAAAGTCAAATGTGATACTGCGATTTCTGCACCAATTCACACTTACACTTACACTCTTACCTATCCACACATACACACACACACACACACACACACACACACACATATATATATATATATATATATGTTTAAAATCTTTTGGTATTATTTTGTTGGTATGGATCTAGGTTAAATAGATATTATCTTACATGCATTTATTTTATGTGTGTAGTTAAATTTGAATTGAGTTTTCCAATTATCTCGAGGTTTATCTAATAGTCTTAAGTGCTAATTTGTATCTCCACAAATACAACTATTCTATAGTTGTGAAGAACGGAAAAAAATGATTAACGTGGTCGTTAGTGAGGTCTTTTATATAGAAACTATAAATTACCTTTTCTGGGGAGAATATTCAGTTGTTTTCCAAGAAATGGTTCCGGGGGAAATTAAAAACAAGACTGCTTTGTAGACATGGCTCCGCTGTTTATATTGATCAAATAACATCCTAGCTCGAGTTTTGTTGTTTTTATAATCTGGATTTTAGCTTATACACTTCATTACCTTTGGTGCGAGAAGTTACCCAAATAAGAGTAAAAAAAACTTTGACCGGACATATTCAAATACCCAATATACTGCGTGGACATACAGAGGCTTCCACATCTTTTGCAGGCCTTCAATTGTTCTAGAAAGACTTGTCTCTCCTACATCGACCTCAGTGGCCTTATGATTATGGCCATGGAGGCCGATGTAGGAGAGTCAAGTCTTTCTAGAACAATTGCAGTACAAGATCTGGCACCGACAGTAAGCTTCCACCTTTTTTGTTTTGCCTTTTGTTCAGTGGTTTGTATCGGTAAAGGAGGTCGCTTGAATGTTTTTGGTCCAAGCTAGACTGAGTACGTCGATGTTTGTCATCAGATCACTTCATTGCACATTATTGAATGAGCAGATGCAACGCTGACAGAGACGCTCGAGTAGACTTCGTTAACTTTTGTTTATTTCATTGTCATCAGTTATGTTTAGTCATCTGAGCTCAGTAGAGTACAAGGACAAATGAAAAGGTTTATTGGGCCAGGATTACGTGACGATGGCTTCTGCTTTTTTGAATTATCGATATTATTGATCAAGACACTCTCTTCATTTTCATCTTATCAATCAATAATTTTGCTTTGTCTCATTATTATTATTATTATTATTATTATTATTATTATTATTATTATTATTATTATCTGCAATTTCACACTCGTTGCCTGGTGTTTACCACTGGAGGTTGAGGGACAGCAAGTCTCCTCAAGTCTCCAGCCCTTACTTTGCGTTACAGTTCCGCACCAGTTGCCCGGTGGTCATCGCTGAAGGTGAAGTGACAGTAAGTCTCTTCAGATCTTCAGCCCACGTCCCATCTCTCCCTCGCCTATCACGCCAGTGCTATGGTTCACAACTCCGTTACCATTTTCCTTCCTCCTCTGTTAGGCCACTGTTAACATTTAGTGTCGTAGACCTCATATTTCTAGTACTTTCCATGCAGTTCCTAGCAGTGCAGTGGTCTGTATAGTCTCAATCCTTCTTTTTATCCCGAGCTCCTCCAATCTCGCCCTCAGTGTCTTTTGGATAGTTCCCAGTGTGCCTATTATCACTGGTACTACCTTGACTTTCATGTTCCACATCTTCTCCAGTTCTCTTGCCAGGTCGTGGTATTTCCTTATTTTTTTACTTTATTTCTTATTTCCTCTGTGATCTCCTTCCTTTGTCCACGATTACAAGTTCTGGTCTTCTTGCTTGGATGGGGTGATCAGTTTAAATGTCAAAGTCTCTGTGTAACTTTTGGCTTCCTCCTCGGTTTGTGATGGCATTACTTGTCTGTATGGTTGAACCCCATTCTTTTCTCAGTTCCCAGTATATAACTGTTGCAAACCTGCCATGCTTGTTTCTGTACTCTTTCTGAGCTAGTTGACTACATTCACTGGTTATGTGGTTTACGGTCGATCCCTTTTTACACATTGACGGCAATAGGTTCTGTCAATTTTTGCCCTGAAATAGTTCGTCCCGATGCATTTGTTTACTATTTCTCTCTTCAGGTTTCCTTTGCTTTGCTATGTCCATGAGCTCTCATCTGCGACATTTTGTATCTACCTATTTAATTATCTGTATAGCTTTTTTTCTGTTCCCATTTTTTA
>OY735201.1:22962886-23062886 GCA_963457665.1 Thysanoteuthis rhombus
ATACGTACGTACATGCATACATACAGCCAGCCAGCCAGCCAGCCAGCCAGACAAAACGACTTTGAAAGTGAAGAAACGTATGTTTACTGTTTTAGCTGAAAGATTTTAATTAGGTAATAACGTCAAACTGATCAAAGAAGGGAAAGAATTGGTGGAATACTTTTTTTATTAATTGGAATAAAATGAAGGATGGGAGAATTGAAAAAAGATAGAACGTTACAATGTCTTTAGTTTTCGTATAAATAATAATTTCTATTGTTGCGAGGAAAGAAAACATGAAGTGGGGAAGGAAAAGGGAGTAAAAAGAAAAAAAATATAATGAATCGAATCTGTTTTAGGTTATGGAGTATTGAAAGAGAGAAAGGAATATAGAGAATGGTGAAAGGAAATGAGGAATCGATCACTTGAAAATGTTGAAGCGAAGGCAAAAAAAGAAATATACAGGGCCAGGAAGAAAGAAAGAAAAAAGAAGAAAAGGTAAAGAAAGAGGAGTCAAAAGAAAAAGGGGGAGAACGAGAAGGATGAAAATAAAGAAAAAAGAGAAATGTGAAAGGAAAAAGAAAAGTGAAAGAAAACAAAAATGAGAGAAAATATATCAAGTATTCAAAGTATGTTGTTGGACGGGCCTTTATCAAGGTTCGTTCTTATAAATGTAAGACATGACACTTACTCTGCCACACTGGCCCATGGCAAAGGATCTGCACCTTTAGTCTTACCGCTTAGTATAGTCCTTTTCGAACGCACCGGTACAGTCATGCACTTCTTCACTGAATGTAAGATTTTTTATCCATTACAAGACCCGTAGGAGCTTCATCAAAACCCCCATTACCCGTGAATTAGCACATTTCCGACTCAGTCTCTTTCAAGCCCCTCACGACGCTTGACGAGAAGTGTGACTTTCCCACTTAGAACTTACAGTTGCTTGTCTCCTATACATGTTGCCAACCAAGGCTGGAAAACCCAGTCTGCCTTGATATTTTCCCGGTGGCCAGAAAAGTGCTTAAATGAAAAGAGCCCCGCCAAATATTCTCAGCAAAAATCCCCCAAAGAAAAAAGCCCGCACAGAAAAAACCCACACAGCAGGATGCTACATTTTACCACAGAACAATATAAGATAATCGATTATAACGTTTCATTCGAACGTACTGTTTAAGTGAAAATGAGGATGTCCGGGCGCTAGAAGATGCCCTTTTTAGAACAATTCAACTGCTTACATTGGATTTTGATATCTGACCACGAAAATATGTTTTATTAAATATGTTTTTTAACAAATATTTTATCATAAATACAAGACTTATACCGAGAGAAAAAATGAAAAAAAAATAATTGTGAGGATTTGTAATACTTCACTGAATAAAGATTTGAAGAATAAGAAAAGAATGATAAGAATAAGAAAAGAGAATGTATTTTTCTTGGGAACTCTTCACAATAATTGTAACATACATCTTTTGTACACTAGGTTTTCTAATTCATTAATTGCTGGACTTACGCATTTCCCTTCGCATGCGTATTGTCATATCGTTGATCATCCCTTTTACAACAACCCTGAGAGAAGGAGCCACCTTCACTAATCAGAGTCTATATTTTCCTTATCACCTTGGGCTTCTGGCTGACCGACGGTAAAATCGTAAGCATCATACTATCGTCACTGGACTACTTCACAATCACTATCACAGATACCTCCTTGCGTTTAGATGTGAACAAACTTTTAGTAGTTAATATTACGGATTATCATAGGAGTCCCAATCAATTACACCTGAACTTACTAACCATGTTATATGTCAAATAATGACACACACACACGCTCACTCACACGCACACACACAAATGTGTGTGTTTATAGAGCTATCTAAAGTACCACGTTCAGTTTATATACTTTCTATAGTAATTGGTATGCATAAGATCGGTTAACTCAGACGATCGGCTAAAAGGGACATCTTCCCCACTTCTATTAGTCCGTTTCCGGGGGAAAAAAGTATTAAACGTATGGTAATCAATATTATTTAGATAGAGCTATATAATTGAATAAATAAAAATGTGATTTTTTTCCCCAAAACAAATGTACGTCTCAATTGGGAAAAATGATTTTTTTTTCTTCAGCGTTTTGTGCTTTATATATATATATATATATATATATATATATATATATATGTGTGTGTGTGTGTGTATTAATGTGTAATGGATGTATGAATAATCCGACAGAATGATTATAAATTGCGTTATGATATACAGAAACTCTCATTTGAAATGATCTCCCGTCGTTATACTTGACCTAGACGACGAAATTAGAATAATTGAAGAAAATGGGCCTGCTGCAGGAATCGAACCTGCAACCGATAGGGTAGCTGCTTCAATGTAGTGTTGCTCTCACCATTGAGTATAACAGCTGCCAGTGATGCAAAGGGCTGAATAACTACTTTCACTCAAAATTCTCATCTCGTTTATTCTTGGTCTATTCCTCTTTTTCAATGCAACAGTTGTGCATTAAAAATATGTATACATACGATTCAACAGAATGATTATAAATTGCGTTATATCATATAGAAACTCTTTGCATCACCAGTGGCTGTTCAGCTCAATAGTAAGAGCAATGCTACGTTCAAGCAGCAACCTTATCGGTCAAAGGTTCGATTCCAGCAGCAGCTGCATTTTCTTCAATAAAGAGGGGCGTCGAGGACATTATCAGATGAAAAAACAAACAACTGCATCTGATAGGTTTTATAATTGAGTAATTTCATTAAACGTTATTGTTTCGTTTTCTTATGTTCAAATGAAAAATAATTCTATTTTTTTTTTTCTGCATGAACTTTCCTATGGGTATAAGTGCAAGTGAATACAAACCGTGTCAACCGGAGTTTGTACTCGGTTCCCCGATACCATTTCCATTATGTTAACCATTATGCCACCCAAACCAGTTAGAAGTTAGACATGAATAATTAAAATGATGTGAGAGAATGAGAGAAAGGGTTAAATATTGAGGAAGGGAGTAGAGGGTCAGAAAAAAAAAGTATGTCTCCTTGAGAAATATACAAAAAAGTGAGAATCAAGAAAGGGGTTCAGACTGAGAGATGTATGGAAAAGAAAGACCAAGTAAGAAAAAGTTGATAAATAAAAATCTGCAACGGGACACAGAAGGAAACAAAAACAACAAATACAACTGTGTACAAGATACGTAAACTAAAGGCCGAAAGAAAAGGGAAAGATTCAAAGATTTTTAGTCTATGGAAAGCAAACACGGCACAGAGTAAAAGAAGTCTCAGCTTGCAAGTGGCGGGGCGAAAAAGAAGGGGAACTATTTGTGATATTTAAAAAGGAGCACACAGCAAAAAAAGAAAAAAAAAACAATAACGAAGGAAGGAATGACTTGGTCTGCCTAAGGTGAGCTTGGCATTTCAGACGATCACTATTTGATGAGTCATCTCTTTCCTTGAAGGGCGGATGCTTCTCAAAAAGAAAGAAAAAAAAAACGGACTTTACTATACAATTTTATATTATTTCACCGCATTTCTGTTTCGGTTTAAAGCATTATATACCCCTTACATATATTTGACGAATTCAACGGAATTAAATAATTATAAAATAGCGCAAAAGGTTGAAATCTAAATTTGAAGCCATTCTGTTAGTCCATTATTTTATCAGTGTGCAATTCTAGAAGAGAGGTTAACATGGCGTGTATATAAAATGAAATATTCTATTTGGACATTTAAAGCGACGCACTGATATAACCCAGAAAAATATGTTCTTTGTGTGGATGCATGTATGTATGTCTGCATGTACAAAGTCTGTCCATAAAGAAATTGAACTTTTTAGAAGTGATTTTGACTTTCTGTATAAGATATGCATCAGTCTACGTTGCTCAGTTTTTAAACTACACGTGCCAAGTTAAACAATAGAGCATCTTGAAGAGATGTGTTCATGTGAAAATCTGTTTCAAATGAGGGAAAACGTTTCTGAGGACCCATGTAGTTTTATAAAAGGCCATTTCCTGAATTTTGATTTGTAAATATCATTGTATAATGTTCAGTGTCTGTGATTCATATTCACCATTGATTTGGGTAAAATTCTAGAAATTATTCAGAGTATAGAAGAGGTTTTCGTTCCGATGGGATAGATTTACATTGAAATTAAACCTGGGGGTTAGAAACCGTTTATTAGCCAAGTTGTTCAATGAGTGCGTTTGGAAAATCGGTTAATACAGGTATTTTGTATCATAATGAAGCTCTTCCTGGATTGCCAATTGAATTTTCTCCAATTGAAGAGTGCAACATCTTTCAGAAAGTATGCATATTCTTGAAAAGGTCGTCCTGCTTTTACATGAAATTTAGAGTGTGTGTGTGTCGGTGTGCTAGCACAAATCTTTAAAAAATTGATTTTACACACACACAGATTTTAATGGCTGCTTTGCCGTGGCCACTCATTGATACGACAAAAATAACCAATACACTAAAATAGTGCAAGCACTTGTTCTATCACGTCATCTGCTCTTTCTTGTAACCAAGTGATATACTTATTCGAATGCTTTCCGAATATTAGAAAACCGTCATCCAAAACTGTCAACAAAAAGTTTCTTTGAAGTAATATTGGCTATCTATCTATCTATCTATCTATCTGTCTGTCTATCTATCTATCTATCTATCTATGAGTTATGCTTGTTAGCAATGGAAATGGAGAGGATGAACACTTAGTTTATCATATTTAGAAAAGAAGTTTATTTTGATTATTGACACACCATCCCACCCAAAACAGCCTCTTTAGGGGGAGAACGGATTCACATTGTGAGTTTATGCTTTATTGATTTTAAATGTTTGACCGGCAGCATTCGCGCTTGTTTTATGGAAACCCAGATTTTTCTTGGTGATCACAACCCAACAAATGGCGAGAGGATCGATTTATCCTGTGGTTATCCCTCTTTTCCATTTTTAATTGATCATCTCTAACCCAACATGCTACCAAAAGATGTTGGTCATAAGACGGTTTTTATTGTGCGACTAACCTATTGTTGATCGAATACTTTCCTAATTTATTGTATCTGTCTGATACTGTTTTGTCCTGGTCAGATTGTAGCTGATACATTCAGACCAGAAGTAGGGAAATTGTAGCCTTAAGGCTGCATACGGCCTCCTAAAGGATCACAGCCTTCTACGGCATTGTCGAAGAAAATCGGAATTTCTTTTATAAAACCTATTAATTCACAACGTTGGCAGTTATAAATTTAAAAAAAATAGTCCGTAGTATATCTCGGAATTTTTGAGATGAGGTATTATTATTATTTCTATTGATATTCGGACCATCCTCATCTTGGTTGTTTTTCATACAACGTTTCAGCCGTTGCATTCTACGGCCTTCGTCAGGTAAATAAAGGGTTCGGATCGTTACTTCCCCAAATCTACCAGATGATACCTGACGAAGGCCGTAGAGTGCAACAGCCGAAACGTTGTATGAAAAACAACCAAAATGAGGATGGTCCGAATATCAATAGAAATAAAATAGTCTCTAATCTTATATTTTTTGCATAGATTTACATTGGAATAAAATGTTGTACCAAGTCATTATTATTAGGTATTATCAGTAAGTATCTGGATTGTTATAATTCGATCGACTTAATTTTACGTTTGTCTTGTCCCAAGTACTAACTCACGATGTTACTGTTATCATTAAATTGACCTCGGCTCAACTTGATTTGTACTTGTGGCTGTGTCTAAGACTTATGAACCCTCAAACTTATCTTTTATTATCTCATAGGTGATCTGGAATCTCGATTGATACATTTGATGTACAAATCAGTGGCATCTTCGTTACTCCAACAGTTCTATTATGTCTGAAATTTGCGATTTGTGGTATGTAAGGTGGTAAGAGCATAATTTCAGAAGTAGTAGTTGTATGATTGAATTCGTACTCTCCAATCTGGGCAAAGACTATTTAACTATATTATGAAATATGTATACATATAACCTTGTGACAGAACAAATTAGACTTACTTGATATCAAAAGTATATGAAAATCATAAATTAGGAATGAATTCAAGAAATACTTATCATATGAAAATAAATGCAGAAAGACGAATGATAGAAAAACAAGAAGCAAAAGATCTAAAATAAAAGTTAGAGGAAATAATTAAAATGTATGAACGAATCTGACGAAAGAGAGAAAATGTATAAAAACATAGAGAATGAAAAAGAGCAACAGAAGCCAAAAAAGTTTAAAAACATTGGATAAAAAAGAAAGAGAGGCAAACGGGAAAAAAGAACCGGGAAAAATCACTGAAAGAAGATTAAATCTACATTCACCCCTCTCACTAAAATAGGAATAAAAATTGTTGTGTACAAGGAAGGATAGGATGATCAAAATAAGAAACTGTAGAGCATCAAAAGAGAACATGAAATAGAAGTGCAATATAAAAGCTAGACAAGGTAGAAGTTTGCAATTATCTGCTAAGCCCTGGGATAATGGAGCAAATGCTTCTTTTTTATGAAAGAATTTATTGGCCAAGTCAGTTACGAATAATGTATCGGATTCGAATTACAAATTACATTAGTGTTCTTCCTGATTCCATCACTGTCATACAAATCCTTTCTCTTTGATTAAATGCCTGCAAGAAATCAGGCAATTCTTTACCGAATTCAGTCCACAGCGCCAGATTTATGTGTTCCAACTGCAAACATTTAAAGTTTTTATTTTTATTTTTTTCTATTTGTTATTATCAGATTTACACTCTTAGGCAAAACATGAGCCTGGTACTTTCGATCATAGAAAAAGATCTCGGCACCATAGAAGCATATGGGTGCACAGATGAATGGGACAACATTTACAGTGTTAACAATTATTGGACAGCTCGACCAAACGGCTCGAATATAACGTACTCTGCACATAAACACTACGTGCACTGTCCTAGGTATTAGACAATGGTCTAATACTTTGACAGTTAGTTCTACTAGGCGAGAATTTGCCCTGTGTTGTAAAATATTGCGTCTTTTTCTTCTCATCAATAAACTAATCTGTTCGTAAATCGTTGTATTTTTATGTCATGTATGTAATTGTTGAGATTGCGTTTTTCGGCTGATTTTGTGTGGTAACATTCTTTTCTCGTATTAATTTACTGAGTCCTTCAAAAATAAAAATAAAATGGTATTGTTCATTTGAATAGAGGCGGAGACAATAGTCGAGTAATTCAAGTTTAGGCAAGTATATAGGATGCATAAGAAAACATAAATCATGCAAAACATATACAAATATGATTAAATGGTAACCACCCAACGCTATGGTTCTTATAGTGGATTTTGATGTAAGTATTCACGTGCATTTAGCATTTATAGGAAGAAATAGATCGTGCAAAAACATATACAGATATAATTAAACCTTTAGCACGTGATGCTATGTCTTTTATAACGGCCACATCTTAAGGATGAAATGTAAAGGTAGACGCAATCTCTTTTCAGATCCAAGATTTCAGGAAGATGTTAGTCAATTTTTTCCTAAAGAAAATATTGCATATTTTTTTCTTCGTTTCCGATGGAAGTGTGTAGCGAAAAAGAAAAAAAATCCGCTCATCACGCGAAGGACGAACGGGCCATTAGTTCTAGCCACAACTGATTGCTTGTTGGGTCGGTTGGCCAATCACAGTGTCCCTTATGAACAACTTTGATGTCGTTCTCTCATCTTATGGACACCCCAAGCATCCGCAGAAGGGAAATTCACGTTGTATAATAACAGCAGAGAAAAGACGCTGGTACACTCCGGATATTTTACCTCATTAGCAGTCGGCAGAATGCGGCTACTAAATGGTGTAGATAAAGGGTTGGTGTTCACGTAGGATAGATGACTGAGCGACCAACTACTAACGATGAGAGTTTTAGTAGAATTTTGGATACATGATGCTGATCCCTGAATTTTTCCATGGAAATTCTTCTTTCAATGTTTTCTACTCCTGTTTGAATTTGTCCCTCTCATCTGTGTTCAGCATATATTTTTTGCATAGTGTTTTCAATCTTTGTTTAAGTTTTAGTGATTTCAACAAACAGTTGAATTCACGATGGAATTTTTGAAAACCCCTCGAACGTGTGCTGCGATTCAAATTTTCTTTGATTTTTGTGTCATGATGGAAACACTTTTCAATGTTATAATACAACGCTCACATGTGTGTGTGTGTGTGTGTGTGTGTGTGTGTGTATATATGTGTAAAATATCAGACTGATAAGAAAAGAGAGATGAGTGTAGTTTTCAAGCAGAATTTAAAAGTAGCTGTGGTTCTTTTGGCTTGTATCATTGTCAACCCCCTACTCTGGGGTTGACTTAATTTTCCACTGATATCGACAATAACAAAGAAAACAAAGCTGATCCTCACCAACATTAGAACCCTTCAATGTTACTTAGGAAGCTGACATTTACCATAAAACTTTATTTCAACTACACTAAAAGATTGCATTTCTCTCAAAGGATGTGCAATCTCAACGTCTGTATTATAAGCGAACAAAGTTGCTGCTTTTTGTCCAATAGCCATCAGAGCGCACCCCACGGAGATAAAAGCGATGGTGGTTGCCCTCAAGTCAAATTCTCCTTAGGTTCTCATAGAGGCTTCGGTTGGCCATGTTAAAGAGTAACGTAATTAACAAGTATTCCCCGAAGCTGGTTTATTTCTGTATGGTAGATAATGGGCATTACTCATTGTGAGGTTGGGTGATTTTCAAATGGTGGTACTCATAAAATCTTTATGGATAACAGTTTGCCTACTGCATTTCTACCAGCATTATACAATAATAAATTTCACTATTTTGGAAGGGTCCACTCAAGGAACAAAGCACCCCAGCCCACTTATCTCCAGCGACCCCCTGGAGGCAACACATTGATGATCTGTCATCAGTAATTCAGGTGTTTAACACTGTTGTTGTATACTGCAGTAAGAGCGTTGGGAGCTATCCGATAGTTGAGAGAGTTGCATATTTCTAACTTGTAATAATTGTCTTCATCCAAGTTGAGACAAATGCTGATTTTGAAAGCAACTAGCAGTCTTCAAAATGCAGCAATCTTCCAAACACAATATGTCTGTACCAAACAAACGTAGGCTAAGAAAAGAAAAGTGCAACTATTGATATCAAGACAAATACCCCGGGAAAAATTACCCCCATATGACAACTGCCTTCTTAATGATTGCTCCTAAAATAGATAAATGCCTATGGCAATATTCTCCTGGACAATTTCCCATGGATCTGATCATTAACATGGTCAACTACTTTCAATAACTTTACCTATACTTTCTAGACACTATGCAACTGTCAGAAGAAATTATCGGGATGCAAATGTCCGGTGTCAGTTTATTATTATGAGCTGTTTTTGAATAGAAAATAGACTAGAATAACTGTTAGTTTTGGAGGGAAATATTCTAGAAAAGTCAACATTCAAATCAAGAGTGCTGGAATTTAAAAAAAAATTCATAATGAACAACCATTTTATCAAATCGATAATCGACAGAAATCATTCCTTGTTTATTCTTAGGAGTGTCATATTTAAACATCTTACACACTGAAGTTCACATTGATAGGTATTCGGCAATTATTTTGCGGTATTGTCGATTATCACAAATCATTTTGCTACAGAATGAAAATAAAATTCCAACTCCTGTCAAATTTTTGTGGACGCCAATATCTGAGGAAGATTTCTTTTTAAGGGGACAACGCATATCTTTTCTCTATACTTATCAAATCAATGCATAAAAAATATTTTCGTTGAGATAAAACCTCTGTAAGGATTCTAGAAATCGAAAGTTGCATTTATATTTATTTAGTATTTTTCAGATTATGAAGACAAAGGTCCTGGCAACGTCACTTCCAACAACAGCCACAACAACTGGAAAAATGATGATAATTTTGATATGGTACTCCTGGGAATACAGCCATTACAAATAGTAGCAATGATGATGAAGAAAATAATAAATATCAGTACTTTTGAAGTCAGATTTCATTTATATACATGTTCACCTCGTGGAAAGTTTTGGATAATTTTTTTGTTTGGATGACCGCTTTGGATGAGAAAGGAAGTTTCCATCTCGTTCATTCAATGTCAATGTGTTTTTAGTTTCCGTTCTGTTTATATTTGTTGGTTTATGTGAAAAAGAAAGGAACAAAAACAACAAAAAAATAGGAAGGAAGGAAGGAAGGAAGGAAGGAAAGAAGAAAGAAAGAAAGAAGGAAAGACAGAAAGGAAGAAAAAGATAGAATTATAAGGGAATAGAAATAAAGAAAAACGAAAGGAAGTGATAAAAGCTATGAGAAAATAGACAGAAAGGAAGAAAGAGAGAAAAAAAGAGATGAAAGCTGAAAGGAAATAAAAAAAGAAAGAAATGGACAGAAATCGAAGGGAAGTAGAAAGAAAGAAAGACAGAAAGAAAGAGACAAAGGCAATGAAGAAATAGATTAGAAAGAAAGAAAAAGAAAGAAAGAAAGAAAGAAAGAAAGAAAGAAAGAAAGAAAGAAAGAAAGAAAGAAAGAGAAAAGCTAAAAGGAAATAGAAAAAAGAAAGAAATAGACAAAACTAATAAAGAAACATAAAGAAAGGAAGGATGAAAGAAAGAAGCAAACACACCAAGGAAGTAGAGAGAAATAAACAGAGACGGAGGTTATAGACAAAGGAAAAAAGAGAGAAAGGAAGAGGGAAAGAGAACAACCGACAAAAAATAAAAAGTAAACAAAGATGGAGGAAGAAATGTTGCAGCATGCATGTGAGATCGTTTCTATTCGTGTGTATGCACCAGTAGGTGTACACGTATGCTTGTATCTGAGCATTTGTGTGTACTCATCTCTACGGGCATTCACTTGTGTGTATACATGCATTCGTGTGCATGTGCTTGAAAATGTAAATGTGTGTGTGTGTGTGTGTGTGTGCACTCTTTTACGCGTTCCATTTAGGATTATTGCTGCAATGCCACCTATTCTGATTCGATTAATTTATATTTCTGAAATGAGTAAAAAATTCTATTTTTCTATTTTATTGTCCTTTTATCACGGCCATTGGAAAACATTTTTGTCTGGATTCATTAAAACATAATGAAAAGCTGTATTGGTTACATCCGATTAATTCTTGTGGAGTTCAACTGAAAAACAGAAGAAAGAGCCAAAGATATTAAATCAATTACCCGCGTCTGTGCGAAAAGGGCATAGATGTTTTTATCCACAGAAAATGCACATAGTGTCATTACTTACCGAATGATTTGGTGTGAAGGATTTAATGAATTATAGTGCACTGTGGCGTTCGATATTTTTAGATACAGAGGTCAATTTCCGTGCCGAATTACCTAGGAGACACTCTGAGTTGCCCCAGTGCAGATTTGCGACACTTCAAGTATGCCATACATTTTACATAAACCCTTCTGCTACATTGATCAGCTAAACCTAATTTGAACCTCTTTGTTGATCAATAATTACATACATACATGATTATAAATTGCATTATAGTATATAGAAACTCTCATTTGAAATCATCTCCTGTTATTACACGTTATTGGGCTTAGATAACGTAAATAGAATGAACAATTAAAGAAAATGGGGCTGCTGCAAGAATCGAACCTGTCACCAATAGGCTTGCTGCTTCAACATATCGTTGCTCTTACCATTGAGCTAGACAGTCACCATTAGTACAAACGCCAGAAAAAAAAAAGATTAAAATATTTGAAGTCCAAATTTTAATCTTGTTTATTCACGGTCTATGTCTGCTCCATTTGTTTCTTTTAACACAGGCATTTATATCTTTTAGAAATGGATACATGACCCGACAGGATGATCATAAGTTGCATTACACAATATTGAAACTCTTATTTTCCCAGGAAATGCATTTTTTTCACCTAGACAACGATTCCTTAACAGTTTATTCTGTTTACGTCGTCAAAGCCAAATTATTCATTCCACATGAAAATACAGGAGATACTTTCAAATTAAAGTTTCAATATTCTGCAATTCATAATCATTTTGCTTGATCATATATATATATATATATATATATATATATATATATATATATATATATATATATATATATATATATATATATATATTTCTATTTTTTAATAATAATAATAATAATAATAATAATAATATATATATATATATATATTGCCCACACCTGTCCACGGACCCCTAACATTGCTTTTTAAATACTATACAATTAATCAAGCAGTGAAAATGGAGATGGGCTGGTTACTTACCAAGAAGGAATAGCAACAGATCGAGCAGAATTTTAACAGGTTGTTGCTAATGGGACAGTTAACGAAGGAGGAAAAGACCAGGTACAAGGTTGAACAATGAGATAGAAATGTTCTCTGGTAAAACTTGGCACAACGACAGTTGTCATGGAAGGAGATGGGGAAAGCATTTTTTCCAGCATATATATATATACACATATACATATACATATAACTCTAGGATAACGGCCATCAATAACGTTAACGATGCAGGATTTGTCGATTAATTTTAGATAATAATGTTTTATTTACAAATGAAAAAACGAAATCGTGAAAAATCTCTTTCCGTGCGTATCATTGTATCTAAAGTGCTTCAATGATAATCCGCATTAAGTTTTGCTCGTTTTTCCTTTTCTCACCATCATTTTCTTCATTTTCCCTTTCATTCCTCTCTTATTCACATTTTTCAACAATCTATATGACTATTTTGCGATTATTTGTTATGTAACTTTTTTCTTCCTTCTTTTTTGGAGAACAAAATGTTGTATAGACATATGCTGCGACCATTTCTGAGATCGGTGGTCGACTGCTTTAAGTGGGAAATGTTTGTTCGGCAAAGGAAATTTTTATCATCATCAATTCAATGGAATTTTGTTTGTATGCATATATATATGTGCATGCGTGCGCATGTCCTCTCACTGATATACGTATGCATATGTTTATTCTCATTATTTCTCCGTTTCGTAAGATTTCATTTCTGATTTCAAACTTTGCGAAAAAAAGGGCCATAATATATAAACATATACTTCTGAATTGTCCCTGTTAGCAGATGTTATTTAAATCACTCAAAGTTATTCACCAAGGAAAACATAATAAAACTTATAAGAATTACAATACTGATTTATGTCGTCAGAGCCTTTTTGGCCAAGAACTTTTCATTTTCTTATTCTATAAATCAAATTTATCTAATGTTGATTACTTAGTATGTTATATGCATTTACATTTTTGTTCCTGAACAATGAACTTTATTCTATGATGCTTGAGAAGTATTAAGCATACCATTTACGTCATTCAAACTATTTTTCAGTTTATCACAAACTCTCCCTAGATAGCTCTTCAAATATTTTTGTAAATTCAATTGATATATATGTATGTATGTATGTATTTGTGCGTGTGTGTGTGTGTGTGTGTGTGTGTGCATGTATTATTGAGAAATGGATATATAATCTGGCAGAATAATTATAAACGTGTGATATAGTTTTAAATCCTATTTCAAGTGTCTTCCCCTTATTTCACGGTGAATTTGACTGCGTAAATACAATCAAAATTTAAAGAAATGGGCTGTTGCAGGAATCGAACCTGCAACTGGACAACCCACTAGTAAGTCAGAGGACCAAATATCTGCTTTACGTCTAAATCTTGTTTACTGTCCATTTCTACGCTATTGTTTCTTGACGTACACAACCGTACAATGAGAAATGGATATATGATTCGATAGAATGATTACAGAATGTTGCATTCATTATTATTTTGTCGTATTATATATATTCTATATTTAAGCAGCCATCTTTCATTCATGCATATCTAGTTGGATAAGATGGACGAACAACATCCTGTTTCAGCACAATAAAACGTATGTTCTGATCCGTAAAGTGTAATGAGTGTCCAAAATCCTTATTACCTAGTACTTCCAGCTAAACGAATAGTTCTTTTAAGGTTTCTGATAATGCCACAATGATTTAACTGCAGTGCATTTGGCTTACATATACACGCTTTCAGATATAATTCTTATTATGGTTACAAGGATAAGATAGGAGTTTTTGACTCAGAGCTAATGTAATTAATCCGGGGAAAGAATTCCTTTCAAACAAACAACTAAATGAATCGTTTCCAATGGCAGAAGAAAGGGAAGAAACATTGACGTTATATTTTGATTCATTATCAAGGATCAACGGTGGCAGATTGAAAAAAATAGTCGAGTCCAGATGGTTGAAAGCCAGAGAGGTCAAGAACAATACAGTAGTATTCCGAGTTGAGATGATTATGAAGCCTTAGTTCCTCTACGTGTTACGTGAAGAAGCATTGGGCCAGAGGTTAGTTCGGGGCCAGAAAGACAAAGTGTTGGGGTCAAGGGTTGCCGTTCTTCTCAGTTTTAGTGATTGATATTGGGGGAGATTTCAATCAAGGCATTGAATCGGATGGGAGGGGGGAGCTATAAAGGCAGAAAATACACTATCTTCATAAAGTGGTTCATTGAAATACTATTATCCATGACGCTGTGCATGCATATGTGAATATATTCACACACACACACACATATACAAATACGCACGCACAAGTCTACGGTATTAGTGATTAAGAATGTGAAAAAGAAGATCAAGAAAACATGTGTTATATCACAATTTTGGTTAATGTCATTGAGATAAATCTTTATGCATTTCTCTGTGTAATCGGCGTCATCAGAAAGTATAACCTTTGCATGTTGGGGTTGAAGCAAATAATTGAAACAAAAGTTTGTTGGTCGTGTCCTGGTGAAAAGGAGAGGGTGTAACCCTGATGAAGGTAATAGGGTCAAGCCAGAGTAATCTCGAGCTGATGAGGTAAAGGTGTTTATATAAGATAGATTGGTGTTTACAAACATATGTGTATAGAAAGGTACTTGCACGTATTGCTCCTAATCTGGTTCAGGTACTTGGAATTTTCAGAGATATTCCTAAAAAAAACTTTTTTTTAATTAATTACCGATCAATTTTATTGATTTAATCGAATTAGAATTTTATTTTCATCTACCTCATTGACATATGGATTCACACTTTGTACAGCAAATCGATAATAATGGTTTCAAATTCCCATTCATTTTCATCACATTTTGTCGATGAATTTTATCAAAGACTATTTTTGCTTTATTTTAATTCCCATTGGTACATGTATACAATTTATGATTGTTCACTTGAAAAATAAGGTAATTATGTTTCATATTGGCTCAGTAAATGGTTAAAAGCGAGAATACAAGAATAAAATCGTCTTTCACAAGAGTCAAAAGATGTCCGTATTGGAAATCTATATTCTGATATAATTGTACTTTCTATTTTTCAAATCATCGATTTCTATTTTATTACGTCTCGTGGTGATTAGTTGTGCCTGATTAGATTGTAATAAATTCTCTTTGATAATTAGATAATAATGAACCAATTAAGATTAAGAACAAATACTCAACTTCAGGCCGTACGGAACTGAAGGTAATATCATCCCTAATTACGTCACTGAAACAGTTTATAAGACGTAAGGCAATTGAAAATACAGCTTCTTAATCCTAAACAGAAATAAACCAAGAATCAATCGAATCATATATAAATCTTTCTCTGTCTGTCTGTCCGTCTCCTCTCTCTCTCTCTCTCTCTCTCTCTCTCTATCTATCTATCTATCTATCTATCTATCTATCTATGAGTGTATGTATGAGTGTGCTCAATTAGAAAAAGTAACCGTTAAATCCAGGAAGCGTTTGTTTCTATGAGCTATATAGTAGTTTGTAGTGATGATTTTTTCAGAAACTCATCTGTGAAAATACCATTTTTTAATAGTAAAAAAACTGTCTTTCAAGATTTTGGCAGGACAGTTATCGTAAAACAATACGGAGATGTAAGATAAAATTTTGATATAGTATTCTAGTATTTCGATGTCTAAAACATCTTTTCATTAGAACGGATGGACTCTTCTCTGGTTTCAGTTCATTCGAAAAGAGTTTTCTTAACCGAAAGGAATCGATATAATGTTTTCTTTGTATTTCACTATATATATATATATATATATATATATATATATATATATATATATATATATATATACACACACACACACACACACACACATATATATATATATATATATATATATATATATATATATATATGTATACTATAAATGTTGTATAAGTTCGGAGCTCTATTTGAAATGTCCCCCTGTTATTACACAGTTAATGTATCATCTGGAATGGACTGTGAAAACAGAATAAACAATAAATGAAAATGATACAATGACCAAGTAATAACGGGAAATCATTTCAAATAAGATTTTGAATATGTATGATATAACGCAATTTATAATCATACACACACACACACACATACACATGCAAACAGACACACATATATATATATATATATATATATATATATATATATATATATATATATACACACACACACACACACACACATATATATATATATATATATATATATATATATATATATATATGTATACTATAAATGTTGTATAACTTCGGAGCTCTATTTGAAATGTCCCCCTGTTATTACACAGTTAATGTATCATCTGGAATGGACTGTGAAAACAGAATAAACAATAAATGAAAATGATACAATGACCAAGTAATAACGGGAAATCATTTCAAATAAGATTTTGAATATGTATGATATAACGCAATTTATAATCATACACACACACACACACATACACATGCAAACAGACACACACATATATATATATATATATATATATATATATATATATATATATATATATATATATATATATATATATACACACACACACACACACACACATATATATATATATATATATATATATATATATATATGTATACTATAAATGTTGTATAACTTCGGAGCTCTATTTGAAATGTCCCCCTGTTATTACACAGTTAATGTATCATCTGGAATGGACTGTGAAAACAGAATAAACAATAAATGAAAATGATACAATGACCAAGTAATAACGGGAAATCATTTCAAATAAGATTTTGAATATGTATGATATAACGCAATTTATAATCATACACACACACACACACATACACATGCAAACAGACACACACATATATATATATATATATATATATATATATATATATATATATATATATATATATATATATATATATATATATATATATATATAAGCTGGACTGTAATAATATCTTGTATTTTTATGTGACATCTATGTTGTTATTTGACTTCATAAACCATAAATATTTTGATTCCTGGCAAGGTCCAGATATTCATCAAGATTTTCATTATCTTTCAGATTTACCCCGTAACCAACCCGAATGTCGACGCCCGCTATCTGACAGATATTTTTTTTAATCATTTTTGTTAAAAAGGGTCAACAAACAATGTGTCTTCCTGATAGTCATTCATGTAGCGGAGACGCAGAACCAAACCAAAAGATTGACTCTCAAACAAAGAGACATGCAATGTGCACAAGAAAGAACCATGCTTAATATTGCTGGAAAAATCACTGAGTCGGAAAGTATATGAAAGAAAATACGGGATTCAGATATAGAATCCATTATACAACTCCTGGGACTATGGGAAGGCTGTGTTGCACGAATAACAGACGATCACTGGATTCACGACGTGGATCCCCAAAGTCATATGCCAAATTGTTGCCTATTGATGGCGTGACAATTCAGACGATTTCGGGAGATATTGTCACCACAATGATTGCGATAGAGAGATCAAGCGAATATTGGGGGAGGTCATTGTCCAACGACGGACGTTACAATAATAATAATAATTATTGATCTACTCCTGGCTTTGATTTGTTGATCTGTGTGAATTTGAAATTTTCCATTAATCGGATAAAAAAGACTTTGCACACCCTATTGACTACTTTGTAAACGTACACTTTTTGGTGAATGATGTCATTCAAACGTCAGCCATTTTACTAAGTGATCGAATCATGTGTTTTCAAAAAGTGTTCTGGTCAATCTTGAGGTGCGAAAAGTATCGTTGGCTCCATTAATCTTCTGGTGCTTGGTATCAATTCTGTCTTCAGGTTATACTATTTATTCACATGTTCCCTCGTTATAAACTTTTACTCGTTTGCGAAACTCTTCAATATATCCATATCATTGTTGCTTTTGCCCGTTTTTTTTTTCATCCATTTTCAAGTTTTTATTTACAATTAAGGAGATTCTTTGATAAATCGAGTATAGGATTAAGAATTCTACTTGTAAAAGTAGAATTTATGAATAATTCTAACTTATATTCGAGAATATATACTATCACTTATAACCCAGAGTCAGTTTATTAGGAAAAAAAACTTATGAAAAGGACACAGCCTCGTGCTCATTTGATTAGCCTCCAAGTGCCAACATTGGGTTTGCTATCGTAAAGTCAGGTACGCTTTCTCAAGCTACTGTTAAGTACTAAATTTAGAAAACATAGTTTACTGAATATCAAGATGAAATTAAATCACATGTAAATTTCAACGACAATTGATATCAGTTATTGCTGAATTCACTTGCTCACATATAGCACGTGGATGATTTTTTTTCATCACAGACAGGACAGAAGCATGTTAAACCAAAAAGAGCGGAGTTGAAGACCAGAAAATAATTTTCATCGCAGAGGACTTCCCGCCAACCATTACGCACATATGTTGTCAAGCTAGTTCCAGCTATATACCTTTGTTGTTTATATCATGATAAAATTTTACGCTGAAAGATGAACCTATCCAAGTCGTTCAGTTATTCTTATTTGCGTAAACTGTATATTCGGATTATTAATTGCATTCAATTTAGCCACTAATCGATTGACACTCGTTTGCATACTTGAAATAAACTATGGTTATTTCAATAATTTTTCGTGGAAATGATTTGTGACAATTTTTCTAGAGATCTTACGTACATTATTTGGTCACGGTTATTTTGCATTTCTTTTTGCTGAAAAACGTTATACAAACGGTTACAAATATTGGACACTCGTTTGAAATAGTGCAAACATTTTACGAACATTATTCACCCGTTTGTGCACAGGTTGAACGTCAGAAAAACAGTAGATGAACGTTCGTGGACGCTTGTTTCTGTATGGGTGTGTGCACAGGAGAAATTGATCCAAAGAAGAGTTTCTGCTCTTTGCTCGTACCAGGAACATTGTCAATGTAACATAGTTTTTTTTTCTGTTTTCAAGTGGGTCTGTCTGTCTGGCAATCTTTGTATGTGCCACACGTACCGGCCGCATCAGTAGAGAAAAAGGGATGAAAATTAACACATTCATTCCTTATTTTGTCTAAAAACTTTTTTTTTGAAAATGCCCTTGAATTTAGAATAAAAGTTTATGCTTAATCGGTCAATTGATTTGTGCCCGACACTGATGATTGTCCTTTTGAAATTCTTTTAGTAATCACTGCCCAATAAAAGGAGAGAGAAGATTCTAATTCATTGATCAGTCCTTTTTTCATTCTTTTAATTGATCACCAACAAAGCATGATTCCAAACCATAACCAATGTAACTAAAAGAGGTAACTTTTAGTGCCGTTGTTTTCCTCATTACCTTCGTAAAGGCATTCTCCTTGTTGTTTTTTCTCCCCCATTCCTATTTTTATTTATACCGTTGCCATTATTTTTGGAAGATGGCTTATTTACTCCTTTCATTCAGGCATGAAGCACTCTAAGTCATCTATCCAACTTTAACAACGACTTTATCAAACAAGGAAAAGAACAACTGCATAAAACATTGGATTGAAACAATATTATGACAACAAAAGAAATGCCGTTTCAGATGATGGGACGATTTGTTGTTACTGCTTCCGAATGAGATGAAACCCAGCACAAATGATGGTCATTATGATATCAGCACCAACAGAGCGGATGAGAACAAAGTGAAGGAGATACAATCTATGTCTAGGTGAGATATTTGCTTTAATTGGCTCGATCACTTTATGAAACAAGCCTGTCTGCTTCAGGATTAAAGTTCACTCCTACTTCTATTCTGACTGAAGATGATTACTGCAAATTTTGTATTGTATGTATAATAGATATAGAATTATTACAAAATTTTTGTAAATATGTGAAACTTGTCAGTTTGGCTCAGTTGGTAAGAAAACAGTTATCAAGTTTAATTGATGCACACCTTGTGAATCGGAGTAAGGAGTAATGATTTAATTCACTATACCGTGAGGCAATAATTGAGAAACTGAGTGGCAGGAACCGAGGGGGGGGAGATGTAACGACAGACAATTGAGTGTAGATACAATTGAGCGTCAGACTATTAAAAAAATCAAAAACGTAAAAAACAAAACGTGTTTTTGCGTATATACTGCATACATTGATTTACTCTCAATATTTGTATAAATCAAATATACTTTTTTTCATATGTTCGTTACAAGTTTTTTGTTTTTAATATCCTATATATATATATATATATATATATATATATATATATATATATATATGTGTGTGTGTGTGTGTGTATGTGTATATATATGCAACTTTTTATATTTCACCAATTTTCTAATTTCATATATACGCCATGTAAATTCTATTCTTCATCTTCATTATAGTTTATTGACAAACTTCTACTATTGGAGTTGACTTTCTTTTCCTTACCTAACAACAGAGACGTCAAGTTAAACTTGAAAGGATTTTTTGATTAAAATGAATTACTTTTCTTTCTTCTTTTATCGTCACTATAATTTGTTTTCTTTTTCTTTCTCCTCTTAATTTCTCAGTACTAACCGTCCATAGTACAAAGTTAAAAATTTGCACAGTAGGGAAAACACTGTTTTTTGTTTTTTTGAAAGTTCGGATTAGCAGATGAAATAGCCGCATTTTTCTATCTATCTATGTCTTACGTGAACAGGCTGCAACGATGGGGTCAGAATTGAGTTTGACCCTGGAGCAGCCAATTTTGTTAATCATCTTTTTGTATTTAGCGTTTGTATTAATTTTATAAACAGGTCTGGGAAATTAGACCTTAAAAATATAGACAGATGATACCAGTAGTCAATCATAATCATAACTATAGTTGTATGAGTTTAACTTTATATAGTTAATAGATGCATTCCATAGGTGAAAACTTAATTTTAAAAAAATATGTACCTTATTTGCAGAAATATACACGCGAGAGGAAAAGGTCCAGCAACTACTACTACTACCAAGAAGAAGAAGAAGAAGAAGAGGAAGAAGAAGAAGAAGAAGAAGAGGAAGAAGAAGAAGAAGGAGAAGGAGGAGGAGGAGGAGGAAGTGAAGAAGAAGAAGGTGAAGGTATGAAAATGTACAGCTTGGAGGAATCTTGTGAATCTTGGGTGACAAGTCATACAAGCGTCGTTTTACCGGCAGCAAGAGCCATGGTGTGAAGGAAGTCCCTTCAAGGTTAAGAATGAAGCCCAGCTCTTCCGATTCTGGCCCTAAAAATAATTATGCACTGGTCTGCAATTCATGAATAACATCATATTGCTCATGGCCGGAGACATATTTTTTTATATTCTTATTGACCGGATATTAATAAATTTATTAACGTCAAATAACAATAAGAATTTCTACGAGGAACGTTTGAGTCTTCGAACGACTGAGGCTGGGGGTCGGTGATAATCTTTTTTCTTGTGATTTTTCTTAGTTATTTTTTCACCCTGAACCGAAGCCGCTATTTTCGTTGTGCTCGTCATCCGGTTCTTTGTATTTTACTGTCTACATGCCTGTCAAATCCAATCAGATTCTTCGTTTTCTGTCGCTTTCCAATCAGCTTCTATTTAAGAGCAAATCCCTGTCTCACTTATCTATGTCAGGTTCTTTCTCTACTCTCCTCTCCATCTTTCTATCTCTCTCTCTCTCTCTCTCTCTCTCTCTCTTACATATTCATCGACATACAATTAGATCTATCTAGAGGAGAGTAATTATATTAATCTCTGTCTATCTGCCCCCCTCTCTCTCTCTCTCTCTCTATGTATATATGTGTATGTATGAATTGCGTAATATTGTATAAAAAAATATTTTTTGAAACGATGTCCCATCGATACACGCTTTATGCACTCAATGTATCGCATGAGCTAGACAATTTAAATCGAATAAACAATTAAAGAAAATGGGGCTGCTGCAGGGATCGAACCTAGAACTAATTGGCTAGCTGCTTTAGCGTGATGTTGATCTTATGATTGAGTTAAACAGCCGGCGATAATGCAAAGGGCCTAATAACTGTTCCCCACCCCCCAATTGTCTATTCTTTATACATTATCTAGTCGGAGAGATACATTAACCGCGTAACAACGGGAGATCATTTCAAATAAGAGTTTCTGTATAATATGACGGGATTCATAACCATTCTGTCGATCATATCATTTCTTAATTCATAACTGTTGCGCTGAAATGAAAAAGGATGGACTGAGAATAAACAAAATGGGAATTTGGGAGAAAACATTTATTTGGGCCTCATCGACAGCTATCTAGCTCAAAGGTAAGAGCAATGCTACGTTGGTGCAGCAACCCTATCTATTTTAATCTATTGTTTATTCTATTCACATTTTTACGTTTTTCACGTTACATTACGTCACGTTACATTACGTTACGTTACGTAACATTTGAGTGATATATAAACCGTGTAACGATGGTATAATATTCTAATAAGAGTTTCTACATAATATAACGCAATTTATAATCCTCCTGTCGAATCATTTACCCATTTCTTAACACACGCACACACGCACGATGTAATTTTCTTCAGTGCCCTTTCCTCTATTTTACGTATACTTTGTTATTATGCTACAATGTGTAATCATCCACTTATTGGGATCATCAATTGATTACCATTTAGCCGTTCCAGGGATTTTGAAAACAAAATAGTCATATTAACATGGCACCCTAGCAATGTTGATCAAACATCATCTCCCTTTCCACAATGTTTTGATATATAGCTTATGTCATACACGTACTTTGTTATTCTATATAGGATATCATACAAATATTATATATGGATATCGTTTTATACTACACATTTAATTTATTCAAACTGGGCTTACTTCCATAGGTTACCCCAAAGACATATCTAACAATGAGAGATTGGCAAGTATAACAATAGACGTGACTCGCTGTTTATGTCACTTCTATTGAATGTTACCCCATATGACTATTAAATCCGATGAGCTGGTTTTAATCTCAGACTGCATGCAAACTGACTAATGATATCATCTTTAAGAATACTAATTGCACGGAAAAAAGTTCTCCAAGTTGGTAATAATCACTGATGGAGTATATATAGAGAGAGCAAGGGCCATAGTTAGAGAGAGACAGGCAAGCAGACAGAAAGATAGTTAGAGAGGGACAGTCAGACATGGAGAAACAGAAACAGTGGAAATCTCTCTCTCTCTCTCTCTCTCTCTCTCTCTATCTATCTATCTATCTATCTATCTTTATCTACATTTATCTCTCAGTCTATTAAAAATGAAAATCGGTCATTTCGCGTACAAAATAAGTTAAGAGGCCTTTCTTGTCAGAATTGGTCTTGGCATGAGAAGATTTGTTCAAAGACCTCATGATAATGAAAGTAACCATACTAACATAACTATGATATTCGATGCGTAAGTTTTTCACGAAAAACTAGCTGAAGCTTTTGTCAACGCTGAATTTTTATGTTGTCTATTGCAAATTAAGTGGAGAGGCTTTTCACTGATCATGAATTAATGTAAATGTGACAAATATAAGCAAAAATATTTTGTATTTCATTATTCACATTTTACTACTATTTACGTTCATTTCAGATGTTGCTGTTTATTGCAACTCAGCTGCCGAAGGTAGCCTAGGTTTATAGTAGAAATTTTTTTAATAATGATGTACAATACTTCATGATAAAATTAAATAACGGATAAGATAAGATCATACATTTTATTTGTCAACGTATAGGCGTGCTTTAAAAATTGACGTATCTCGGTCTTCTAAATGCCAATTTCCTTCAAATAAAGTTTCAGCTTAAGTAAGTTAAACTTAGTTTAGGACTCGTTTATAAAGATGAAAAAATATCATATCAACGAAAAAAAAAGAAGACATCTTCCTTCTCGTTGTTGGTATATGCGAGCAAAGTTTTAATTTTCTGCTGTGAACAGTCAGGGCTGTACATATGGCCTATGCATAGATAGAAAAATGCCACAATCACAGCCATTGAGCCGTATGTTCAAAGGCCAAAAGATTTCTGCTAATCATTGAAGGCATTGTTTGCAATTGTTTACTATGAGTGATGAAGGTTGTAAACTGAGGGCCATTAGAATCCGTACGGTATGAAAAATTTGGAATGATATTTGAAATCATTTAATTAAAAAAAGAATTCGTACGGTTGATATAAATCATTATAGATTAGGTGAATATTTGGATATAATGTCTAGAACAACTGGAGATCATTAATTATTGTGAATCCTTTCTGTGTAATTAACCAAAATATAAGTCGAAAATATCAAAGGTATTTAGGTAACTTCTCTGAACTCTTTAGACTGGCATTCCAATTTTATTCTTCTGTGCTGAACTTCTTTTCTTCCAAAGTATTATTGGGATTTGTTTTCCATGTATTCATTTTTTTAATTCACACCACGCATTTTCAATAGGATTTTGATTTGCTGATTGCAGAGTCATGGTAAAACACTACAAAACATCGATCTTTTTCAGACACCAAAAGGATTATAGAAACATTGTTAGATTTATTGGCAAGATAGAGCGTTGTTGCTTCAAACCCCGTAGATAGATAGATAGCCAGTCACATTAGAAAGAAGAAAGTGAAAGGGGTTGATAAAAAAAGGACGGTGTCTAAGGATCTTAATGGCGACGGCAGAAGTAAGAAAGATATTAACTTTAGTTGCGTGAGAAACTAAATAAAGTAGGGGTAAATAGAGAAGAAAGTGCAGATGATAATTTAGTTCCAGTATCAGGGAAAAGAAGAGGGTGAATTAATTCAGTAAAAAAAAAAAAAATTCGATAAAAAAAAGTGACCCTTGCCTTTGAAAAGTAACCACATGTTGGTCATCAGAATGGACAGACCAGACAGACAAAGCGAACGGATAGGTGAGACAGAGTTGGCAAGCAAAGAGTTCCAGGGTGTACGGCTGCCTGGCCCTGGACGCTGGCAGTAAAAAGATATTGAACTCTCACTCTCTCTTTCTCTCTCTCTCTCGACAAGCTCACTATCTCCCTCTCTCTCTCTTTTACGGAGAGGGTTTTTTTTGTTTAGTCTTCAGTCAAAGGGAAATAAAGGTTCGATTTTGAATCCCGATAAGCGTCAACCATTTCACCTTGTGTGGCAGCCACGATAAGCAGACGTGCAAAGGCGCTACGCTTTATGGTCGAAATGGTGTCGCCACCTCGGGTATCTGTGCATGGATAGGCACGAACTTTGCCACAGATTCAACGTCATGTGCCTGTAATGTAGTATCACTAGACGACACAATCAAAGATGCAACACCCTAGAGGGATACACAGTTGACCAATTTCACGAATGCATCGTCACTTGGAGCTGCAGTCGAACGAGTGAGGAAGAGAAAGAAAAAAACAGAACTACAAATGATGCCTCAACATCAGAAAGGTATTTTCTTGTATACACGCACACACGCATACACTCACACACACACGTTCACATTTGAAATTTATGGCAATGAAATTAACTGTTGGAGACTTTTCAGTTACAACAGAATTCCGGATGACATTGTAATATTCAAACAGATTGGTTGAGAAATGAAAAATCGTAAATGACAAAAAGAACATTTTCCTCACTCCTTTTTCCTTTGTACAAATCGTTTTTTTAAAATTCTGAGTGACGGCAATGAGTTGTTGCTATTTTTGCTCTTTGTTCAACTTTAATTTTGCAATTTCTGATGAATGTGCATCAGACTTTTGAAGTTTTGTGTATTTTTATCTGTATTAAATTGTCATTTTGATTTTATTTGCGAATGTTACCCGTGATTTTGCTTGAGATGTTAGTTTAAAATGTGAAGACTGTGAATGGCAGGTTAAAATGATTGGTAACTTTGCATCTCTGTTAACCCAACTGAATTTTTATTTGTGGACAGATTTTTTTCCAGTGAAACCCAAACTTGGCCTCCGTCGTGTATCACATACATGCGTTTTTTGACCTTTAATAATTTTCCCCGATACATCACAGCTAAAGCGAGCTGATCCAATGAACTGTTTCACAAACAGATGTCCAACGTGGATGTTTTGACTGAGACGTACGAAAGGAGGTTGCAGCATGCGCATTTTCCTCCATTGGTGAAACTGGTTGATGATTTTCTGTGAAGATCATGAACGGACTGATCAACTGTTCTGTCAGGTATGTCTATAACAATTGGATTTACCTATGAAATCATACAGTTTCTGTGAAGTCAGACCATGGTTTAAATAACTGTATCGAATTGTGCTGGCATCAAAGTTCAAATTAGAGTTTGTCTTATGTTGTACGTATTTTAAAAAAAAATCACTTTTGCATATGCGCATCAGATAGGCTCTGTGCGATCGGAAAGGGAAAGAACAAAGGTTAATATTCTCTTTTTCTGATTTTCGAACTCTCTCGCCTTGTTTAATGAATTATTTTCTCTAGCAACATCGTTTGCCTGTGGCTGATGGATCGCTGTTGTTGCTTTTATTAATCGGCGGAAGATTCATGAAAAAATATAGGGTCTGCAGATATTGGCAACTTTTTTATCATGGGGAACGCATGTGGAATATTTCCTTGAAAATACCCTTCATGAATTAAAAAAAAGAACACACACACACACACACACACACACACACACACACACACAATGTAAAAGCCAACAAAAAGCTCCATGAAAAAGATACTTTTTAAAGTGATGGATTCGTGTTGAAGTTAAAGAGACTAAATAATTTCTTTTTGATTTTCATGGTTGGGAGGAATATGTTTTCTTTTGTTGTATCTTTGTACATTTTCCACTGGTGACTCTTTGTATTTTTACGGATGCATTTCTTTCCTCGTGTGCTCCGTTTAGATGATAATTTGATTGATTTCTAAAAATATTTTTTGGCATTGTTATCGTAGATGGACACGATGGTCATTCGTGGTGATATTGCACATTCACGCGTCGAAATTTAAGCAACAGTTTTCGTGAGGTTGTGTGTCACAGGTTCGCTGGATGTGGAATGGATAAAATTATATACGTTCACGGTTGAGTGGACACCGTATTAACTGACGAAAATTGAGTCATTTTTTTTAAAGAAAAAAAAAACCAAAACTCGTGATCAGCGGTTTGCGTTCATACGGAAAAGTGACTGTACGTTTTGAAAGACCGAATTTTTGGCTTTTTTTCTTTGTTTTTGTCACAGACACATCCTGATGAATGCATTCGTGTGAACAGATATGTGTGTTTGTTTCATTGCTTTTGTTGTTTTGAATGATTGTGCTGTCTTTTTCATGCAATAAAAATGTAAAGAAGAGAGAGAGAGAAAGAGAGAGAGAGAGAGAGAGAGAGAGAGAGAGAGAGAGAGAGAGAGGTTGACTAAATGTAAACATTTTCCGAAAGAGAAACAGAGTTGAGGGGAAAAAAAGACAACAATCTGATATATGTCGGAGAAAAATACATAAGACCACGTAGATTTTAAAGGATCAAAGAGAATGATATCTCTTCAAAAAGATGTACGAAAATGAAAACAATATACAAGATGATCAAGTTGATATTTAAGAAGAAATTTATTTGGTAATGCATTTGAAAAAAATCATACACCACGGGACAATGTGAATGAAAAAAGTATATGAATGAATGGCAGAAAGTTGGGGGATATAGAAAAGAAAAGGGTACATTATCATTTAGTTCCGGTATCAGGTAAAAGAAGAGAGCAATTAAATTTTGTAAAAGAGATATCAATAAAAAAAAGTTGCCTTTAAAAAAGGAGACCAAAGGTTGGTCACCGGAATAGACAGAACAGACAGACAGAACAGACAGAGAAGGCAGCCAGATAGTATGTGGGTCTACGGATTGTCAGGCCTTGTCCGCTAGCGGTAAAAAGACATTGAACTCTAACTCTCTCTCTCTCCCTCTCGACAAGCTCCCTATCTCTCTCTCTCTCTCTCTCTCTCTCTCTCTCTCTCTCTCTATATATATATATATATATATATATATATATATATATATATATATATATATATATATATTTATATATATGTATATATATCTGAGTGAGGATTTTGTTTAGTTTCCAGTCGAAGACTATGTATTTTCAGTCGGCCGAACAAGAGAAATTCAGGTTCGATTTTGAATCCGAGTAAGCGTCAAACGTTCGACCCCGTGCTGCAGTCGTCATAAGCAAATGTGCAGAGGGAGCCATTACGTTTCAGTTATCATATTCTACTTTATGTAGTTGTTTGAAACATTTGTTTGTAACAAACCATTTTTATTAACTATCACATAAAAAATTTCTCATGTCATGTGAAATATGGTTTTTCGAGTACTGAATAAAAAGTTTCAACAATTACCACTTTTTTAAAATGATTTCAATCTAAATTTCAATTGCCTAAATGATAGCCACAAAGCAGACTTTTTAAAACAAATTTGTGGTCTGGAAGATTATGAGTCATCCTCTTTCCTCATCGTACTCTAGGGAGAAGGGTCTTACTTGATACAATTCATAAATTTTATGGGGTTGTAAATTGGAATTTGACCAATCTCATGATTTAGTCTATAGCTAACTATCTGCACATTTATATATAGCCGGACACTTACTGTTTCTTTTGCCAAATAAAGCGGGTGTCATTATGATTAATAAGCAAACTCTAACCCATAAAATGTTACCATCTATACACCCTTATTGTATTTTCTGTCATATTTGAAGAATGAAAGCACAGTACATTGATATGTCTATAGTTTGTAATAACGAAGTCTTGCAATTTTTCCGTCTTTAATGCTTCTGTCTTTTACCTCGCTGTTTGCAGAAATGACTATTCTTTGCATTCACCTCTGTTAATACTGGTAGGGTTGGTCAGGTTTCGTCAGTTGGGTCGGGTCAGTCAGTTCGATTGGTCTGATTTGGGGCTTTCATTACGACCGCAGTCGATTTTCTTGCAAAAACTTAGTTCTAAATCAAAACAATATCTGTAATAGATCGAAATCTCAGTAAAAAATGATGTATGAAATTTAAAGCATTTTTTAAACCTTCGTAATTAAATTTTCTTGTCATATTCCACTCCAGCAACGCAATTACTGAACCACTTTTTTACCTACAAATTTTGATTGGATCTACAAAAAATTAGTAATTCATAGTATTGAGTAATTAGGAATCAGTAGCATCATATAATTTAACAGGGATTAATCCGTTGACACACAACACGATTCAGTTTTAAGCAATGGAACTTCTTCGCTCCTCACATCCAAATTCAAAATTCTCTCCCCCATTTTGATTTGTCCCTTGTGGGGCGTGCACCTTGAATCCGTGGCTAACTAAATTTTTTCTTTAAGTGGAGTATGTCAATGACGAAACGTTTACTTATTGCGATTTCTGGTTATGATATGAGGCAATTACCCCGGCAAATCAAATGCATCAGCAGGAAATAGGGTTAGGTTATTTCAACCCGAATTCGAACGCGGTTAGCCGATTTTATATACTACGCCCTTACGCCAACTTCTAAAAATAGAGGCTTGCAGATAAACCTATATTATTGATCAAATGTGGCTTATTTTTAAACATTTTTCATGTTTACCAACGTCAACTATAGAACCTGACCTAAGGTCCTGTTAGGTAATCAAATATTGATTATCTAGAAATATATCTTATTTAAAAGTTTGTATAAATTTTATGGTCGACGTTCCACTCGCCAGGAGACTAGTTTTCAGGGACCCCCTTTTACCGAGTTGGTATAAAATTTGAGTAGCTCTAAAGTGACTAGTAGCCAGGGGGTATAAGACAAACTTTGAACATTTATTTTCATCATTGCTTTTCTTCCTAGCACTTGCTTAGTCCATCCTGTCCTTTTCTCCCAACCTGAAGGCCATTTTCAGAAAGGGTTGTTCAAACTTGGCACCGTTTTTAAGCCCCAAAGTGATTCTCACTTTCACGCTTCCGTAAATGATGACTAAAGGCCTCAAGAGGCTTGACTACTTTTCTCAGTAGCCAAAACTTTACATATATTTCGTCCGTCCGACTGAACTCGCTAGAAAAACTTTATTTTTGTGTCGATTAGAGCCTTTCTTGTTCACGTAGGTCGTCATCCCATGTCTCTTTCAATTCCTGCTTCTACGTTAGTCCCAGAAGTTCAGATCGGACCACCGCCATGTATTAAAATAGACGCAGGGAAATGTTCAGCTAAAAAAGCCGATTAAGACGATTACATAAATAAAAAAATTACAAAAAATTACAAAAATTCATAAAAATTGGTTGACTTGGGGTTTATGTGTACATTTATAAAAATATTCACTCCGCTTAGACATGCCCAAATTTGGGAGATCTGTCATAAAAAAGATATGTTGCACTTATGAACTAAGTTGGAAATCTGCCTGACTTGGGCATTTTAAATCCTTGCCCTTATCTGAATACGAACTCTGACGGCATTGTTAAATATGTAGCAATGTCAGATGGAAAACAAGGCCAAAAGGTACATTGGAAAACGTCAACAAAAACATAGATTTCTTCATTTGTTTAAATTGGTGTGGCTGGCTGGCTACGCATGTGTCTTCACCCTAATGAGACAAGCAGGCAGAAAATTTAGATATCAACTCCTTATCATGTCAGGAAAAAAACTTTCAAAGTCTTTCTATCCCCCACAGGCCTCTTGCAGAGGGGCAATTTACAGTTTAAATTGATGCTGTGTTGGCCACAGCTTTCACGCCTGTTTTATTTTAATTTTAGCCCTTTTTAACGATCACCATTCAACAAAAGGCGAAAGAAATAACTTATTCATTGATCATCCTTTATCCAGTTCTTAAATTGACTCCCCCCCCCACACACAGGATGCATCAAAAAGACATTACTCACGTGACAGTTTTTATTGAGTGACTAACCATAACTCACAGCATTGATTAACATGAATTCCTTCTATTTTTATTTCCTTCTTTCTCCATCTCTTTCCTCAGTCTCTGCATTTTTTACTTGTTATCGCATTGATCTAACCCCGAGCAACCAACCTGCTACAACTTATCCGGAGTAATAAATAAATAACGTTTCATAGTGAAAAAAATGGGAAAAAATCAATGAGCCACACTGTTGTCGTAAGCTGACGTTGTTATTTACTAAGGTTACCGTCTAAGGTCACTTAGTGAGGGTTGAATTCACAACATATAAAATTGGTCTGCAAGAAAACTGGCAAACTTGTGACATACACAAACACAACGAGATATTTACTAAATTCATTCGGTGTGGCACAAGGCTTTATTCATTGAATCTACATTACTTATTTGGTCTGCTTTGTTAATATATAACCTTCGACACACCGATAGTTATGTAAATACGATTTAACTACTTTGGAAGAAATTCCAGCTTCTCTGTGTGCGTGTGCTACGATTTCTCAATTGTCCAGATGTTCTTCACCAGATATATTGGTCAGCTCAAAAGGCAGTGTAGTATCGAGTTTGAAGTTTTCCAGGTCAGCAACTCTCGAGAAATCTAATGAAAATAGAGGAACCAACTTCTTCATAGTTTGTATTAATGATCTTCCTTGACTTCGGCTATTTAGGTTCGTCTGAATGTAGATGCAACATGAATTGGCAATGCTGAAGTAAGCAAAAGACGGGAAATCATTTTCCATAGCCATTATTGCAGACTGTCCCATTCTCCATGTCGAGACCCTTCGAAACATGAACCTTTGGAATGGGCACGGCCTTAGTATATTTCATTTATTTAGTCTTGCCAAAGGCTGCAGCAGTGGCACACCCTGTTAAAAGCAAATCCACTACACTACAGTTTTTGTCTGCTCTTTGTTTTTTGTTTTTTTCAACCAATCTATTTGATTTTATTGGAGATCAAGTGACTGCATTTTCTTTAGCATTTTATTTTTAATAGTCTTCCAAGTATTTCTAACTCTTAAATGATGGAAAGTACGAAACTACCTGAACCAACAACAAGGTCTTTTCGGACTATACAGGTTTCTCCCTTTATCCAAAAGTAGAGTATCCCTTTTAAAACATTTCGTAATTTGAAATGATGTTGAACAATGAAATAATTGCCATTGAATTTCAGCCTTTTGTAGACTGACTCACAAATGATATTATTTACAATGGGTAGTGCCAAGAGTTTCTCTTAAGTTTATCAGGTCGTTACAAGAATAGTTTTGGTCGTTCACTATCAAATTGAAATCTGCATATCTCAGCTTAGGCTGAGAATGATTAATCGAAATAAGAATCTTCAGAAGCTGCATTGTTTCGCCAACTGAAAACAACTCTATGTATTTCGGAAGCATAGAATTCAGGGTTTCTGGAACCAATGAATTTTCCGAAGTTGTTTGAGCTGCTACTTGGTTGTTGAAGATCTCAACTTAGCAGAAAATTATAGAAATGCTTTAAACATTGGTAATCGGTCGGAAGAAAGTGTAATGAATAAGCTTGGTAGGGTAGTGTTACGTAGCTTATTTCGATCATTCACAAAATATGCAAGCTTTTTGCCCTTTTCCAGTGTCATTCGAGCGATATATTGAACTTTTTAGTCTTTCTAATTTGATAAAAATATTGAACAACCGTTGAATGGTGAGCTTTTCGTTCCTCTGCATCCTTCTTAGTTGTTTTGCTTGGGTTCGCTTCTTTACGTCCCCTTTTGAATGATCACATCAGAATCGCTTGAATTTGCTTTTTTCCATCTTTGTTTCATCATCATCATCATCATCATCATCATCAGTCTTTTCCCGGATGTACTGTGCTGTTTTGTAGTCTCTCAATGTGAGGCCAAGCATTATTCTTCCATGTGCACGTTGCATGGTTCTCAGCTTACGGGTCTGTCTCTTGGTTAAGTTCCATGTTTCAGCTCCATAAGTGACTATTGGGAGGATGCATTGGTTATACACCCTTCTCTTTAGGATTAATGGGATCTTATTATTTTTGAAGGTTGAGCTAGCTCTGCCAAAGGCTTGCCATCCTAGTGTGATTCTTCGCTTGATTTCTTCTTCTTTTGAGGGTCTCATGGAGATTCGTTGCCCTAGGTAGAAGTAGTGGTCTACTTTCTCGAGTTCTGTGTCCTCGATTTCGATCTTAGTGTTTTTATCTCCGATGTGGTTGTTGCACATGATCTTTGTCTTGCTGAAGTTCATGTGTAGGCCGACTTTCTTGCTCTCTTCATTCATCTATCATTTAATCATGAAAAAGAAACATTCTATTTGAATAAATAGAACAAAGAAAAACCGTAATTATCATTGCACCAATCTCAAGCTTCTGGGTAGCAACCCGTATATACCTTTAAATGAGTGCGTCATGCATGTGCGTGTATTTGTATTTTTGGATTTGAATTTCTTGTTACAATTGAGGGAAACTGTGTGCATGCACTGCAATCGCTCGGCATCTGGCCATTGTACGAGGTTGGCATGTATTAGATGTATTAGTTTGCACAAAGCAGTGCAGTTTAGAGTTTTAGATGGATCAGCAATTTTCGAAATAATGATAAAAAAATCTACTAATTTGTACTAATTATCTCCCATGACTTCCCCTCCTCAAAATGATTTAAATTTATATCCAAATTGGCAACATTGAATAGAAGCAATTCAAATATTCGAAGCTGCAGTTTCGTACAACGGACAAATAATTATTTGACATGACAATAATGGTACGCTGCTCTACTCATCATAAAGTTCGGTCTCTTCCAAACATTCATCTTTGAAACGGGCGCTATCGTAATTGTAAGTAATTTGCAAATCACAATATCGTATATTGCACTGCTTTATTCAACAAAAAAGTTGACAGGTTCAACATGGAAACCATTATTGCTAATAATGTATGCGAACATGAATATTTAACCATATCAGTGCAGTTTTAAATAGAATGGGGCACCTCGTAGAAACTTGTCATAATACACTGACTATAATTCAAACAGGCAGCCAATTATACATCTTTCATTTTTGGGGAATCGGCTTAACTTAGAGATAACGAATTAAAATCTACGAGTGATAATTAGCAATGTACAGATGTCTTTTGATACGGTAAGAGACGTAACTGACGTAGTGAAATAGAATTCGTTCATATTATAATGACATAATAAGATTGCTGGTTTTAAAGATATATATATATATGTGTGTGTGTGTGTGTGTGTGTGTGTGTATCTATCTAAACAAAAAATAATAAGCTTGGCTGCAGTAAGGTCAAACTCACCTGCTTTATCAAAATTTAAAAAAGGTGAACAGAATTCATAACTTGATACAAAATTGTTCCAAGACTATCAACTCTTCTATTAGTAGTTTTTGTCATAAAAATGTTGTTGTCATCAGCTTTTACATGCCCAACACTAATTCACGTCGCCGTGATTTTTTTGGTGAGGTTATTGTCATTGTTGCAGCAATCAAAAATTGTCAATAGTAGGAGAAGGGGACACTACATTCCAAGGTCACAGCAATGCAAATCTTTATCTACGTACATGAAATAGAATGTTTATCCATATATACTCCATATATGCCGTCATTTTTGACAGTACAGACCAACAAATAAATAATAAAATGCCAAAAGTCGTTGGAACATTTTCTTTCACGGCAATTTGCTGATTTATGTGCACAGGATTTCAGATTACACTTTAATAAAAATATTGATCGTATCTTCACAGTCTTAACAGTTTATATCATTTGGTGTTAATACTGAGATTACTGATTTATATTTTTTTGATGTTCAAACCAAGAATCTGCTCACTTGTAAGAAATCAATAAAAGATTAATAGAAAAAAAGTTTAAAGATGCCGCTGCTCCATCATTTTCAAAGGATGATCTATTATAGAAAATATGCTCTCAGATCATGTATACATATGTGTGTGTGTGTGTGTGTGTGTGTATGTGTGTGTGTGTTCCAACATATTCTATTTCTTTGTGAATACAATCAATTCACTGGTGATATAGTGAAAATTTGGTGAATAAATCTGTGTTAGACTGTAGACTTAAATACGCATGTGTACAAATGCTTGTGTATTCGTGCATATTTACATACATAAGAGTTAGACGAATGGGAAGTGTGTACGTGAGTATGCGTCTGTGTGTGTGTGTGTGTGCGGTTTCTGTACTTCCATGCCATAAAAGCTTACAGACGTTTGTAAGTAAGGTTGAGTGTACCTGTGTAGCTGGGAAAAGAAGGGACATTCAGAAAGAAAAAGTTAATTGACATTTTGAGCAGGTGAAAAGAATGAGCTCTCATTGGCATTCCTATTTTTCATCCAACAGGCGGACTGGTTCCGCTTCACGGTTCGCATATTTGAATTTAAAATTGAAACTTTAAATTGGAACCTATGTAATAAGGTTTGCGCTCTTTTGCCTTTTTAGTTTCTTTTTACACAGATATTTCTGCCAGACCATGATATTCTGTGATTGATACTAGAAATCGTTTTGTGATTTCCTCTTTCACATGACATTTATCTCTGTGTGCATTCACTCGCAAAGACTTATTCACATACACAAACACACATACACATGCTCTCTCTCTCACACACACATACATATACATGTGCGTGTATGCACATGTGTCAGTGTGTACGCTGATAACCATACACTGATACACTCACTTTAGAATTTTTAATGTTCTGGTGGTTTCTTTGTGTCGAGTTATAATTTTTTTCATTCTTTTGTTTTATCAAGGGTTATTATGTGGTTGAGTTATCTTTCGTTTAATTAATATCAGAAGCATTTTTTTTCGAATAGTTTTTCATTCAAGTGCTATAATTTGCTTATTCTTAGAAAATATAATCTGTATTTGTATCTTGATTAGTTTTTTCTGATTTATTGTCTCGTTGCTTTTTGTGATTTGTAAATTAGAGTCGTTTATAAGAGTTATGCTGTTTCTATCCTGTTCCACCAATGGTATTCATTCATGAATACAAAGATATGTAATATTCACCCGCTCTTTCGTTCAGAGTGATACATTTGTCACATTTGATAAATAATACTACACCACCATACACCCCGAGTATGTCTTGTATTTATATTCATCTATTTTCACTGCACTCTCAACAAGTATGTTTTATACATTTTTCAACCTAGGTATCGCCAATTTCACTTAAAACTGATGATTATTGTGTTTATATACATATATGTGTGTGTGTATGTGTGTGTGTGTGCGTGCGTGTGTGTGTGTGTGTTTATACACCAGAGAGAGAGAGAGAGAGAGAGAGAGAGAGAGAGAGAGAGAGAGAGTCGACGGAAGATATTGGGGGTAGCAGTGTGAGTGGGGGGCACCTATAAAAAGTAAGTCCAACGCTTTTTCAAACATATAGTCTCATATTCCAAAAGAAGGCATGGATGTCTTTGGTAAGGAATTTCAACTTCATACAACAAATACAACACATTTTAAAGTTGACAAGTAGGATGGGAAGCATCCAATAAAGGGAATATTAGGAACAAAAAACAAACAAACATTGAATGCAACCGATACAACAGACCCCCCAGTAATTTCCTTTCGGGGGCAGGGGGTTTTATTTTCAATGTAACTATAAAGTTAAGGGTTATGTTAATCAATCAGCTAATAATTCTTGTAATAGTGTTCAATCTATAATTGAAATTCATGGAAAATTATTGGGACAATCCAACGAAATGTCAACTGATAACTTCCGTACTTCCTAAGTTGCTTTCAAAGATGGTTGACACAGCTGGCCACCATTAAAAATTGTCGTAAAATCTGATAATCACATTCTTTGATTAAAATCTTAAAAAAAGGGGCAGATATATTTTTCAAAATTAACAGTACCTGTAAACCTGTCAAAAACAGTTACTGGTTGAAAAGGGGTCTCAGTTTCTGGCCTCTTTTCAAATATTGGAAAAATGTTTTGGCAAGTAATTTTGTTGTCAAGATTCATTATTCCTAAATTGACGAGACACTCATGAAATCATATTTTCCAGACGCAGAATTAAATTTTTCATTTGAATTTGATCTTAGTTTCTGGGCGATCATTTTTGTTTTTGAGGAAAGGAATGATTTAAGGGGGAGTGAGTGAATTGGCTCAAGAATGGGTAATTATATTTACAATGTACACATAACCTAAAACTGGATTTGAAATTTGTGTCCATTTTTACGACCGACATTGTTGTTCAATTTCCAATACCATTATATCTTAGAATAGACCCTGACCGTCTGACCGCCTTTTCAGTTACTTCCCCTAGTTATCTTTGACCTTCTGATGATACATTTGTGCTTTCTTTAAAGTTATTTAGGTCCACAGGAAGGATGCTACTCGATGGTGCGTGTGTTCACCTGGCAGTGTGTATGTATGGTGGTGGGTGATACGAATTCTACTCTTGTGGGGAGGAGCCAATTTCTTTCCGCGACGTTGACTCATGGGGGCCTACTTGGGCCATTTACTGACCTGCTTCGATACAAAACATTCCTCAGTTTATTTTTTGTATCCACGGAGAGGGCATTGAGCCTCGGACATTTAGCATATTGCCGGCCTCGGACGTGAACGTTTATCATCAATACGTGATAAGACGTTGGCATTTAGTATCAACGTGTCCGGGCTCTTTGTAATTTAACTACTATTTACAAAAATCCACCCAGAATGAGTCTGAGTATGCAGGTACGCTATGTGCCTACGCCGGTCCACGTAGGGATATTGAACGCTAACTCTCAGACACGTAGATATACTAAATACTAACTTTCGATTACATAAAGATACTAAACGCCTAAAATACTTCAGACTTCGAAAAGCCCAGTGTATGTACTATCCAGTAGGCCTGCATACTTTAAGAGAAAGTCCTGAGTCTTGCACGGATCCAAATCTATCTGTCTGGACATATTCGAGCAGGTCAGGATACGGTCCTGGTAGGCTCCCGTACTGCAAATGGGCGTTCAGACGGCTCCCAGTAACATCCATTCCTCGAAAAGAGCTCTTCAATCGTCAGTAAAAAAAAAATGGGGATGCTATACCCCTCCGACCCATTCACCTCTGTCGACCCTTTTGACTGTTGGACTTACAAAGACACGGTGTAAAAATAATCTTACCAACTAATACCAGACTAGCATTTGATTGGATAGTGACGTACATAGATTCTAAGTTACCATGGCAACCAATTCTTTATCAAGCTCATCTCTTGTTTCCAAAAATCCTCAATATTATCTACAACTGCTGCTCCTCTGCACTAAGACAAACCACCACAATTCTTCTCACACAGGATAATGAGTCAGGCACCCAGGACACTTAAAGATGGTTTCCAATGGACTTATGTGTTTTACTTAACTTTTCATAGACACATATCTGGCAAAACTTTCTTCTGTATAAAAAAACAAGAACAACCTTTCAAACCATTCAAAAGTACTGCCATGCATTTGAGAAAGAAACGAATAACGTTTCCATATATTTTCACTCTTGAGTCTGTTTAATTCCAAAGAGCATATATATATATATATATATATATATATATATATATATACATATATATATATATATATATATATATATATATATATATATATATATATATATATATATATATATTCATCCCGCGGGGAAAAATCGAAGATGTATGTGAATTACTCGTAGATATCTTTCAGAAAAGACACAATTGAATTTGTGTTACCTTGACAGACTGAGAAAGAAAGAAAACGAACCTGCTCAATCATAACTACATACTCACATAGTTATATGACTTTGTGTATATATATATATATATATATATATATATATATATATATATATATATATATATATACCAAAAAATCTAACTCCACATCACTCCCCAAGACCAACTGCTACTGCTTAACCAAAGATCTGATACCTTACTGGACATTCTTCCACTCAGCAGTAGGCCTCCAGCAGCCCTGACAACACAATTTACCCACAATGCATAGCTCCTGATAGTGGACTCTGGTTTCACATGGGATATTTTCATACACACTCACACAGCACACACCATTGATGATGGGAAGAATCCCGAAACATGTATGGACAATTTACTTATAAGGATCAATAAACATTACCTCCAAACATCTCACTCCCGAGTCTGTCTCACTCTCTACAGTACACATTATATATATATATATATATATATATATATATATATATATATATATATATATATATATATATATGTCTGTCTGTCTGTCTGTCTGTGTCTCTGTGTCTGTGAGTCCTTGACATATATATATATGATTCGATAGAATGATAATGAATTGATTTACATTACATGGAAACTTATCTGGAATTAGTTCCCATCGTTACATGGCTAATGTACCACTTGGCATAGGCAACATAAACAGAACAAAAAGAAAATGCAGCTGCTGCAGGAATCGAATTTGCGACCGATAGGTGTTAATCAAACACCACATATGGATATGGTCACTGATCACAGTTAGGAAAACGGATCAGCGAACCGATATCAAAATGCAAGCAAGGTAGTTTGTGTTCTCTTCATAGTAAGATTCTTCGAATTTCCTCAATAGTTATCTCAACAAAGGTCTTGTCACTTGCATTCCACGATCGTTGATGTTTGATAGATCTCATCATGAGTACATAGGTAACAACACGCCTATAGCTGTCTTACTGCCAAAGCAATAATAACACATTAAAAGTTATAATCCTCTTTCACTATTTATTTCCGAAATCTTACAGAAAAATTTGAGTTTAATCCTATTTGAATTTACACCTTCAAAGGTATCATTCTACACGTAATAGATAAAAAAAGCGCAATATTTTTTCTAGATAAATGATGTGCATAGCGACCACATGTATATTGTGCTAGAGAATTTATAGGCTTTCATACTTGACACTGTTGGTTGTCTTAAACGAATTCTGTCAAAACAAATGTTATTTCCTTTTTGATTTGGAACATTTCTTGTCGAGACTTCGAAGAAAAATAAAGAAAATGTTTTTGAAACAGGTCTTGTTGGTCATTCAATAGAAAACAACTCGTGACCAGAGTCTTTCTGCAGCATGCCACGTTTGGGATGATCAATTAAAGCTTGGAAAAGAGGGTGATGAATGGATTGGTTATTTTTTTCATCTTTGATTAAGCAGAGATCACTAGAAAGTCCGATTTTTCAAAAATCAAACGTAAACGCCGCTGAAAACAAAATAAGAGACCTATTGAGCATCAAGTTACATTGCAAATTTACGCCCCCTTCACTAACAGACACACTGAATATATTATGGTGGATGATCCCCCAAAACAGAAAATACATTTCTTCTAGCTTGATAAGAACTGTATGTTGAAATTGCCAGTCCGATAAGTGCGACCTGTACAAGCGGCATTTACAAAGATTATCAGTCAGTCAGACCTTCTCACACTCAGGTGACAGTTTTGGTTGACAGTTTTTAATGAATTCTCCCTTTCGTGTTAGGTTATTTTGGGCGAGGCACTTCCAAAGCTTTGCATTACCATAAAATATCCATCTTGAAAAAAATGTCTATTTCAATCAAATCTAGTTGGCGGATAAAGTGTAATATCCTTCATTTTCATACCCAATAGATTTTCGTCATAAGGCATAAGCATACATTCACAAATGAATGTGAGCACAAACACACAAGTTCACTCACACACATACACACACACACTCACACAACATCATATGTGTGCATTTTTGTGTATGTGCCTAGACAGATATTCTCTAAAAAAGAAATAGGGGAAATGAGGTCGATACATTGGATACACACATACATGCACATAAACACATATATATGCACACACACATATATAATTATGAATGTGTACTCGCTGAGCTAATATAAATTTGAGGGATCTGAAGGAACAAAATATCTTGTGTATGGAAAAGTGATCTAAAATATTGTTCTTTTCTAGTGGGATGATTTCACGAGATGGATGGAATGTCCAGTGAGACAAGAAAAAGATACAGATCGATAAATTTGTTCGAATTCCACTAATATTTTCGTGCCACCCCCCACACACATATATTATATATATATATATATATATATATATATATATATATATAAGAGTGTATGTATGTGTGTTTATGTGTATATACATGCGTACTTTTTTTATTTATGTTCGTGTGTATGCGTGTGTTTGGGAAAATACATCCAAATAGTTTCAAGCATCTTTTTTTTAAAATGTGGATCTGAAAAATGAGTAATGATACCAGATATGCTCATTGGACTAACTCAATTGTGCAGCCATCACTGCATTTGTCGAACGTGCCTTTTTGAAGAAGAAGAAGAAGAAGAAGAAGAAGAAGAAGAAGAAGAAGAAGAAGAAGAAGAAGAATACAGTGTTGAGACATAGATATATCCATTATAAGAAAAAACGCATATTTTAAAGATTTACGACTTGTTGCTTTTCTCCTTGATAAAAATACAGAGGAAACTGCTTATTGTGATATCTTCAGAAGAAGGTAATTTGTGGTATCATTCAGGTTTATTTGGTAGTAATTGGATAAAGGACCAGTTATGAAGATTTCTATAAAGTCTAAAAAAATCTTTTTTCTTCGTTCATTTTTCTTCTCCCGTTAAATAAATCAGAACAAGTCTCAGGATCATCACGCTGATGCTATGGGGAATACAACAATATGAGAATTGCTATTATTGACGCAATATGAGGAAGGCAAAGAGAGAAAGTGGAAACCAAAACATCTTCCACGCAAGAATCGAGAGAAATTCCTGAGTAAATATCAAGATAAGCAAAACAATGAAGAATACGCGTTATTTCCCTTGAACTCCTTCCCCCTCCCTGTCTCCTAGTACAAAACCAAATATGCAATAACCCGCTCTTTGTTTCTGGATACTACTGATCCTAGTATTTGGGATTTGATTCCATTTATACAAAGTGATGTATTAAACGAAGTATGAACTAAATGCATCCCAATCGTGGAATAATGAATAAATATAATTCCTGGGATAGAAAGCCAAGTATCGATAGTTTGAGATTCCGAGTTTCGACAATGATAAAAGTGTCTATAAATATCTGGTCATGTATACTGAATGATACAAACATAGATAGATGAAAAGGGATATGTAATAAACACACCCATTCTGTGACAAAAAGTCAATTCCTGAAAAATTGAAGTTTCGAGCTCTGACAATAGTAAAAGTGTTTATAAAAGCCTAGTCATTTATACTGAATGATACTTAGATGGATAGATAGATAGATAGACAGGGATATGTAATAAATATACCCATTCTGTCACAAAAAAGTCAATTCCTGAAAAATTAAAGTTTCGAGTTCTGACAGTAAAAATCGCTGTAGAGGTCAATCCATAAATATCAAATCGTGTTTAGAAAGTGCTATAAGAAACAAAAGTGAGAAATGAACGTGTCCGTTTATGAAGAAGGAAGATTCGATGTCCAGTAACCGTCAAGTCCCCAAAAATGCCTGTCTACCAGCACAAAATTATAAAATGTAGCATAATCCTATAACAGATATCAGCACTTGAAAAAATCATAGCACAAACAGGTTAATACACAAACAGTGCTACCTTTACCACCAGGTTCTTCGGGAATGCATGACTGCGATGCCTTCCACTTCCGCTTAGTTTACTTTGTACTATATGTCAATTGAATTTTTTGTAGGGTCGGTTCTATGTACGATACTGTCTTTTTTCAATTTCGTCTTTATTAGTTCTTTTATAATTCATTTTTTTTTTTCATTCTATTTTTTGAAAATCTAATCTTTCTTTGAAGGGCCTGATACATAAAGTAAACTAGAAACTCTTAATCCTCTATCAATTAATGCCGTCTGAATTTGTGTCTAATGGTCGTAACTAGTGTGCATATTTCATTCTGAACACTTTTTTTTTCTTACGGCTATACTGAGATTTTTTTTCAACTTAACTGCTTTTGTTAGAATCACCATTAGCAAAATCGACGTTTTGTATTACTATACCTCGATAGTTCTGTTAAGAGTAGCCAACTCCTATGTGCCACTGCCCTCTCTCTCTCCGTCATCAGCTGCATTAGTGCAGTGTCTCCAGTACCTATCAGCTGATTCAGGCAGTGGTTCATAATCCATTTACGAATCCCTCTCCAAAACACTTTTGCTATTAGCTGAAACAATGTTCCATCCGTCAATATTCACACTGCAAAATTCGCTTGCATGAGTCTCTGAGATTGCGTTCTTTTTGTGTGTGAAACTATCTCCATTTTTTTCTGTCAATATGATATGGTATCCATCGTTGGTCTCATCTATTCCTTTTTCTGTTGTTTTTCTCTTGAAGACCGTGTCTCTAATGGTAAAGTATACTTCAGTAATCTTATCATCGACGTATCCCTGGTGATTATTTATTCTAGTCTTTGCGATGTTTTCCTCTATTTTAACGAAAGTTCTATGTTGTTCTTGGAAGGTGATCAAGTGATGTTTAATCCATTAGATCAATCGAATCAGTTTTAATACATAATCAATAGGTTATACTATTTCTCTATTAGAAACTACTTTGAACAGTGTAAATTTAATTGTATCTTATTCGTAAAATATAATTACTGCTGGTATTTGGATTTATTGATTGTTAATCTTTTAGCAAAAACATCGTTAGCTATCTGCTACTAAAATATCATACATTATTATATTAGCTCTTTCTACTCTACTGTTACTATGTGGGTGAAAGTGACATGAATAATTCTAAATTTCTCCGGTGTTTCTTTCATAATTCGATTAGCATTTTCAGTACCATTGCCCGAAATCGAATTTCGTAGTATGACCACGTGACATGAAAATCTGAGAAACAAGTTTTGTGAATTAAAGTGACAAGAATAGCCTTTGATAAACAAATAGACGAAAACAATACACAAAAATAAAAGCCAGACAAATATTTGACAAAGAAAATGAATGTTCCTAATCAGACAGGAACGTCGAGAGGAGAGTGCCTGCAAAAGAGTTGAGTGAGCATAACTCCTCATTCATAGTTGGTCGTTCAGTCCTCCATCCTATTTGGACACCCACTGGCTGCTTCTTCTTGTGCTTCCCCACTCTCATCAGTCGGCTATTAGTATCAGACAACTCCGAATGTATCTGTCCGATTCCCACAACAGTTCAAATTTCTCTTTTCTCCTGCCGCTATCCTCGTGCCATCTTTGTTTGAAGAGACAGCCAATGAGAAAAGAGCGGTATTTTTGAGTTGTGCGCTGATTGATTAGGCGGGCCAAAACTCTTTGTAAGGGAGACTGTGATTGTTCAATCGATCCCACCGCTAATTCCCAAGCTAAAGCTAACAGTGTTTTAACTTTGTTCGACATGCAAATACGTTTTTTTGTTTTGTTTTTTTTTGTTTTTTACCATAGGTTTATATCGAAATAGCCGGCATTAAGCAAAGTATACGGAAAATGGGAAGTTTCACGGTACATTCATTATTATAATCAATATTCATTGTTATTGAATTATATTCAATGCTATAATTTCATTGTTATCTTATAAAATTCTCATAAAGAAATGTATGCATTTATCATAAAAAAATTCATACGAAATTTACTATGAATCACTAATGATTCTGAATTCAGTTTTAAAAAGGTATTATGGACGGACTGATTTGGATGGCAATAACTGTTTAATGACATAATACATGATTATAAAAAAGAGCCTTCTCTGTATATGAATTTTAACAGAGGATTTTTGGCAACACCAGAGACATTGTCAAACCCTGTAACGTTTGGATCTGACGATGATCATTATAAAGTCGATATAAGCTTCATGCAAGATAATCCTATAGGCTACTTAGAAATGCCAGTGTATGAGATGGACCACTTTTCAGTTCAGTAGAAATTTTGCCGGTATCAGTCAGGGTGATTGGTGCTTTTAGTTGCATCTATTTTTATGCATAACTTTATTTTTGGTTCTAGAAGGAAATGGAAAACATATAAAAAGTTATTAGAAAAAGGGACCGGAGATAAACTTTCAAATTGATGGAGGTGGGGAAAAATCGGAAGGCGTAGAAAAGGATGATGTTGGAGAAAGGAAAATGTTTTGTGAATTGGAGAAAACAATGAAATGATTTATTTCTCTCACTCCCTATCTTTCTCTTTCTTTGTCTCCCCCCTCTCATTATATATATATATATATATATATATATATATATATATATATATATATATATGTGTGTGTGTGTGTGTGTGTGTGTGTGTGTGTTTGTGTGTTTGTGTGTGTGTGTTTATCAACTGAGATATTATAATGAATTGTGAGAAAAGGACAGAATGTTTATAAACACAAGTTTAGAAGAAAAAGAATTAGAAGAGAGATATCTAAATGGGAGTTTAATGAAAGCAAATATCAAAAGAAGAAGAAGAAGAAGAAGAAGAAGAAGAAGAAGAAGAAGAAGAAGAAGAAGAAGAAGAAGAAGAACAACAACAACAACAACAACAACAACAACAACAACAACAACAATGAGGAGGAGGGTGAGAAGGAGAAAGAAAAGCTGAAATGAGGGACTGGACGTGAATACGAAAACATATCTATTTTACGTAATCAATAGAATTTTAAAGAGAATAAAATGTTGCGATATTTGTAGGAATCAGTAGTGTCTCTGAATTCTCAGGTAGTGGCAGCGTTATAACAATAAGTGGTAGCAGGAAAATAAGTAACAGCAAGTTAGAAAACCATGATTTGCTGATCAATTTAGATTATACCTTCTCCCGAGCAAGCTGAACATTACAACGAATGTGTTTATAATAAGGACGAGCAAATTGAAAAAAATAAATAAATAGATCGGGCAAATTAAAAATAAAGCAATCAAATTAAAACATATAGCGAACAAATTGAAAACAACAACAATTGCTTTCCGATTGGGTGAGAGAGATATTTTGATTGAATTTTAGGACAGATCCTGGAATTCTTTTCCCTCTCAATCGAAAAAAAATCTTTAGATTCACCAATTCATCAGATGCATTTATTTGCAAGTAAATAAATTGAATGTCATGGGGTAATATTTCATATTCATTTGATTAGTTATGTACACTTCTCAGATTTAGGCTTACTTTAAAATTATGAAAGGTAACATGGAATCTCGGATATTTACTGAGCTCAGCCTGAGTCTAGCAAAAAAAAAGAATATTAAAAGGAATGTTATATGCTAATCTCACAAGTGAAGATGCTTAACAATAAGTTTGAAAATAAACAATTGAAGTCCAGTGTATTTCCCCCAAATTGAAACTCCAACACTAATAGAGATGTTATTCATTTCATTATTTTAGCTAATAGACCCTTAAACAGATATTTTGATAGAAGCTAACAAAAATGTTCGCCACCTAAAATCAAGTTTTCCAGACTTAATGCTTGCAACTATTACTGTTTTTTGGGGGGAGGGGAGGGTTTTTTTTTATACGAGTGAAATAAGTTTTTTTATTCGCCATTCAGTTTGATGTTGATTTGATAAAATATAGAGTTCACAACATACTTATGGTCTCAATTTTCTGAGGAACAATTTCAAGTCAACATAAATAAATTGATGGAATGTTCTACCCATACTACAACTGGGCAGAAGGGTCCTTTCACTATCATTATGTCCTCTTACGATAGGGGAGTATTCTTACTAAAATGGGTCAAATAATGTGTAATCAGGGTTAGGAGCAAATTCAAGTAATTATTCTATTTAAGTATATTACCCTTTTCTATTACAAGTTATGTAAATAGAAATATTACTCATTTTAGTACAAATGCTATCTTATTACTTAGGATTATTTGAATGAAAACCACTAGAGGTTTTGCAATGCGGAGGATTTGTACTTGGGGGTTGAGGCCATGTGCTGAATCAGTGGTAGATAAAGCTGTTTAGCTAGGGGTGGATATTCAGGACATGGCCACGCCCCAAATATCAACATTTGCCTAATTTGAGGCCTTACCTGGTGTGATGATTTGAAAATGTGCAGAGTGATTGATCCTTTTAAACGTCAATAACACATGCTGGTAGATTAACGAATCTGCAAGACAAACAACCATAGAGGACTGATAATTGAATGAAAAGAAACAGTTTTATTCAAAATTACAAAGCTTAAAATGACGGACGTTTTCAATCTGTTTCGGAAACAGGAAATATAAAAAGTTGTTTGATTACAAACAAAAAGACTTAAAAACTTGTAAAAGTACATATTTTATTTATGTGCAATCATTTATTCGGCTCTATCATATTTTAAGTAAAGGCCATTTTGAAAAAAAATCAAGAGAAAAATAATTTAGATTTCAATGGTTTTCAAGACTAAGCTCAGTGAAGAGAGAGGTTCCATATTGCGATAAACACCCTTCAGAAGAATTTTTTTGATTAAAATGAAAATTGAATTCTGGATATGAATCTTTCATCAACTTAACAGAGTGTATGTATATGATGATATTTTGGAAAGTTCATATCCAGGATTGGACTTTTGAGTGAAGCAACGCCACGTTGAAGTGGTCACCTTATCGGTCGCTGGTTCGATTCAAGCAATCCTATACATCTTTAATTGTTTAATCTGCTTATGCTGTCGAGGCCAAGTGACTCATTCTTAGTGCAACGATGTGAGAATATTTTAGATAGATTTTCAAATGATGTAAGGCATTCATACACACACACACACACACACACACACACACATATATATATATATACAAAAACGTGTCTTCTCTACATTTCTCTCTCCCCCCTCTCTCTCTCTGCTAAGCAACCGTGATTGCTAAGACAACTGCAGTAACAAAAGCGTCAGGCATGAGCCCGACCCGTCCCTTTAAGTGCAATGGGACAGGGCTACCCCCAGGGCATCTCTTTATTTACACTCCCACCTGAGCAAAATGCAACACAAGGTTGGGGCATTATGTGGGGAAAATAGGAGACACCCTTGGAAAATAGCCCCAGCTGACGCTACATCGGTTGCAAAGCAACAAAAGCAACCGCTGTCACGAAAGCATCAAGACACCCTGATCTTTCCTTTTAAGTGCAATGGAACAGTGCTGCCCAGGGGCGCCGTATACCTTGCAGCTGGACCGAGTAATAATAGGAGAACCCAAGGACGAATCCAAAGGCTCCCAATGCACGTAGCAATGTACAGTTTCAGTATAACCTTATTGCACCGGCACACTCGGTCTTTGACAAACACTATCTCCGGCCCATTTGACAGGCAAGTGTCAGTACTGGCGCCTTGGGCTCTGCCGGTGAACATATCCTACACTTTAATCCATGCCAGAAAAAGGTGAGGTATGCGTACTAAATGCATATGATATATCTATATGAACATATATTATACATTCCGTACTATTTTGGTAATAAATGGCCCAAGTAAAAATGGCGCTAATGGAAAAATAGGGAAAATAGCCCGACCAAAATGAATAATTTATTAAAAAAGTATTAAATGAAAATCATGTATTAATATTTTTCAGATGTAATTGAATCAAATTTATACTGTTAAATTAGATAAACCGACGGAACTTTTAAAATCTTCGACATCCTAAAACGTAATTAATCGATAAATCAATAATTTTGACTCCATTCCGTTGACAGCTTTTGAAATTCAAACAACTGATATTCTGTAATGAAAAAAAATCTTCAAAAATAATTAGTGATGTGAATTATTTTTAGTGCTTTTTCAACAGTATAAATTTGATTCATTTGCGTCTGAAAAATGTCATCACATGATTTTTCAGTTTATTTTGAATTATCTGTTTTTTTTTTCTAAATATCGATTACGTTCTAAAATAGGATGGCCAAGATAAAAAAAAATAACATGGTGCATTATCACAGGTGCAATCTTTACCTGGACCATTATTACCGTGTACCCCACTCCAGGGACAGCTATATATCCCACACACACGGAGGCATGCTCACATGCACAGATACACACACACGCACGTACACACACACACACATATATATTTATTTATGATGAACAGGCTATTTTTTACGTAGAGAAAATTGATAAGATCACTTCATTAATTGAATGGTAACTTTTTCATTATGTGATTTACACAAAAGTAAAATTGTTCATCAGTCAAACAGAGATCTGTTTTGATGAGCATCATTTATGTGCGTAATCAAATCGATTTCAGACTGAATGTTTGGCTGCAAGCGTCCTGACTTAAAGACCGATTGGGGAAATGGAATCTTAACGAACGAACGCAAATGAAATGTTGATCAAAGACTGCACATATGGATTTTAGTGTCAAACCAACAGAAATTAAGTCATGAGCACCTGTTCTTCTTTCGAGTCCTAAAGAACATCTTTTAAATCTTTTGGAAAGGGTTATCATATTTCTCTCAATTTCAGATAAAAAAATTCAGCAAATAACTTATATGTATACGTATGTGTGTATATGATTGTGCATGTAATTTTAATTAATCGCTCGAAGAATTTAAAGAACGACAAATCATTTTGTCATAAAATACAGTATAAAATAATATATAAGTGCATTTGTTTGTGTGTGTGGGTGTGTGTGTGTAAAATATCTATGGAATCCTCACAACAGATTTGTGTCCGGCTTTTCTTTGATTATCAAGCGAATTTTCATAAAATGATGCCTTTTTAAAGTATGAATCGACACTTCTGCCAAGGATCAGAGTATCTGTGCACGCTGCCCAGGACCAAAGCATTGGTTCCTGGCTGGCACACTATCTATTCATGAGTCGCATGTACAGGCCGCCCAAATGGAACTGGAGGAATGAAAAATATGACACAGGATATCATTTATTTGGTCACATTGACACCTACAGCTCAAAAAGGGAGTAAGACGAGATGATAACAGCTCACCCAAACTCCTTACAGCCTGTCTCGAGATAATCTTCCGAAACCTTTACTGGGAAAATGAAGGAATCAGAATAGACGGCGAATAACCTCAGATTTGCTGACGGCATCGTCTTTTTTTTTACAAAAAAACAAAAACAAAAACAAACTTCATGATCTCCAAGTAATGCTAGACGAACTGAACTAAGAGAGAAAGGAAGTTGGTCTTCACATGAACTTCAGAAAACAAATGTCATGTACGGCTAACGTGTTGAGGACAAAGACACAAAATTCCAAACCAAAAACGCAGACCTAGGAAAAGTAGACGACTGCATCTACCTAGACAATAAATCTCCATGAAGTCCCCGAAAGCAAACAAATAATCATTCTAGAATGGCTAGATTTCGTTCGAGCAAGCTTAATCTTTAAGAATAAAAAAATCCATTAGTCATAAAAAGAAGAGTCTACAACCAATGTCTCCTCTCGATAGTCACAGATGGAGCTGAAACATAGAACTTGATCAAGAGACTGATCATCAAACTGAAAACTATGCAACGTTCACATGAGATGACCTCCTTAACATCACATGGAGATATCACAGAACAGTACAATATATCAGAAAAAAATAGGCGTCAGGAATATCATAGAATGATAGGAAACTTAAATGGTAATGGACTGGTCATTATATGCTCTTAGTTGGGGCACCCATTTACCATGTAACTTTATGCTAAATCGGCTCTTTTGTTTCCTGCAGTGCTCACGTCTGTTTTTTTTGAAAATTGGAAGTGTTTTTGGGTTTGCAGTCCAATGAAAGACGAGAGAAGCAATTTATTCATTGATCAACCCCAGCAACATTCTGTTGAAGTTACTAACCATTTCTGAAATGGATTTTCCTTTTTAAACACCAAACGTAGAGAAGAACTGTAAATTCCATTTATGGTGAGATGTTGATAACTGTCCTGGATCTAGACCCGGCTCTCTTCACTGAGGAATCTCTTAAGAATAAATATATATTGCCAGTGCTGATCTAGTCCGAAAACGAACTTATTCTTGGGTCGAGAGCCAGGGAGAAGAGAAAAACGAGTGTTTAAACAATGATGTTTTTCCCAAAATTCATATTGGAATGGTTTTTTGGAACCGAAAAACTTGCTGTTTGTTAGTTAACAGTAAACTGACTGATTACTCGAGAGAATAGGGATGAGTAAGTTCCGAAGTCATTCATAACATTCACCAGAAATACTGCAAAGCAAGTCTGCACACCGATATGCCGCTGTCATAAGAATATAGATCCAGGCTCTAAAAGAGGTTGGCGAATACATTTATCGAGGACGGGTCTTACAATTAGAGAAAAACAATGAAAATGAAATAGAACAATGTACAACGATCAGCTGGAAGTCATTTGGTATGAATAGGGATGTTTGGAAGAGCCCCTTGCCAATGTGCTAAAGGCGTAGAGTATCCAACGAATGTATATTAGCAGATATGATACGTAAAATATGGAAATTAATAAAAACAGAGAACTAAGTTAGAATCACCCATGGAAGAAAGTGCATTACAAGGGATAAGTGTTAGAGATGAAAAAATATCATAATGTATCAGAGGCATACAGTGAAGTATATTAATTATTAAGCTAAAAGGGGAAATGGGCTAGACACTTGGCAAGAAGAAATGACTAATGGAGCAAAAAAAATATCCAACTGGTGCTCAAGGAACAGTGAACGTACTACAAAAAGTCCAGACACGTGGAGGAAGTATATAAAAAAGAAGGTTTGCTGGTAAGATATGGTAACGTTTAGCACAATCACGGTATTTGTGGAAGAAAATGGGAATGGCTTTTGTATGTTGAAATCTATGTAATGCAATATTCTCTGATCATATTTAATTTTAACCTAAAGTGATGAAAAGGTCAATCAGATTCTGATTAGAATTAGATTCGTTCTCACAGAACTCCTTCGGTCATGTTGTCCAAATCACCATTCTTGCCACGACTTGCAGCCTGAGAAACAACATCCGTCTCACCCCAGGCTAAGGGACGAGTTGTTGTCTCACACGAACTTGACGTCTATTCAGATCCACAGATAGGGATAGATTGCAGCTATTATTTCATTAACGTTGCTCCAAAGCAGGCGGACCTTGTCCAAGTTGAAGATGGAGCACCAAGCCATTTCGTCTATGCTACTATTTCAACGGGGACAATAAGGCAATCTGCCCGGTCCTCTATGAAAGCTCAGTCACTAAAGGGTGAAGCATTTCAAACTAATCGTTAAGCAAAAGAAAACTCAGACTTATTGAGGTAATTTGAAGCAGGCACCCAATCCAATGGAGAGCAGATGCAAAATCGTTCTCTCAACGGGTCAAAATCAGGCCCCTTCATTAAATCCCAATCTTTCTAGGCCCTGAAAGGTCGCTGGATCGAAAAATGTTGCTCAATGCCTGACGTTCCTGGCAAAGGAACAGCGCACTAAAGTCCAACATCCACTTTTGCAGGAGAACAGCCAGAATCAGAGATGAACGTGCAGCACGCCTTTCAAGGACCAGCGCTTCGACCCTTACCTCCAACTCTTCTTCAGCACCATCTCTATGTCTTGGACACAAAAATAGTCAAGTCATCGGCATTTGCAGACACACTGGCTTGAGTCCAACTGAGGAGGCTTATTCCTTGTCCCTACCCCTTAAACTGCGAAGGAGGGGCTCCGACGTCAGGACATAAAATAGGGGGAAAAAAAGGACAACTCAGTCGGGCCGAGCACGAGACAACGAACGACATCAACTGCTTTTATTCACCTGCATCACAGCTTTAGGGGATTGTTACAAGTCCAATTCTATTCCGGTGGTCTGCAGTGCAGTTGCCAAGAATAGGTTGCCCATTCTGTCGAATGCCTTGGACTAATGTTAATTGATCGGCGCGGCTCTGGTATTGTCTTTTTTTTTATCCCTGTTAGACCACGCGAACCGTATTCAGATTATCTTAGCTTTATCTTCTCTTTCAGCGTAATTCTGGTCGGGTCTGACCATATCCTCGATGACAACCTGCAAACGATCTGACAAGATCTGGGCCAAAATCTCCCTCTCTGTCGACGGCCTGTAGTCATCTCAGACCCTCTATATATGCATCCCCATTCTTTAACAACATGATCAACCCTTAGGTCATCCGTCGGAGGATCGTATCAATGGTTGAACATCTCTGTCAAGAGGGGTGCAATCATGTACGACATGCTCAAGTACTATTCGTTAGGCGGACCATCCTGCCCCGCTTCAGCCGACTCGAGTCGGAGAAAATTGGCTAAATGACTGCAGAACTCCTGGAGATACTGCCTAGATCCCTTGCAGATGTTATGCGTTGACTAGAGGATGTGCCTGTCCAGGGTCTTAACGCAATGAATATATCTATCAGGCCTTCGACGCATCTCTTCCTTATGCATATTTGCATTAAGTTTCACGGCTTTGTGGTGTGCTCTAAGCCCTAAAAACTTGGCCATGGTATACGATTGCAGCAGGTCCTTCCTACTACTGTGCGTCAGAGATTATCTTCCAGTAACTCTTCTGCCTTGGCTGTATTAAAGGTGAGTCATTGGCTGTATTTTGAGAGCAAACATTTTAATCTTGTTCCAAGTTAGAGCACTACATTGTCCATGACTGCCCAACTACTTCCTGCAGAATTGAACCCTTCTGCTTTTCACGGAAGTCCCGTCTCTTCAGTGAGGAGGTATTGAACATCCAGTTACTAGCCAGAATAGATTTATTACCTAGTCGCACCCAGACCAAACCAGTGGAACGTGGGACAGGTTAAGTAATCCATGTCAACTCATCTTACTAACATTCTTTCCAGGTCAATTTTGTCCTGTATAGAAGATGCACTATGAGTTAAGGTCCATTTTCCATCCCAAGTGATCCACTCGATATGTATCGATCAGGTCGTTTTCAACAACCAGATCGATCGGACTGTGCCTGCACCATGCCTGCCCGATAGCTCCTCGCTCAATTTATCATCATTTGACAAGGAAATTATATTGAGATTTTCTTCAAGGCACAAATGGCACTTACGCATAGCACTATTTGTTTCAGTTTTTTTTATAATGCCAAAATGTATTTAGATAGGGTTTTGTTTTTATATTCTACATCGTTAAATGAAAAGTTGTGATTACCAAATCTTACTTTGGATTTTAGTAGCTCGAATGTCGTATCTTACTTGGTTTGGTTTCTTTATTATCAACAGTACCTCTTTAAATTACATTGGCTTAATTTCATTTTCCTTCTATGGGGCATTTCATTGGAGTTGCAATTGCAATTTCGTGTATTGTTGGATTCAGTATTTCAATTTTTAACATTTCGGATTATTTTATCATATTTTTTAAATTACTTTTCCTAAGTTTTCTATTGAGGAATAACATATTTTGATAGTGTTTTTATCATGTTTTTTTTAAATGTAATTTATTGTTTTGTGGGAAATGTTTGTGTAATAAATTTGAAAAGAAATTCTCGATATTAGTTTTTACATTTAGTCTGAAAAGGGGATTAAACCTTATGATATTCCTCTTTCTATTTTCAGATTTGAAGAAAAAAAATACATAGAATCATTTTACCCGATTAAGAGTACATTAAAAGTACGAAGCAAATCTGTTTTTTGATAACATCAAATATTTATTCAATTATATAGCTCTATTTTTATCAATATTGAATAAAGACAACTAATCTTACCTAAATACATACATACATACGTGCAAAAAAAAAAAAAGAATTACAAGAGCCATGTGGAAGGTATGACAGCTTTTGTTTCGAAACAACTATGCATTTTTTTTACAAACGGAAGAAATTAATTATCTTTCTAATCGAATATAAATAGATTTGTTTCTTTATTCTAAACTGCTTACCGACTGGAAGTCACCAGATGCTTGCACTTTAAAAGTCACTCATTTTCTTGATCCTCCAATATTCCAATTGATCTATCACAATTCTCAAATACTTATCTATTCATCTATCTATCCAGGTTTTCAAATATATATACCTATTTCAATCAGCTCTTAGCTGTTTGTCGCTCTATATATACATATATCAGTCTGTTCATGTCTATCTTACGATGCTCATGACTATCTATCTTTCCATATATCTATATATGTATCTATCTCTCTCTCTCTCTCTCTCTCTCTCTATATATATATATATATATATATATATATATATATATGTAGAGAGAGAGAGAGAGAGAGAGAGAGTCTGTCTCACTCTCTACAGTACACATTATATATATATATATATATATATTGACACCTTTATCTCACCATGTTCATCTCTCCCCCTCTCTCCCTCTATGTATTATTAAGAAATGGATATATAATCCAACACACACACATATATATATATATATATCAATCTGTTTATATATATATATATATATATATATATATATATATATATATATATATATATATATATATATATATATATATATATACATATATATATATATATATATATATATATATATGTATATATATATATATATATATATATCCTTTCTCTCTCATTCTATTTCTTTTGGTCTCTCTCTGTCCATATATATATATATATAGAGAGAGAGAGAGAGAGAGAGAGAGAGAAAGAGAGAGAGACAGAGAGACAGACAGACAGACAGACAGACAGGCTGACAGACACAGAGACAGAAAGACAGAGAGAGAGAGAGAGAGAGAGTGGGAGAGAATTTCCGGTTGACATCAATTGTAATGTAACACTTACGACAATTAATGGAGAAAGTTTCTTGATTACGCACATGCTTCACTGATCGACATTAATTAAATACTAAACAACGATAAAAAAGATTAAATGGAAACATATGTGCTGACAGAACTGGTAATTAATTCGAATAGAGGCCACGCCATTTGTTATTAAAGAATGATATATAATATTGTAGTATTTAATAAAAAATCATTAAAAGTGTCAATTTATTTGGGCTCACTCACATGCACCAAAGCTATACATGAGCTCTCTCTCTTTTTCTATATATATATATATATATATATATATATATATATATATATATATATATATATAATGTGTGTAAGTGTGTATACGCCCACGTAGAATGGTTATGTTCATTTTTTTTGTTACAAACCAGCTATAAATATGAAAAGCAATCAACTGTCGCACCTGGAAAGAGTTATGGTTCCAATATAAAATATCTGAGTAGGTGCGAGCCTGAGACCGTTACTTAGAAGAGCTAGCTAACTAAATAGGTTAATAATTATAGTAGAACCCCGATGGTTCGCTGATATTCGTGAATTCTACCCCTTGGACATGTAGAGCAGAAATATACACTAGCTCATTGGAGCAGCGTATGGGCATAACGGAAAAAAAATAATGTGTCATGATTTTTGAAATTTCAAATGAAAGATAGAAATCAAACTTTTTCTGAAAAGACAACAGGAACATGGGAACTATTCTGAATGGATTTATTTCTGATAGAAACTTTATATTTTGCATTGATCTGCATATATATTACTATAAAGACGTTTTTGTTTGCTTGCTTGCTTGCTTGCTTGCTTGCTTTCCTGCCATCATATTTCTTTATATCTGGCCAAATCACTGCACTCGAGAAGTTGATAATTTATTTCTGAGATCACCTTGACCCCGTCATTAACACAACATAGTTGTTACTGACTACCAAGGTCTCTTAATGTGAATTTGGTGTCCAAATAACTGTTTTGGCATGCTCTCAAATCTAAGGAAGACAAGTGAATTTAGACCTAATTTACTAAGATATTTCTCCCAATTTTCATTAATCATTTGTTTCTAATTAATCATTCGAATCTATTTCAACGCTTTTATTTCATCATTTCCGTTTCATAATTTACTTTTGGGAAAATCTATCTCCTCTTATATAATTTCATGAAATCACTATTTCTGCCCCAGATTCACCCCTTTTTTCTCCAATGAGATATCGGTCACGACTGGTAGGGGTGTGCGCAAATATTAATTCAAGGAAATCGCTATAAATATCACTTGCTTTCCCGTGTTCTTATGTTTGCAGTTTCCTTTGGCAATATCTTGTGTCCCAGCTATTGGACAAATAAGTATTGTCTTGTTTGGGTGTCGTGACGAGGGTTATTGTTTAATATTTTCATCAGTCAGGATCGAATACAGTTTTTAAACTCAAAGGACATTGAAATTGCTCGCCAACACTGTCAATAATTGAACAACTGTACCGTCTAAGGTTATGTAAAAATGCATGTAGGAAAAAAGGAATAACCCTTCATCATCTTCAGTTTACCATGAAAGCGTATTTTCAATTTTTAAAGGCAATCACGTTGGTGTCTTGAGTGTCCTATATACCGTGGGCGCTTCATCGTTATGTAATGGTTAACTAGCAAAGCTTGCTGATCATAATCGCTTGTTATTGAATAATCTTTTACCCAAAAAATGTAAATTTAGTAAAATAATTTCGTGAATGCGCATTTATATTACCCAACGGAGCTAAAGCATGTGACCATCATAGTAACGTTCAAAAGCGTATGTAACAGTAAAAAGATCGATTTCTTGTTTTGTAAATTGACATGCATCAGATAGAGATATTAAGCGATTCTGTTGCACGTTTGCCAGAGCGCACGTATGATTTATTATAAAAAGAGAAACCCTCAAGGCGTACACGATAGATGCATTAGGGACAGGGAAAGCCTTAGAAGCATTCACGAGTTTTACAATAAATGTTTTACGCTCAAACAAAATTAATACAAAAACACATTATTTGAATTATACATATATATATATATGTATATTCAGGTTTAGATAAATGTGGACTGTGAAGTAGTATGGTGAAGGTATGAGCTGAACACAAAAACACAGTAAATCATAATAAAACCTTGAATTGCGTTGTTTTATTTTCATTTTAATTCGATTTAATGGTAGCGTATGTAATGTCTTAGAATTCATAATAATTCACCCCACTTAAAATTTCTGACAAAAAGAAAGAATTATACAATAATGAGCCTGGAAAACGGTGGCATTAATCCCATATTAAACAAATTTAGAAAATGTAAAAAGTATCACTAACAACAGCAACACCAACAGCAAGAAAAGAAATAGAAAAATCAGTTGGTTAAACCCACTTTATTACAAAGTAATAAATATCAATATTAAAGAAAAAATCCCCTAACTTGTAAACAAATATCTCCCCGAAGGTAATCGACTAGATTCGTGACAGAAACGCTTTGAAAATTAACTACAGCTTGCACCAATAAGTGAATAGTCTCATAAATTCACAGGATAGAAAAGTAATGGAATGTAGAAAACACAGCAACAACAACAACAATAATAATAATAATAATACCTGCAGACCATAGAGTAAAAAAGAAGGAGGGTGAAAAAAGGGAAAAATACCAGGACCTAGCAAGAGAGTTAAGGAAGATGTGGAACATGAAAACCAGGATAGTCCCGGTCATAGTGGGCGCACTAGGAACAGACCCCAAAACGCTGAGGGTGAGACTGGAGGAGATCGGGATTAGGGGAAGGATAGAGACCGTACAGACCACAGCACTACTCGGAACTGCACGGATACTGAGGAAGGTGCTAGAGATATAAGTACTGCAACGAATAGTAGCTCTGTCATGATATGCGAAAGAGAGAGGAGACGTTAGCTGAAGACCTGAGGAGACTTATTGTCACTCAGCCTTCAGCGATAACCACTGGGCAACCGGTGTGAAACTGTAAATCGCAGAATTACTGTGACCTATGAGTACTAGGAGAGGAGGGCTGGAGACTTGAGGAGACTTGCTGTCCCTCAACCTCCTGTGGTAAACACCAGGCAACTAGTGTGAAATTGCAGATAATATTGATGATATTTCTACTTCTGAGATGGTTTTCTTTGCGATTCTGAGAAATGTTCACCTAGATGAATTGTCCACAGCCAAACTCTGCCTAATGAAAAGAAAAAAAAAAGTTGAGAGTGGTCTGTTGTTTCTTGGAGCTGCACGTGGGTAAGTGGAATTAAATTTAAAATTTATAGTTTAATGCCTAGCTACCCCCGAGTATGAATGAATGGAGTCTGTCCACCCCTGACCGTTAGGACCCCTTACTGCTAAGTAGATATAGGGGGAAATCCACCATTGGGGAAGAACACAGATTGCAAGACTTATACTAAGTCAAGACTTATAAAATTTAAGGGAGACGTATGACCTTCAAGGTTGCTAATTTCACCCAGACGAAGCTTAATGTGTTAATTGTTAGGTCTGAATGTAGGAGGGGATGGTCATACCACCAAATAGATATATCTGTGCAGCAGAATGGCCTATCCATGTAAGGTTATACCATGGGTTGTAAGAGCTGGTGGGACTCCGAGAGTGTCACTGAGCTAATTGCCCACAACGAACCCACCAAGGTCTGGTGCTACCCTAAAAGAACCAAAAAGAGCTGGTGGGGCTCTTCGGTTATTTCTGAACCACATCGGTCTTAACCAACCCACCAAGGTCTGGTGCTACCTTAAAAGAACCAAAAAGAGCTGGTGGGGCTCTTCGGTTATTTCTGAACCACATCGGTCTTAACCAACCCACCAAGGTCTGGCGCTACCTCAAAGAACCAAAAACCCCTATCATGACAGTACAACCAAACCATTTTACCGCAAAAAACGGGGCACAAATTCAAGATTTGTGTGTCGTAACCGGCAGGTGTTCCCTTGTTAGCCACCAGGAGGGACCCGGTCGTCATCCTGTGACTGCTGGCCAAAACTCCGGCTCGTGTACCCTTAATGGCCTTCAGGAGGGACACAGTCGTCACATAGCTACTGTTGGCCAAGACTCATATACCACTAACGACAACCAGGGAAGGCGCGGTCCTCTCGGAGTGACTGCTATAAAAAACAAGAGAAAGAGATGGACAAGGGAGGAGAATAGGCTAGTTATGTATTGTTACTTTAAAAGCAAGCCTTCAGTGCGATCTTATAGGGAGCGTATGCTCCAAATATGGAGGGAAAAATCTGATGTGGAAGTATCGAACCAACGCCTTGCTGACCAAGTAAAACAAATCCAAAAAAGGGAAATGGCTGTCTGAGACAGAACTACTAGAGATTCGCATTAACGTAGAGAGAGACTCAGGTGACACATCTGTAGAATGCCCCCCCCCCCCAGCACAACTAGTACCAATAACAAAACTATAAGAATTCCCCATGAGACCCCCACAGTAAACTATGCACCAGAGGGTGACGACGAGGCACCAACAGAAGAAGAGAAAACCAAAATACAAGCTTTGAAAGAGATCATGCGAGGAGAGAAAACAACACTCCCCTCCCTAAGAGACAAAGACAGAAAGAAAGTCGGAGAAGTGACCGAGCAGGTCAACTGCCTCTTACAACACATAGAAACGAACACCCTCCTAGAACTCAACAACCTAATTTACGCTGGGGCGAAAATGGTAGCACAAAGCTTCACAACACAAGATAGGAACCTGAGCAATAATAGGGAAGGGAAACCAAACTGGGAGAGAAGGTTACAAAGGCAGATCTCCCAACTACAGAGAGATGAAGTACTACTTAGAAATACACCACACACAGACAGACCACGAGTAAGACTTTATAACAAATACAAAGTAACGCAAAAGGGCATCGCAACCGTAGTCGAAGAGTTACACCAGAAAAGACTAACCAAAGAGGCAAGACTAAAAAGATACAGACTAAGAACGGCCCAATACACACAAAACCGCACATTCCAAAACAATGAGAAAAAGTTTTACCGAGATTTAAATGGGGAAAGAAGGCAGGACATGAAACCAGATGCCACAGAGGCCAAGAACTATTGGAATAGCATATGGGGGCACCCAAAAAGACATAACGTAACACCGCAATGGTTAGGAAACATGAGAAAAGAACTAGGAGATATAGACAAGGGAGAACCAATAGTACTGAATGAAACTACATTGAAACATACTCTTAGGAAAGTAGCCAACTGGAAAGCACCGGGGCCCGACGGGATCCACGGGTATTGGTTCAAAAAATTTACCACGTTACACGGCAGACTCACTCACCTACTCCAAAATTGTCTGAATGAAGGCAAAGCACCAGAATGGATGACTAAAGGCAGAACCACCCTCATCCAAAAAGACCCGGGAAAGGGGAACATAGCAAGCAACTATAGACCAATCACGTGCCTACCACTTATGTGGAAAATCCTGACCGGGCAAATAGCAGAGAGAATATGCATGTCAATGGATAGAAGGGGACTACTACCAGAAGAACAGAAAGGGTGTAGGATAGGAACCAAAGGGGCAAACGATTTACTCTACATAGACCAGATGATCTTAAAAGAAGTAAGGAAAAGGAGAAAGAATATCGCAATGGGATGGATAGATTACAAAAAGGCATACGATATGATTCCACATAGCTGGATACTCGAATGCCTTAGAATGTTCAAAATTAGCGAACCGGTGGTTAAATTCATTGGTAATTCAATGGAAGACTGGAAAGTAGATTTGACAGCCGCAGGGGACAAACTAGCCGAGGTAGGGATAAAAAGGGGGATCTTCCAAGGAGACTCGTTGTCCCCACTATTATTTGTTCTAACAATGATACCGCTTAACAGAATCCTGAAAAACAGCAAAGGATACCACTTCTCTAAAACAAAAGGAAAGGTCAACCACTTAATGTACATGGATGATATTAAATTGTTTGCGAAAAACAGGGGAGAGCTTGAGACTCTGTTCAACGAAGTAAGGGAATATAGTGAGGACATAGGAATGGAGTTTGGGATAGAAAAATGCGCAATCATGGTAATGCACAAAGGAAGGCTTTCAATGACTGAGGGAATTGAACTTCCGGACAACAACAAGATTAGGGCATTGACTGCACAAGACCGATACAAGTACCTAGGTGTCCTTGAATGTGACACGATAAAACGGGAAGAGATGAAGGAGAAAATTAAGAGGGAATACCTTAGAAGGATAAGGAAAATATTAGAAACCAAATTAAATAGCAGAAATCTAATAAAAGGAATGAACATCTGGGCTGTGTCAGTAGTTAGGTATACAGGACCATTCCTAGGATGGACAAAGGAAGAGCTCCAATCAATGGATAGGCGAACAAGGAAACTTATGACGATGCATAAAGCATTACACCCTAGGGATGATACAGATAGACTATACGTTAAGAGAAAAGAAGGTGGTAGGGGGCTCATCAGCATAGAAGATTGTGTCCAGAGAGCTAAAGTAGTCCTAGATAAATATGTGCAAACAAATAGTGAAGAAATCATAAAGAGCGCGAGGGATGGTGCAACAAACAAAGTAGAAAGCAATGGAACGGTACAGCAAACTAGAAAAGAAAAGTGGGAAGGGAAAAAATTGTACGGCAAGTTTAAAAGACAGATAAAAGATATAGCAGACGAGAAATCATGGACGTGGTTACGAAAGGGAAACCTTAAGAGAGAAACAGAATCGCTCATCATGGCAGCCCAAAACAAAAGCATGAGGACAAACTACATAAAAGCAAAAATCGACAGAATACAGACAAACAGCAAATGCCGCATGTGCGGCGAATGAAATGAGACAGTAAACCACATAACTAGTGAATGTAGTCAACTCGCCCAGAAGGAGTATAAGCATAGACACGATAGAGTAGCAACGATGATACACTGGGAACTAAGTAAACAAATGGGATTCAACCATGGGGAAAAGTGGTATCAGCACAAGCCAGAGGCAGTTTTGGAGAATGACAACCACAAACTACTGTGGGACTTTGACATCCAAACTGACCACCTCATCCAGGCAAGAAGGCCGGACTTAGTAATAGTAGACAAAAAAAAGGAAGGCCTGCCAAATAGTAGACGTGGCTGTGCCTGCAGACCATAGAGTAAAAAAGAAGGAGGGTGAAAAAAGGGAAAAATACCAGGACCTAGCAAGGGAGTTAAAGAAAATGTGGAACATGAAAACCAGGGTAGTACCAGTCATAGTGGGAGCACTAGGAACTGTCCCCAGAACGCTGAGGGTGAGACTGGAGGAGATCGGGATTAGGGGAAGGATAGAGACCGTACAGACCACAGCACTACTCGGAACTGCACGGATACTGAGGAAGGTGCTAGAGATATAAGTACTGCAACGAATAGTAGCTCTGTCATGATATGCGAAAGAGAGAGGAGACGTTAGCTGAAGACCTGAGGAGACTTATTGTCACTCAGCCTTCAGCGATAACCACTGGGCAACCGGTGTGAAACTGTAAATCGCAGAATTACTGTGACCTATGAGTACTAGGAGAGGAGGGCTGGAGACTTGAGGAGACTTGCTGTCCCTCAACCTCCTGTGGTAAACACCAGGCAACTAGTGTGAAATTGCAGATAATATTGATGATATTTCTACTTCTGAGATGGTTTTCTTTGCGATTCTGAGAAATGTTCACCTAGATGAATTGTCCACAGCCAAACTCTGCCTAATGAAAAGAAAAAAAAAAGTTGAGAGTGGTCTGTTGTTTCTTGGAGCTGCACGTGGGTAAGTGGAATTAAATTTAAAATTTATAGTTTAATGCCTAGCTACCCCCGAGTATGAATGAATGGAGTCTGTCCACCCCTGACCGTTAGGACCCCTTACTGCTAAGTAGATATAGGGGGAAATCCACCATTGGGGAAGAACACAGATTGCAAGACTTATACTAAGTCAAGACTTATAAAATTTAAGGGAGACGTATGACCTTCAAGGTTGCTAATTTCACCCAGACGAAGCTTAATGTGTTAATTGTTTGGTCTGAATGTAGGAGGGGATGGTCATACCACCAAATAGATATATCTGTGCAGCAGAATGGCCTATCCATGTAAGGTTATACCATGGGTTGTAAGAGCTGGTGGGACTCCGAGAGTGTCACTGAGCTAATCGCCCACAACGAACCCACCAAGGTCTGGTGCTACCCTAAAAGAACCAAAAAGAGCTGGTGGGGCTCTTCGGTTATTTCTGAACCACATCGGTCTTAACCAACCCACCAAGGTCTGGTGCTACCTTAAAAGAACCAAAAAGAGCTGGTGGGGCTCTTCGGTTATTTCTGAACCACATCGGTCTTAACCAACCCACCAAGGTCTGGCGCTACCTCAAAGAACCAAAAACCCCTATCATGACAGTACAACCAAACCATTTTACCGCAAAAAACGGGGCACAAATTCAAGATTTGTGTGTCGTAACCGGCAGGTGTTCCCTTGTTAGCCACCAGGAGGGACCCGGTCGTCATCCTGTGACTGCTGGCCAAAACTCCGGCTCGTGTACCCTTAATGGCCTTCAGGAGGGACACAGTCGTCACATAGCTACTGTTGGCCAAGACTCATATACCACTAACGACAACCAGGGAAGGCGCGGTCCTCTCGGAGTGACTGCTATAAAAAACAAGAGAAAGAGATGGACAAGGGAGGAGAATAGGCTAGTTATGTATTGTTACTTTAAAAGCAAGCCTTCAGTGCGATCTTATAGGGAGCGTATGCTCCAAATATGGAGGGAAAAATCTGATGTGGAAGTATCGAACCAACGCCTTGCTGACCAAGTAAAACAAATCCAAAAAAGGGAAATGGCTGTCTGAGACAGAACTACTAGAGATTCGCATTAACGTAGAGAGAGACTCAGGTGACACATCTGTAGAAGGCCCCCCCTCCCAGCACAACTAGTACCAATAACAAAACTATAAGAATTCCCCATGAGACCCCCACAGTAAACTATGCACCAGAGGGTGACGACGAGGCACCAACAGAAGAAGAGAAAACCAAAATACAAGCTTTGAAAGAGATCATGCGAGGAGAGAAAACAACACTCCCCTCCCTAAGAGACAAAGACAGAAAGAAAGTCGGAGAAGTGACCGAGCAGGTCAACTGCCTCTTACAGCACATAGAAACGAACACCCTCCTAGAACTCAACAACCTAATTTACGCTGGGGCGAAAATGGTAGCACAAAGCTTCACAACACAAGATAGGAACCTGAGCAATAATAGGGAAGGGAAACCAAACTGGGAGAGAAGGTTACAAAGGCAGATCTCCCAACTACAGAGAGATGAAGTACTACTTAGAAATACACCACACACAGACAGACCACGAGTAAGACTTTATAACAAATACAAAGTAACGCAAAAGGGCATCGCAACCGTAGTCGAAGAGTTACACCAGAAAAGACTAACCAAAGAGGCAAGACTAAAAAGATACAGACTAAGAACGGCCCAATACACACAAAACCGCACATTCCAAAACAATGAGAAAAAGTTTTACCAAGATTTAAATGGGGAAAGAAGGCAGGACATGAAACCTGATGCCACAGAGGCCAAGAACTATTGGAATAGCATATGGGGGCACCCAAAAAAACACAACGTAACACCGCAATAGTTAGGAAACATGAGAAAAGAACTAGGAGATATAGACAAGGGGGAACCGATAGTACTGAATGAAAACACATTGAAACATACTCTTAGGAAAGTAGCCAACTGGAAAGCACCGGGGCCCGACGGGATCCACGGGTATTGGTTCAAAAAATTCACCACGTTACACGGCAGACTCACTCACCTACTCCAAAATTGTCTAAACGAAGGCAAAGCACCAGAATGGATGACTAAAGGCAGAACCACCCTCATCCTAAAAGACCCGGGAAAGGGGAACATAGCAAGCAACTATAGACCAATCACGTGCCTACCACTTATGTGGAAAATCCTGACCGGGCAAATAGCAGAGAGAATATGCATGTCAATGGATAGAAGGGGACTACTACCAGAAGAACAGAAAGGGTGTAGGATAGGAACCAAAGGGGCAAACGATTTACTCTACATAGACCAGATGATCTTAAAAGAAGTAAGGAAAAGGAGAAAGAATATCGCAATGGGATGGATAGATTACAAAAAGGCATACGATATGATTCCACATAGCTGGATACTCGAATGCCTTAGAATGTTCAAAATTAGCGAACCGGTGGTTAAATTCATTGGTAATTCAATGGAAGACTGGAAAGTAGATTTGACAGCCGCAGGGGACAAACTAGCCGAGGTAGGGATAAAAAGGGGGATCTTCCAAGGAGACTCGTTGTCCCCACTATTATTTGTTCTAACAATGATACCGCTTAACAGAATCCTGAAAAACAGCAAAGGATACCACTTCTCTAAAACAAAAGGAAAGGTCAACCACTTAATGTACATGGATGATATTAAATTGTTTGCGAAAAACAGGGGAGAGCTTGAGACTCTGTTCAACGAAGTAAGGGAATATAGTGAGGACATAGGAATGGAGTTTGGGATAGAAAAATGCGCAATCATGGTAATGCACAAAGGAAGGCTTTCAATGACTGAGGGAATTGAACTTCCGGACAACAACAAGATTAGGGCATTGACTGCACAAGACCGATACAAGTACCTAGGTGTCCTTGAATGTGACACGATAAAACGGGAAGAGATGAAGGAGAAAATTAAGAGGGAATACCTTAGAAGGATAAGGAAAATATTAGAAACCAAATTAAATAGCAGAAATCTAATAAAAGGAATGAACATCTGGGCTGTGTCAGTAGTTAGGTATACAGGACCATTCCTAGGATGGACAAAGGAAGAGCTCCAATCAATGGATAGGCGAACAAGGAAACTTATGACGATGCATAAAGCATTACACCCTAGGGATGATACAGATAGACTATACGTTAAGAGAAAAGAAGGTGGTAGGGGGCTCATCAGCATAGAAGATTGTGTCCAGAGAGCTAAAGTAGTCCTAGATAAATATGTGCAAACAAATAGTGAAGAAATCATAAAGAGCGCGAGGGATGGTGCAACAAACAAAGTAGAAAGCAATGGAACGGTACAGCAAACTAGAAAAGAAAAGTGGGAAGGGAAAAAATTGTACGGCAAGTTTAAAAGACAGATAAAAGATATAGCAGACGAGAAATCATGGACGTGGTTACGAAAGGGAAACCTTAAGAGAGAAACAGAATCGCTCATCATGGCAGCCCAAAACAAAAGCATGAGGACAAACTACATAAAAGCAAAAATCGACAGAATACAGACAAACAGCAAATGCCGCATGTGCGGCGAATGAAATGAGACAGTAAACCACATAACTAGTGAATGTAGTCAACTCGCCCAGAAGGAGTATAAGCATAGACACGATAGAGTAGCAACGATGATACACTGGGAACTAAGTAAACAAATGGGATTCAACCATGGGGAAAAGTGGTATCAGCACAAGCCAGAGGCAGTTTTGGAGAATGACAACCACAAACTACTGTGGGACTTTGACATCCAAACTGACCACCTCATCCAGACAAGAAGGCCGGACTTAGTAATAGTAGACAAAAAAAAGGAAGGCCTTCCAAATAGTAGACGTGGCTGTGCCTGCAGACCATAGAGTAAAAAAGAAGGAGGGTGAAAAAAGGGAAAAATACCAGGACCTAGCAAGGGAGTTAAAGAAAATGTGGAACATGAAAACCAGGGTAGTACCAGTCATAGTGGGAGCACTAGGAACTGTCCCCAGAACGCTGAGGGAGAGACTTGAGGAGATCAGGATTAGGGGGAGGATAGAGACCGTACAGACCACAGCACTACTGGGAACTGCACGGGTACTGAGGAAGGTGCTAGAGATATAAGTACTGCAACGAATTGTAGCTCTGTCATGATATGCGAAAGAGGGAGGAGACGTTAGCTGAAGACCTGAGGAGACTTATTGTCACTCAGCCCTCAGCGATAACCACTGGGCAACCGGTGTGAAACTGTAAATCGCAGAATTACTGTGACCTATGAGTACTAGGAGAGGAGGGCTGGAGACTTGAGGAGACTTGCTGTCACTCAAACTCCAGCGGTTACCACCAGGCAACTGATGTGAGATTCCAAATAATAATAATAATAATAATAATAATAATAATAATAATAATAATAATAATAAGCACAAGCCAGAGGCAGTTTTGGAGAATGACAACCACAAACTACTGTGGGACTTTGACATCCAAACTGACCACCTCATCCAGGCGAGAAGGCCGGACTTAGTAATAGTAGATAAAAAAAGGAAGGCCTGCCAAATAGTAGACGTTGCTGTACCTGCAGACCATAGAGTAAAAAAGAAGGAGGGTGAAAAAAGGGAAAAATACCAGGACCTAGCAAGGGAGTTAGTGAAATGTGGAACATGAAAACCAGGGTAGTACCGGTCATAGTGGGAGCACTTGGAACTGTCCCCAGAACGCTGAGGGAGAGACTGGAGGAGATCGGGATTAGGGGGAGGATAGAGACCGTACAGACCACAGCACTGCTGGGAACTGCACGGATACTGAGGAAGGTGCTAGAGATATAAGGACTGCAACGAATAGTAGCTCTGTCATGATATGCGAAAGAGAGAGGAGACGTTAGCTGAAGACCTGAGGAGACTTATTGTCACTCAGCCTTCAGCGATAACCACTGGGCAACCGGTGTGAAACTGTAAATCGCAGAATTACTGTGACCTATGAGTACTAGGAGAGGAGGGCTGGAGACTTGAGGAGACTTGCTGTCACTCAAACTCCAGCGGTTACCACCAGGCAACTGGTGTGAGATTCCAAATAATAATAATAATAATAATAATAATAATAATAATAATAATAATAATTTGAGAGAGTGGTCTGTTGTTTCTTGGAGCTGCACGTGGGTAAGTGGAATTAAATTTATAATTTATAATTTATAGTTTAAAATTAATAATTCTCTACCCCCCCCACCGAGATAAGAGGTGTCTTATGGGAAAGTAATGCCTAGCTACCCCTCCCCCGAGTATGAATGAATGGAGTCTGTCCACCACTGACCGTTAGGACCCCTCAGTAGATATAAGCTAGCAGGGGGAAATCCACCGTGGGAGAAGAACACAGATTGCGAGACAGAGGGTAGAAGCAGCATTTTAACCTTTTGGCAAAGAGGTAAATTTCTTTCTTTGAATGATTTCTGGTGATTGACTTTGAAAACTAACTCAGACTAAACTCTTATATGTATATTGTCTCAATAATAATAATAATAATAATAATAATGATAATAATAATAATTTTAATAATTTTAATTAAAATTATAAGTGGTAGTTGTAACATTTGCACCGCAGGCCCCTCCCCTGAATGAGCCCTGTGATGATTTTCGAAGGTTTAAAAGATATTTTACTTTAGGCTTTAAGTGATTATTCTTGATATTTTGATGATTTTCGAAGGTTCAAAAGATATTTTACTTTAGGCTTTAAGTGATTATTCTTGATATTTTGATGATTTTCGAAGGTTCAAAAGATATTTTACTTAAGGCTTTAAGTGATTATTCTTGATATTTTGATGATTTTCGAAGGTTCAAAAGATATTTTACTTTCGGCTTTAAGAATGATTATTCTTGACATATTGATATTTCTACTTCTGAGATGGTTTTCTTTGCGATTCCGATAAGTTTTCACCCCGATGAATTGCCCACTGCCAAATTCTGCCTAATGAAAAAGACAAAAAAAAAAGTTGAGAGAGTGGTCTGTTGTTTCTTGGAGCTGCACGTGGGTAAGTGGAATTAAATTTATAATTTATAATTTATAGTTTAAAATTAATAATTCTCCCCCCCCCACCGAGATAAGAGGTGTCTTATGGGAAAGTAATGCCTAGCTACCCCTCCCCCGAGTATGAATGAATGGAGTCTGTCCACCACTGACCGTTAGGACCCCTCAGTAAATATAAGCTAGCAGGGGGAAATCAACCGTGGGGGAAGAACACAGATTGCAAGACTTATACTAAGTCAAGACTTAGAAGATTTAAGGGAGACGTATGATCTCCAAGGTTGTTAATTTCACCCAGACGAAGCTTAGTGCTAATTTTTAGGCCTGAATTTAGGAGGGGATGGTCATACCACCAAATAGATATATCTGTGCAGCAGAATGGCCTATCCATGTAAGGTCGTACCATGGGTTGTAAGAACTGGTGGAACTCTGAGAATGCCACTGAGCTCATTGCCCTCAACGAACCCACCAAGGTCTGGTGCTACCTTAAAAGAACCAAAAAGAGCTGGTGGGGCTCTTCGGTTATTTCTGAACCACATCGGTCTTAACCAACCCACCAAGGTCTGGCGCTACCTCAAAGAACCAAAAACCCCTATCATGACAGTACAACCAAACCATTTTACCGCAAAAAACGGGGCACAAATTCAAGATTTGTGTGTCGTAACCGGCAGGTGTTCCCTTGTTAGCCACCAGGAGGGACCCGGTCGTCATCCTGTGACTGCTGGCCAAAACTCCGGCTCGTGTACCCTTAATGGCCTTCAGGAGGGACACAGTCGTCACATAGCTACTGTTGGCCAAGACTCATATACCACTAACGACAACCAGGGAAGGCGCGGTCCTCTCGGAGTGACTGCTATAAAAAACAAGAGAAAGAGATGGACAAGGGAGGAGAATAGGCTAGTTATGTATTGTTACTTTAAAAGCAAGCCTTCAGTGCGATCTTATAGGGAGCGTATGCTCCAAATATGGAGGGAAAAATCTGATGTGGAAGTATCGAACCAACGCCTTGCTGACCAAGTAAAGCAAATTCAAAAGAAGAAATGGCTGTCTGAGACTGAACTACTAGAGATTCGCATTAATGTAGAGAGAGACTCAGGTGACACATCTGAAGAATGCCCCCCCAGCACAATTAGTACCAATAACAAAACTAGAATAACTCCCCATGAGACCCCCACAGTAAGCTATGTATCAGAGGGTGATGACGAGGCACCAACGGAAGAAGAGAACACCAAAATACAAGCTTTGAAAGAGATCATGCGAGGAGAGAAAACAACACTCCCCTCCCTAAGAGACAAAGACAGAAAGAAAGTCGGAGAAGTGACCGAGCAGGTCAACTGCCTCTTACAGCACATAGAAACAAACACCCTCCTAGAACTTAACAACCTAATTTACGCTGGGGCGAAAATGGTAGCACAAAGCTTTACAACACAAGATAGGAACCCGAGCAATAATAGGGAAGGGAAACCCAACTGGGAGAGAAGGTTACAAAGGCAGATCTCCCAACTACAGAGAGATGAAGTACTGCTTAGAAATACACCACACACAGACAGACCACGAGTAAGACTTTATAACAAATACAAGGTAACGCAAAAAGGCATCGCAACTGTAGTCGAAGAGTTACACCAGAAAAGACTAGCCAAAGAGGCAAGACTAAAAAGATACAGACTAAGAACGGCCCAATACACACAAAACCGCACATTCCAAAACAATGAGAAAAAGTTTTACCGAGATTTAAATGGGGAAAGAAGGCAGGACATGAAACCAGATGCCACAGAGGCCAAGAACTATTGGAATAGCATATGGGGGCACCCAAAAAGACATAACGTAACACCGCAATGGTTAGGAAACATGAGAAAAGAACTAGGAGATATAGACAAGGGAGAACCAATAGTACTGAATGAAACTACATTGAAACATACTCTTAGGAAAGTAGCCAACTGGAAAGCACCGGGGCCCGACGGGATCCATGGGTATTGGTTCAAAAAATTTACCACGTTACACGGCAGACTCACTCACCTACTCCAAAATTGTCTGAATGAAGGCAAAGCACCAGAATGGATGACTAAAGGCAGAACCACCCTCATCCAAAAAGACCCGGGAAAGGGGAACATAGCAAGCAACTATAGACCAATCACTTGCCTACCACTTATGTGGAAAATCCTGACCGGGCAAATAGCAGAGAGAATATACATGTCAATGGATAGAAGGGGGCTACTACCAGAAGAACAGAAAGGGTGTAGGATAGGAACCAAAGGGGCAAACGATTTACTCTACATAGACCAGATGATCTTAAAAGAAGTAAGGAAAAGGAGAAAGAATATCGCAATGGGATGGATAGATTACAAAAAGGCATACGATATGATTCCACATAGCTGGATACTCGAATGCCTTAGAATGTTCAAAATTAGCGAACCGGTGGTTAAATTCATTGGTAATTCAATGGAAGACTGGAAAGTAGATTTGACAGCCGCAGGGGACAAACTAGCCGAGGTAGGGATAAAAAGGGGGATCTTCCAAGGAGACTCGTTGTCCCCACTATTATTTGTTCTAACAATGATACCGCTTAACAGAATCCTGAAAAACAGCAAAGGATACCACTTCTCTAAAACAAAAGGAAAGGTCAACCACTTAATGTACATGGATGATATTAAATTGTTTGCGAAAAACAGGGGAGAGCTTGAGACTCTGTTCAACGAAGTAAGGGAATATAGTGAGGACATAGGAATGGAGTTTGGGATAGAAAAATGCGCAATCATGGTAATGCACAAAGGAAGGCTTTCAATGACTGAGGGAATTGAACTTCCGGACAACAACAAGATTAGGGCATTGACTGCACAAGACCGATACAAGTACCTAGGTGTCCTTGAATGTGACACGATAAAACGGGAAGAGATGAAGGAGAAAATTAAGAGGGAATACCTTAGAAGGATAAGGAAAATATTAGAAACCAAATTAAATAGCAGAAATCTAATAAAAGGAATGAACATCTGGGCTGTGTCAGTAGTTAGGTATACAGGACCATTCCTAGGATGGACAAAGGAAGAGCTCCAATCAATGGATAGGCGAACAAGGAAACTTATGACGATGCATAAAGCATTACACCCTAGGGATGATACAGATAGACTATACGTTAAGAGAAAAGAAGGTGGTAGGGGGCTCATCAGCATAGAAGATTGTGTCCAGAGAGCTAAAGTAGTCCTAGATAAATATGTGCAAACAAATAGTGAAGAAATCATAAAGAGCGCGAGGGATGGTGCAACAAACAAAGTAGAAAGCAATGGAACGGTACAGCAAACTAGAAAAGAAAAGTGGGAAGGGAAAAAATTGTACGGCAAGTTTAAAAGACAGATAAAAGATATAGCAGACGAGAAATCATGGACGTGGTTACGAAAGGGAAACCTTAAGAGAGAAACAGAATCGCTCATCATGGCAGCCCAAAACAAAAGCATGAGGACAAACTACATAAAAGCAAAAATCGACAGAATACAGACAAACAGCAAATGCCGCATGTGCGGCGAATGAAATGAGACAGTAAACCACATAACTAGTGAATGTAGTCAACTCGCCCAGAAGGAGTATAAGCATAGACACGATAGAGTAGCAACGATGATACACTGGGAACTAAGTAAACAAATGGGATTCAACCATGGGGAAAAGTGGTATCAGCACAAGCCAGAGGCAGTTTTGGAGAATGACAACCACAAACTACTGTGGGACTTTGACATCCAAACTGACCACCTCATCCAGGCAAGAAGGCCGGACTTAGTAATAGTAGACAAAAAAAAGGAAGGCCTGCCAAATAGTAGACGTGGCTGTGCCTGCAGACCATAGAGTAAAAAAGAAGGAGGGTGAAAAAAGGGAAAAATACCAGGACCTAGCAAGGGAGTTAAAGAAAATGTGGAACATGAAAACCAGGGTAGTACCAGTCATAGTGGGAGCACTAGGAACTGTCCCCAGAACGCTGAGGGAGAGACTTGAGGAGATCAGGATTAGGGGGAGGATAGAGACCGTACAGACCACAGCACTACTGGGAACTGCACGGGTACTGAGGAAGGTGCTAGAGATATAAGTACTGCAACGAATTGTAGCTCTGTCATGATATGCGAAAGAGGGAGGAGACGTTAGCTGAAGACCTGAGGAGACTTATTGTCACTCAGCCCTCAGCGATAACCACTGGGCAACCGGTGTGAAACTGTAAATCGCAGAATTACTGCGACCTGCTAGTACTAGAGGAGGGCTGGAGACTTGAGGAGACTTGCTGTCACTCAAACTCCAGCGGTTACCACCAGGCAACTGGTGTGAGATTCCTAATAATAATAATAATAATAATAATATTAATTGATCACCATATGGGGTATAAACCAATCCTAAAAATTATAAATTATAATTTAAAAAAATATATTTGAACTGAATACCGACGTACCAATCATATCTAAAAACAAATATAATCTAAATCAGAAAGCAATCAAACACCCTCGTACTGAGTATCTTACACTAAAGTAACCTACCCTTATGACCCTAACAATAAAGTAAGCTTATAACCCCCCATGTAACCATTGCTATTGCCACGTTACAACTATTCATCCCCCGAAAAAAAACAAAAAAAAACGAAGATCTTTGAACCGACTCCATTTCAGCTAAGAACACTGTCTTTCAATTAGCCAAAACAATGGACATATAAATCAATTCTCCTGATGAGATGTGTTAGACATACATCGAAATGCTGTGTTTAGTTTTTTCTCAAGTTTTTTTTCCGTCGTTTACTAGACATTAATATGATGAAATAAAGGATTCGCTACACAAACACGTTAATATATCTATCGTAATGGGCGTCTTTGGGCGAATGATTCAATTTAATTTCGGATCCGAACATTTTTTTTGGTGTGTGGGGAGGAATTTTTCTTGGCGGACAACCTTCCTCTTATTCTATTTATATATATTTTTTATTTTCCATTTTTGTTGTTTAGTTTTTGGCCACTGCTTGTTATGTCAAGTGAAACATAACAAGCTGGGCCGACAACTAGACAACGAAAATGAAGAATAAGAAAAGATGTATCGATAGGATAAGAGGAAAGTTCTACATGTACCAAAATAGACCCTCAAACAACAGATAGAATTCAATCATTTGCCCGTGGAAGCTAGAACAGGACTGAAACATAAACGTGTTGATGTAGTTAATCCTTTCTTTCATGATAATTGAAGCTCTACTTTAATTTAACTTGGTGTTTTACTTTAACTTGACTTAATGTTGAATGTATCGAGCACTTTATGGGGTGGACTCATCACACATTGGATATTGCATTATTATATTATATAATACTGTGTTCCTGATTCGAACTTTGTTGTTATACATACACACATGCACGCACGTGCGTGCGCACACACACACACATACACACACACACGCATTTTTCTGATCTTAAACGATAAGAATGTTACCCAGAGACATATTTTTCAACTAATTCCTTTGAAGAAAAGAAAGGATTCCATGGAAGATTCATTCTGTGTGATGCATATGCATATTTTGAGACTGTTACGTACCTTAAAAGAATTCCCAGCAATCGTATTGCACTTTTTATCAATAAATTACATATTCAGTCTATGCGTGTATGCTGAGCCTACTGTTATTCTGAAGTTAATCTTGTATACTAAGCACTTACAAAAGTGTGCAGCTGTCAATTCAGACAGGTTCTAAATAGTATTGGCCATGGTTGCGTATGAAATGAACACTACTTAGGTATTAAATACTTCAGCATAATCATCTGAAGTACATATAGTGCATGTGATGTTTGAGCATACAAATATACATAATTATGTGCGCTAACATTGGGCACACCTCATGTATATTACATATATCCGTCAGTAATATGCAAACTCTACCTGATGTATATGCCATTTCAAAAAGAAAATATGCAGACTATTGTCGGTTTTGAACCCAGAAAGGTCAACATGTCACATAAATATCCCTCGGCTCATGTCTATTAAAACAAATCTCCTCGTCTAACATTCCTACCCCATATCCTTTTCCTTCCTTCTCGTCCAAGACAGCTAAGTCTTTATGTTTCTCCTTTGACTGTTGATGTTTTCCCTTTTTTAATTTCATCTTTCCCTCTGATTCTCCCTTCAAACGCTAGTTCTTTTGCGTCTCGTTATTAATCACCTCACCCCATACCAATCCACTACTTACTGCTAAAATCTGTTTTAATATATAACCATGTGCAAGTGAAATAAATCCTGTGATCAGAGTTGCCTTTTGCAATCAGAATCGATGCACTTTTGTATTTTGTATAAAGATACTCTGTATTAGGAACCATCAACCAAAACTGTCAGCATAGGTCAACGTAGGTTTCTCCAGTTTTTAAATGATTTTAGCCAGCTAGTTAGCTATGTATGTATGTATGTATGTATGTATGTATGTGTAACGGGTACAGTCTACACCAATGGAACTATATTAGCCTTAAAAATTCAACATGTTCTCATTACTTTGTCAAGAAAACAATTTTTGTTTTCTGTTTTTTTTTTGTCCAGTTACCCTTTCCCTAAATAGGTTTTTAGAGGCAGATCCAATTCACGATGCTAAATCGGTCACTTGGTGCATGTCCAGATTTTTTGAAATTTCAGACATTTTTAGCGACCATCATCCAACAAAAGGCGAGAGAAGTAATGTATTCGTTGATCCTAACTTTTTCCCAATTTTTTAATTGATCACCCAAACATGTCATGCTACCAGAAGATGTTGGTCACTTGGCGGGTTTTTATTGAGTGATTAATCTGAGCTCTGTTGCCGCCGATCTAATTTGACAGCAGACGAGTATTCACAGGTCCCAATCTAGCAGTACTCTTTAGTTCATTTTGTTGCGTAAGACTATTCATACATGTCAATATTGGACATAATTTCTCCTAAGGTAAAATATCTCTCTCTCTATATATACATAATTAGAGAATCGAGTTCGTGATGTGACTGGCACTGTCTGCATTCACTTTATACTAATACTCAAGACAAAGGCTGAAATCCAGTCTTCGCCGGATCTGAGGAGAATATTTTGTCTCTTGGATGCCATGTCTGTGTGTGTAAGAGTGCAGATGGGAAAAACACTCAACCGTAACTGACTTTTTACCTGTCCTTAAGCAGCTGCTAAATCAATTACTCACCTTGAGAGGGGCAACAGAATTATACAAACACTCACACACACACACACACACACACACATACATATATATATATATATATATATATATATATATATATACATATATATATATATATACATATATATATATATGTGTGTGTGTGTATATATATATATATATATGTGTGTGTGTGTGTGTGTGTGTATATATATATGTGTGTGTGTACTGATTAAAGTGACAATTGAAAGGCGAAAAAACTTGAGAGAAAGCATGTGTTATATCTCGAATTCTTTTCATTATCTCGTGGGTATGTTTCGATGCTTTTCAACGGGCACCAGCCATCTCTCTCATAGAAATACTTGCAGCAGTTCACAGAGAATATTTACAACAACAACAATATTAGGAAGTACATCATGCAGCCTATCTGACAATAGCTTTATTTGCTAATATTTCAATGAAAATCACTATTTTCCTCTCCTCCAATATCCACAAAATACTCGCAAAAAACTCTTTGAAAACTCTTATAAAAATATCTCGAATTTGAAACGACGTCTAAATAGAACTGAACAATCTCAAATGAAGAAAATCTCATATGAAATAGGGACCAACATCTTAAAATGTCTATAAAAACAATAACATAACGATATATATATATATATATATATATATATAGTGTTATACATAGACGGCTGTTTAGTCGTATTACAACTCGTCAGTGTCGCTGTAGACTATCCATTATCCCATCCAATACCAAGACGCAGGGTCGAAACCATAGCTTCAGACCCGGAAGCTGGTATCCTCCCTCTACTCCACGGAACTGGACGGTCAGTGATGTTAAATTTAAGCAATATACCTATTTTATCGTATGCATTCCTCATCCACCAGAGTGCTCTATTCAATGTTGGAAGAGCATTGATATATATATATATATATATATATATATATATATATATATATATATATATATATATATATAACCTTGAGGGAAAATCTTGATGGAAGATCTAATTAATTGTTTTAAATTAATGTCCTCCTCTAAATATATTCTTTAATGAATCAAGAACAGATTCCCCAATCATATTGTAGATGAATAAATCAAATTTAACTACATAACTATATAATCACAGTCAAATTATCATTCTAATGGCTGATTGTTTGCCGTTCAAGCTTATAACCATCACTCAACGAAGGAAACCAGTAATTGCTTATCTAAGCAAACCATCATAAATGAAGATCAAGATGTATGTGTGCGTGCACATGTTTGTGTGCATTGTGTGAGTGGTTTTAGTGTATACGAGGTGTTTCCGTGAAGAATCCAGTCATTCAATATTTAAAAAAAAAAAACTGCCCAAGTTAATGGTGCTTAACTTGCTTTCAAAGTTCTCCCCATAGGGATCACACAACCTCATTCCAACATCTCTTTCACTTTTTAAAACAATCAGCGAACTCCACTTTTAGGATCTCCATCGATTTCAACATTCCTTGATTATGTCCACTGCCTGAAACCTTTTCCTTTTCAACGGTGTTTTCAATTTTGTGAAGTTTTAGGGAGCCGAATCTGGACAGTAAGGGAGATGACGGACCATGGCGGTGCAATTCTCGCCAAAATCCAACGATGCAGATTCGTTTATCACCTACACACAAAAACAGCGCAGCCAGTTCTTTAGCATTTCGAAATGGCAGGATACTTTCCAGACAAACGCCCCTAACATGTATTCCAGTATTCTAGTCATTCAGTGTCTTTGCAGGCACCAGGCCGTATATACACACAATGATCATACCATTTACGGGACTAGTTTAAAGAAAAAAGAACATAAATTGGGGTTCTGGTCATACAAATTTAACACCTTTTCCCAAATATGCAAAGGCATATCTTTTTTAACCATTCCCCTGATTCAACTTCCAATTCACACCTGACCTTTCTCCGTCGCGAATAATGCTTTAACACGTTCGTACTCTTTTCACGCATAACCTTTACGTGAAAATATCGTTGACGGTAGCTTAAGCCTGTTTGTGGCGGGAGCTGGAATTGCAGGAATTGGTATGGTGGGAATTGGAATGGCGGGAACAGTGAGCGGAAATGCAACCTGTCATTTGGGGGTTCAACTGTCAACTGCGTTTGCTGACACGAATGCCCTTTATTCACTATTCTTTTTCGATCCTTTGTATTCACAATTCAACTTTCTTTAAGTTCTTTCTGGTTTTATTACTTTTATGTGTCTCTTCTGTTTTATTTGCTGTTCTTTTTTCGTCTGGTTTTGATCCCCGTTTTCATCCATTTATTTATTTACTTACTGCAACTGTTTCTTTTATACCCTCTTTCATTGCTTTTTTAAAAATCTTTTATCCATGCCATCTGGTGTTGTTAGATACTGTCAAGTTGAACCGTCACCTCAAGTCAGTATAGGTTTGTTCAGTTTTTAAGTGATTCTGGCTGGTTGCTGGTTATGTATAAATCCCGACGACAGGGCGCACCAATAGAACTAGAGGGCTGAGAATTTGAACATTTACTTTTCATTATGTCTAATTAACGTGTTTTTATATCCTACCAAAATGCGACAGGAGTAACTTATTCATTGACCAGAGCTTTAATTTTTTTTCAATTGATCACTCCCCACACAGCATGGCTCAAAAATGTTTTCCATACGTTGACTTTTACTGAGTGACAAACCAGTTCGGTTTCTCCCTTTTCTGCTATTTTATCCGTTTTACTTCTGTTTCTTTTTTAGATCTAATTCCCCTTATGCCTTATATTTTCGATCTCTCTACGTTTCTTTCACTTTCATTCACATTCGTATTCAATCTCTATTCCTTCTTTCTTCATTCCTGCAAGAAAAGATATTCAGATATTTTCATCGTTATGTGTTTCTGTATGTGTGCATGTGTGCGTGCACGCATGTGTGTGTGTTTCTGTATGTATGCATGAGTGTGTATGTGTGTTTTTATGTGTGTGTTTTAGTGATGGAAAAAAACTATAAAAAAGAAACAAAAGGAGAAATAAAACAATATTCGCTTGCAGATCAAGACCGTGTGAAAAGGACTGTAGCAGAGCATTCCATATAATCATATACAATTCAACTATATATATATATATATATATATATATATATATATATATATATATATATATATATATACTGAAACGTACATGTCTTTTTGAACAAAAACTAGGATGCAAGTCATTGGGGGGGCAGGGGGCAAACATTTCAGAAATATCCCTGTCCAAGCAGCCTGCTACAATTTAGTCTATCGGCAGATTTCCGCCCTTTTGGCCACGACATTTGCTATACCAGTACACATCCCCTCCCCCGCTACCGTTCTCTCTCTCTCTCTCTCTCTCTCTCTCTCTCTCTCTTTCTCTCACATCCCCCCTGCTCGCTCTCTCTCCCCTCCATTTCTCTCTCACTCAATCACACCCCTATCTCTCATTAGGATGATTCAATTGCAATCGGTATGAGGACTGCACATGCACTTTAAAAATGTCACTTCTAGAAAAGAGATGCATATTTTTTGAAAAAAAAAAAAGGAATATTTTAAAAGAAGCAGTTGAGTTCCGTTAGGTTTGTATCCAATGTACAACATATCTTTTTGTGAGACATACTTTCAAAATAGCACTCTAACACCCTTCATCATCATTATCAGTCTTTTATCGCCCGTCGTTGGACAAAGACCTACGGTAGGATTCGCCAGGCATCTCTATTGTGGGCGTTGCGGAGCCAATACTTCCTGATTTGCTATCTCATAATCAACCAGCCTCGGTTTTGTATTTAATCTCTGGTAATCAATGTTGTGAGTCGTGATATCTAGCAGTTACATGTATCTCTTGCAACATTTGAGTTTTTTAATGAATCCTTTGATGTTTTTGATTTCTGTTTTTCCCCTAATATTCTGCGCTGTCTTGTGATCTCTCCATGTGAGGTTAAGCATAATTCTTTCATATCCACGTTACATGGCTCTCAGATTGAATGTCAGCCTCTTGATTAAGTTTCGTGTTTCAGTTCCATAGGAGCCTATCAGGTGGATGCATTGGTTGTATACCCTTATATTTGGAACTAATAGGATTTTCTTGTTTTTGGAGGTTGGGCTTGTACTGTCGAGGCTTACTTAAAGTAGTTATTTGGTTGATTTCATCTTTTGGGGATTCCACGGAGAATCGTTATACACCTTCAATGTTCGATCTTCATTCAGTTCATTTTGATTTTGTATTATTCAATCTTTGGTCCAAATTTCCTTAATTGTGAAGGATCATAAAGATTTTAAAGATAAACACAACAAAAACAAAGGCAATGTTCATTGTGAATAGAATGCAAAGTCTTTAATGAGGTTCACCAATGCGTTCACCTATAATTCGTAATAAAGTTCAACATGGACTGTGAAAGCGAAATAGATCAATACACAACAATCAGTTAGGAATCATTCGGTGAAGATTAAGACATTGAAGAGCATCTTGCCAATGTGCTTAATGCATTAAGTTTACAACGAATGCAGATCATACCAGCTATGTCTCACGGAAACATGAAAATCAACAAGACGAATTGAGAACTAAGAATCGCAGAGAGCCATGGAAGGAGCAATGCTAATGATGAATCATGGTCGTCATTGAAGGAGATGGGAATGGCCTCTGTCCAGCATTGTACTTATAATGGTGATCTCTCTCTCTCTCTCTCTCTCTCTCTCTCTCTATATATATATATATATATATATATATATATATATATATATATATATTGCCGTATAAGTAAGTGAGCAACCAGACACATTTTCCAGATGAATCTTTTATTGAAATCTCGATGTAATGCAGTTTATGTTCACCATTTGATTAATTGCCCTGGCAATGAAGAGATGATATTGAACTATGAATACTTGTTTGGTTGAATAAATATTTTCTCCAAAGGCCTAATGATGAGAGAGAGAGAGAGAGAGAGAGAGAGAGAGAGAGAGAGAGAGAGAGAGAGAGAGAGAGAGAGAGAGAGAGGTTACCTTCTTCTCATGCCAGGACATGTACACAGTAAGAAGAGTGTATTGTTCCAAGTTTTTAGCAATGAATGCATGCCTGACTCCAGCACTAAGGAACATAGGACAGTATACAGAGCGATGGATTTCTTTTTTCTTGCCTCTAATTACTATATTAGTGGACCCGAGTGTTATTTAAGATACTTAGGAGATGGTGGTGACGGCTGTGGAAATGATGATTTTGCTGAAGCAACTGAGGAGATATTAACACCGGTAGGAGGTTACACAATAATGACTCAATCTCAGTAGGTTAACAAGTCTGAACGGCAAAACAAAGATGCGCTAGGGGGTAGCATTATATACGATTGTGAAAATGATGATAAGTGCACAACGGTTTTTATTAAAAGCTTCTCACTGAAGGACTTTTCATCAAAACGAGTTCTTAATTCTGTAAATTTAGATAAGTTGTTTCAGTGATTTAAATATAAAATTCATATTTGAAATTCCAATACTTGAAAACAATGATAGGTCTGACCAAAACCTTTCACATGGAAATTGACAAAATATTTTCTGAAAGTAATTAGATTTTTTCAAGATTCTTGATTTTTTTTGCGAAAAGGAAGAAAACAAGCCCGAATTCCTTCCAAGATAAAAAAATCATTGATTATAACCTTGAATAGGATTGTTATTTTTTTCCAACTACTCCTTTCGTGAGTTCTCTGACAAAAATATTTTATCTACAGCTTTTCTAGTCAACACGGTAAAAAAAAACACCTTCTAACTTTCATGAAATGATAATCATATCATCAAAATCTGTGTTTCATTGGAAAGAACAAATAGGAGATAAATCTTATACAATCTCTCTATCTGGGTGTAAACAAAGACTTGAACACAGAAGATTTTGATTGTATGAAGAGTCATGATCATAATCCCTTGCGAGAGAACAATTTCACGCAGAGAGCAGAAAAATTAAGATGCATTTATATGAGAGCATTTGTATTTTTTAAACACATGCTGAGCTGGTTTAGATAAACTTTCAAATCAGGTGAAATCTGCAGCTGCATATGAGCATGTCTTTGACAAGTTTGTTAGATCTGATCAGGAGAGTATATATAATCCTAGCTTTATATCGGTGACTTTGCCAGCACAGGTATTGAAATGATATTGGATTTGAAAAAAGCAAATCTGGAATCTGAGGTTCCATGTCAGCTTGCTTCAAGAGGCTGCTATTGTGCCACTATCTTAGACTCGATCAAAAAGCTGGTATTGAACCTTTGCTTCTAGCTCGATTTTCTAATCCAGTGCTATGCTGATGCCCATATTGAGGTGAAGGGACATCCACCTAAGATTACTCAGTCTGCAGTGAGACGCCATTAAGTACTGTGTGACTGTTGTATTCACAGCATCCATTCATCGTGTCTCGTACATTCTTTTTAAACATCACATCAGCCAGGCCTGTCAGCCCCTCTACAGTCTAGATGTAGGCCCCTGTGAGTTATGGCTCGTAAAACTGAAATCACCGTGGAAAGGGAGAATTCAGGCCATTAGCGATGTTAAAGAATACTCAACAAGGCAGCTGATGGTGATCTTTGAAGCGGACTTGGCAAACAGTTTTGAAACCTGAATTGATACCACACACATACACACACACACACACACACACACACACACACACACACACACACACACACACACAGACACAGATACATATTTACTTTTTTTTAATTTTGGAGAAATCCCAAGTTTCAAGAGATTGGGAAAAACATTTAAATTGACAAACCTGGGATCACATTTAAGACCCACCAAAAAAAATTATAACCAGCAAAATACATGGACACATTTTTCACGTCTCGATGAGAATTTGTTTGAGTGTGTGTGCATATATATAAGGAAGATAGATAGAGAGTTTTATTTCCTGAATGATTATATCTAAACAATGTAGATGTTTATCATTTCTGCAAAATTTGCCTTACAATTAGGACGGTGATAATTTGACAACTAGTTATTTCAAAAAACAACTGACGAATCTGCACATTTTCATTCACATGAAGTAAGAAAAGCTATCACACAAAAGCTAAACTTTGTAAGGAATAATTACCATTTTTTTACGTTTTGCTTATAAGCTGACAACCAAATGAAACTCACTTTGCATGGTGTTATCAGGTATCTGCAGTCTCTACCTTAAGCTTTTGAATAGAACATGTAGTGGCTAAAACTTATTCCTAATGAGTGATGTTCATATCACACAAATAGTTTTGCTTACAAATCGTAAAGCCAATCGTAGGACAGAGAGAAAGTTTTATTGTGTAAAGCTTTAATCAAGTCAAGTATCCTTACGAAATCTCTTCTCAAATTCAGTTCTAATGCCGAACCATTGCTGAAGTAATGAGAGTCTCCAAGTTACGAACAGAATTCATCCGATTTTTGGACATCCACTCCTTGGATATCCTCAGGAGAAGCTGGTAGTTCTTATCCACTATTTACGTTTAGGGCTTTTTCCACTCGCCGTAGCATTTATCGACTTCAAAAAGGCGCTCAACTCAGAAGAAATCCCTAAGGTCAGGGAGGCCATCACTCAACAAGGTGTAGATCCAGTATATGTCAAAGTGTTGAAACATATATACCATCACAGCAGCTCATTTATCTGGCTACATAAAGACTGAACCCTTTCAGCTCAAGAAAGGAGTAAGACAAGGTGATACCAATTCACCTAAACTCTTCACAGCCTGCCTCGAGATGATCTTCAGAAGACTAGACTTTTAAATTAAAGGGATTAGAATAGACTGCGAGTATCTGAGCAATCTCAGATTTGCAGACTACATTGCCCTTTTCGCAGAGAACCGGCACGACCTCCATCTAATGATAGATGAACTAAACTAGAAGAGAACAAGAAAGTCGGCCTACACATAAACTCAAGCATGACGAAGATCTTGCGCAACAACCACATCAAAGATAAAAACACTGAGATCAGAATCGAAGACGCACGGTAGAATATTACATGGAGAGACGAGCTAGACAGATTCAGAAAGTACTGGCTCCGCGACGCCCATGATTGAGAAGTGAGGCCAATCCTGGGGAAAGGTTTATGTACTACGATGGATGTTGAAAAACTGATGATGATGATGATGATGATGATGATGATGATGATGATGATGCAGCGTAAATATATTCCATTCAAAAGCTTTTTCTTTTAAAGATTAAGCTAAAGTTTTGCGGAATTTTCTATTCGATAATTAAAATGAAAACAAGTTTAATCCTTGTAGAATCTTTACTTCCTGTGGATGCTTTCAATATACGTTGTTTTACTGCATATATATAATCATTACAGTGAATGAAAAATTCAAAGCATTTGCTCCAGTAATCTTATCCGTGGTGTCCTTGGTTACTTTGTGTGTTTCATTATCTTGTTCCTTTTTTTTCGGGCTAGATAAAGGTTGGGAACCTTTCCAACTCGAACAATGAGTTAAACAAGGCGATAGCAGCTCACACAAATTTCACTGCTTGCTTCGAAATGATCATCCGAAATATACTCTGAACAAAGAGAGGAATCAGAATTGCTGTCGAATACTTGTGTATCCTTCAGTAAAACAAGTGTTATGTACAACAAATATGTTGATGACAAGGAAACAAAGATCAAAATAAAAAATGCAAAATAACTTGAAAAGGTATAATGTTCATATGTTCAATACATATTGGAGACCTGTCGAATGGCACTTTAGCTGTTTTGATATCAATGAACAATTTACTTTCACACACCTATATGTGGTATATGTTACGGAACATGTATACTAAGAAGATCACGCATGCATATGACACACAGATTCAATGTATTCACTCAGTCGTTTATTACAAGTGCATATACAACCCACTTTGCTTCATTTTAAATCATTCGTATTGCTCATACTACTCAAGACACACATTGGAGACCTATTGAATGACACTTCACCGGTTATATGATGATATACTGATGAATATGATACTATATAGAATCGACTTTCAGACAAGACAATGCAGTATTTTACATTGAAATGAATATACTAACAAGCACACACATATGCATTATCATGCGAGTTATACACAGATTTGAATATAGACACGCACTCTCTTTTAAAAGAGCGTACAAATCTCCCTCGGCTTCGTTTTAAATCATACTGGCCTAGAAACACATCGGAGACCCATTGAATGACACTTTTCTCTCTTCTCTTTTCGGAGCCAGTCAAGTTGTTGGCGCTGTTTGTTAGAAAGTCCAAACCAGGGCATTTATACTGATAGATGTGGCTCAATGAAGACTGTTTCGCAAGAAAAGACACTGTGTCATTCCTTCGTGCATTGCTGGTTGATCTCATGGCGCGTCGGTCATTTGAGGTGAGCGGGAACGTCAAAGATGCGAGGGCCTCGTGCCAACTGCCCGTCCATACAGGATCAAGCTGGGGCAGTGAACTGAGCGCTAACATCGCCAAACAGCGGTAATAAATTCCTGTCCATCATGGTTAGATACCATTGGAATTGAAGGCTGAGCGCCGAGGGAGGAAGCGCGGGCCCAAATGCGTCATGGACAGTAGAGTGGGGTATGGTTTTGGGACGGCGTGCTATGGAAGAGCTGTATGCATTGAAGATCTTCAGTATGTGTATGAGTCCAAGTTTACGGATGTGTGAACTTGACTTAAGATATGTTACTGGGTATTTGTATGGATATTGATTAAAGGTCACTTAGTTTGGTATAAGGCCTCGATAACAACAGTCATTAGCAAACAGCAAAGATACGAGAGACGCCCTGAGTAGTCACGATAGAGAGCAACTGAATCAGATGGAAGTAATATTAGTCAAGTATTAATAATGGTTGCAAATGCTATTAAAGACAGGTGTGGTTAGACACTCAATAGAAACTGTCACGCGACAAACGTTTGTTGGCAGCATGTTTGGGGATAATCAATAAAAAAAATTGGAAGAATGGACGACCAATGAAGAAATTACTTCTCTCGACATTTCGTCAAAATTTTCAAAAAGACAAGCGGTTACAACTACAGACCAATTTAGTATGAACTTACTTTGCAAATTGAACCCCACACAAACTTATTTTGGGGTGAATCTTCAAAAAGCAAAAAACGTTTCTACACGACAAAATATGTGCATCTTATCATTTAGAGCCCTGTAGCTCAATTGGTGCGGCATGCACATGTTATACATACATAACCAGCATGCTGGACCAACTTGAAAACTGAAGGAACCTATTTTGACAATTGTTATGGGAGTTTGGGTTGATGGTTTCTAACATTAAGACAACGACCAAAAATAACTGGCTAAGTATGTGTAATCAATAAATAACGTATTTGTTAATATTCCAATGGTTATCATAAACACTCTTAGAATGTTAAGGATGGAATTGACTATCTCTGCTGTTTTGAGCTCTGTTTCAATCAGTTTCAAATCTTTAAATATGATGGTAACTCCAAAAACCTATTCAGGTTCGCTGTTCTCATAGACAAACGTCACATTAATACCCCTCCTATTTATGTTCACTCAATACGTCTTCATGTAGAACTTGTTTAACTCTTATAGTTTCTACTGTTCTTCCTTTGGGGAAGAATTTGTCTGAATTTTCTGTCAAATGCCAAGGAGCTAAGAGCCCTCTGTTTGAGAACCACTGTTTCAGGTTATTCAACAGTTGATTAGTAAAGTGGTATAGTGGATACCTTTATTCATATGACTATGTTTAATCCTATCCTTCTCAAATTATTATTTTTTTAGTTGACTAAAACTATTTCCTCATTATTTGTATACTTTTGGTAGTGTCAGTTTTAAAATTGCTATATATACTCTTAATCTATAATCCTAGATGAAAGATCTGTAAACTGATAATTCTCATCCATTTTCATTGGATTTTTTGAGAACTCCACACTGCATTGCCTTTTGTGCTGACGGATATATCCGTCACATATCAGCAGAATTCGTACAATGGCCAGATTTTAGTCATTCGTAGAAGGGTTCCGATGTTAAAACGATGATAATGATGGTGATGACGATGACACTTGCACGCAGATTCCGTCAATTGTAATTAGCTGAGACGGGCACCAATGAGGGAGTTTTGTGAAAGACACCTACACAGCAACTTGCTCCTTCTTTCTTCTCCTTTAGTTTGGCAAAGATCGTCAGTGAGACAGGAAACATGGATGGTGGAGTGGTAACCGGCTCAGACAGTGGAATAGGAAAGTCGAGTTCAAGACACCCACAGATATAATCAGCAGGCACTTGGGAAATGCATGAATCGATCTTTTCTCCACCAGCTCTGAATAGGGAGTATTCGACCCCACTCCCCTTATTGTGAGTGGCTCGCAACGAAAAAAGGGAGAAGGGAATGTGTCCCCAGAAGGATGCAATTGACAGTGCTACACTGAACTTTCTACGTACTTAGCAAACCGGAAGCGAATTATAATAAGTACTAATCCATTAACACCCCCGTTGCCACGAACTGATAGATGTTTAACTTACTTTTACTCACTCCACAATAATGACGAAAAGAAGAAAAAGGAAACAGTAAGTTGGTAGGCACATTATGAGTGAACTTTTTTCCCGAAGTTTCGAAAATTCTTGAACATCAAAGACTGGTCAGAAGGTTTCGTGTACCCTAGGTAAGACTCAAAATTTGCCCCTCCTGTTGCTTCTTTTTTCGTGGAAGATCAGTGCTGCCCTCTCCCCGAGCCTTGCACCCTTGGCAGCAGCCTAGTTGACCTAATGGTATCCCCAGTCTTGAAAACATTGTAAACCTGCCATAACCGGATGGTTTCTACATTGATTGAAGCAGACGAGACAGACGATGGATATCATGACGTCATCAAAACAGATCTTCTCGTATAACAACTGAAAGAGAAAAATGAACGGTTTTAGAATTGGCAAATGAAGAAATCTTTCGGACAAATCAAAACAGACAGGCGCATTAGTCTGAAAATAACTACATGCTTCAAAATAACTTATTAAAGGAACAAGAAAACTAAAAATGCGCAGAAATTTAAGGGTTTTTATTTCTCGAAGATAAACGTAGAATGATATTCTACTCAAATTAGCAAGGTTATGTGAAGTTGTACAGTAGTAGTGTAGCTTCATTATTGTTCATGTACACACACACATTCACACATCCATGCACACTCATAATCTTATAGATATCTCTTTATTCACGCATATTTATGTGTGTACGTGTGTGTGTATATACATAAGCAAGCACACACACACACACACACACACACACACACACACACACACACTATATATATATATATATATATATATATATATATATATATATATATAACTGGCATAGATTGATAGACAGACAGTCGCATAGATAGATAGATAGATAGATAGATTGATAGATAGATAGATAGATTGATTGATAGATAAATTGACAGATTGATTGATAGATAGATAGATGGATAGATATGAAAAGAGCAGGAACAAAATATTTTGATAGACCATCTCAAAATAAAGCAGTTTATACTGAATAGAAAAAAGATAGGTGAATAGATAGATACAGAGATGGATACAGAGATTGAATGAAAGCAATAGATCAAAAGGGAATCGTCATTTCCTCCAAAGGAAATTGATTGCGTTGAATAAAGCCAAAAGTCATAATGATGCACAATCAAATTTTCCTTAACTGAATTTTCTAATCTTATTCCTACATTTTCGCAAACAAATCAAACAGGAAAAATGTTGCTCATGTAATTAAGAAGACACACCAATATGGCACAAAAGGAGCACAAAGGGAGATAACCAAGGGCGATTGGAATTAAGTAATAATTGGTAACAGTTATGAGAATCAAATGTAGCCAGGACAAGAGTAAAAACGACGATGTTTACTTTATTATTACTTTTTATAGAACAAACGTTAATACTACGGTTAATCGTAAAGGCGAGAACGGAAACTACTAACCACATATAAAACACGCTAACTGTCTGTTTCTGTCTGTCTGTCTGTCTCTCTCAATACGTATGTATACTCCCCCCACACACACACATACACACACACACACACGTATGTATATGCTTGCTTGTGTGTGCGTGTGGTGTGTGTATGTATGTTCATGTGCATGTGGTTGTATGTGTGTGCGTGTGTGTCTGAGTGTAACACTTTCCAATGAATACAATCTGATCCGAAGTGGAATTGCAAGGAAGTGTCCCTTTCACTAAAATCAGTGTCAGTGTAGCAAGCAAATCCAGTTTATATTCCCAAGTATAAATCTAGTTCGTCTATATCATAACCCCTGAATCATACTCGAGGATATTTCGCAGACTAGCTCGATGACAGATGTGTATAGGTGCATTTTGTGATAACTATATATGTGTCTGTATGCATTTATAGCATATTTGAATGTGTATGAGTGTATATGGGATGTGTATGTGAGTATATTTTTTTCATGGAAATGAAAAAAAAATATGGTATATCAAGATGGAAACAATACCAATCATTTTTAGGACATTTGAAACAGACTGCAAAGTCTTCTAAAATATTGTGAGTCATTGAAATCTGCTTCAGATGTTAATTATTATGTTACTTCTTCCTATTAAGAACAAAAGTGAACAGTGAAAAAAATGCTCAACGTTTATATTACTGCAAACTGTTATAAGGGAGGCACAAACCCTTCAATTTTGTTTTCTACTCGCTACCCCAGTGCACCGTCCCAAACCGTGACCCTATGAAGACGGAACCTAATATTGATGATCATCCTTTCCTGGTTCTTGAAAATCTTGCTTGATTTTGTTTAAAAGCATTTATTTCTTTGTTTCAGGATATTTCAGCTAACGAAAGGTTTTATCGGAAAGCTCTACATTTGGAGAGCAGGAAATCCGATTGTTCATTTTCAAAGATTTAAAAAAGAATTATCTCTTTTTATTTCTCACTTTCATATTGAAAATGTAGTGCGAAGATTTATGTACTTGCTTCAATTTTTTGTTCATCTATAATAAAATGATGAACTACATTGGATAAGGTTTGGTTAGTCTCTCAATTGAAACTGTCAGGTGAGTAATGCTTTTTGGTAGCAACCGTGTTGTGACTAATTGAACAATGATGATCAATGAATAAATCACATCTCTCATCTATAAATGGAAGCAAACATTAACACCGAAAGACACTAACTGAGGGACCAATTTTGCATACACTTACAATGTAAATTGAACCCCACTCTAGATATGATAAGAAGTGAATGGTTACATTTTTGGCTCAGTAGGACCGTTGGTACAGTCTGTAGAGCAACATAGTCAGCCAGCCAACCTAACATAAAAGAGAATACAGTTTTGGTTCAAGGTTTCTAATAAAAGTCCTATTTTGTCTATCAGCAAGGCTTTCATCAATCCCTGGACAATTTTTCTCTCTGCTTCAATCCACTGCATACAAACTGGGAACTGAAACTTACTAACATTTATATATATATATATATACATGTGTGTGTACGTGCGCATATGTCTTACCAGTAGAACTATATATACATATATATATATAGTTCTACTGGTAAGACATATGCACACACACATATATATATATATATATATATATATATATATATATATATATATATATATATATATATAAAAATGTTCGTTCATTTGCTGATACTTCCAACTGATTTTATGAGGAACCACCATGCATACCATATATATATATATATATATATATATACACATATTGTGTCATCCACAGACGGCTGTTTCGATGTATTACATCTCTTCAGTGTGGCTCTACACTTTATCATATCCAGTAGGCAGAATTGAGACCCTCACATGGGACCTGGAAGCCGATATCCTACCACTGGACTATAGAGCTGGGTGGTCAGTAAGGCTGAATTTAAGCAATATATTCATTTACGCAGAAACTCCTCATCCACCAGGGTGCTCTATTATTAAACATTTACATATTTCGGCCAGAATCGGAACTAATTGTGCCGACCACGTAAATGATTTATGCAGAGAGGCCTTGGATTCGAACATGCATCCCCCTGCAGTCTTGGCGCGTCTCTGAAGTATCTAACTGAGCTAACAGTGTAATCGACAAACGGAAGTTCGAAACAGCGCACTTAAATCCTCTATCATATTACTCTGCAGTCGTTGTTATATATATATATATATATATATATATATATATATATATATATATATATATATATATATATATATATATGGGGGGATGTGTGTGAGTGTGTGTGGGTGTGTGGGTGTGTAATTTGATTTTAAGTATAACGAAGAAAACCATTTTAAGAGCATTTAGTGAGTTGGATTGACTAGGTTTTTTCAATTTAGATTTAAGTCATATAAATTCATTATTATAAAATCATTCCTGAAGGTAGAATTTCATGAAGTACATGCATTGAATCGAATTATCTCTATAGTACTATATATATATATATATATATATATATATATATATATATATATATATATATATAACTATTGGACGGATCGGTTATATTAGACATAATTATGAAAATCCTTTGTAGACAAAGGAAAACACAGAATGGTTGAATAATTATTTATCAACAAACATTTCATAGGATTGAACCTCACATTTTCAGCGAAACAAGAAAATGAAGTAAATATATCAGAACTGGAGCCATCTATGTTGTGAGTGTATGGATGGGAGTGTTTGAGATCTTCCGTAGCTGGCTGGACTTTTAAAGGAACATATCTCAGATTTATTGTTCATGCCCTACTAATTTACCTGTACACCATCTTCCAACTTAGACTAGTAGATAGGCTCAATAAGGTCAAGCCTGAAATAAATGTTGTGTTAAAGACTGACGAAAAACAACAACTTTCCTCTTTTGGACACTCTATTAAAAAAACAGACGCTAACCTGCTATTGAGCAGATACAACTAATCTACCAACAAAAATGACCACATCCATTGCAACTCTCAACGGAGGACTAGAACAAAATCTACAACAATTAAAGGTTTCTACCCACAATGTCCCCACTCTTTCATGCAAAACATCAGAAGAAAGAGGGATAAAGTCCACCATTTTAAAACACACCAGGTGGAAACTAACGACACCACACTGAACAATAACAAAATTATTGGATGCATTATCTTACCAAGAAGCTCTACAATCACCACACTCGTCAAGCGCCTCAGAAAAGTAGATCTACAAATTATAGCCTAAACATTGAGAACCGACATAATTCGGCAACAGTTCTCCCCGTAAAGCAAACTTATATCAAATGCCATGCAACAACTGTCCCAAAATTTACTTTGGTGAAACGTCCAGAAATATCGAATGGGGGAAATAAGAACACCGATGTACCAGGACGACCGGAAAAAAAAAGACTTGTACATGCTGTCTAAAAACAGATCACACCTTCGATCAGCAGAAAACCATAATAAAACACGTACATCGCAGAAGGACCCGTCAGATTGAAGCAGCAGTCATTGCAACAAATAACACTTTGAAACAGTACATCGGCTTCTTCAAAATATCATGATACATATCAGAACATTAACAATCCCACACATACACACCTGCCAATCGATGTGGGCTAGCTAAATTGTACTAGACGTATTTACATTTATATGGATGTATGACTACGTGTGGAAACATAATAGAACATACGTATGTAGCTGTTTGGCTCTGGCACACTGGGACCGGAACCGATGTGCATTGGGTGTTCTCTTCGTAAACGATCGAACATGTATCATGAATGTGACTGAACTAACATACTGGCGTATGATTGTATGTTGTATATAAACCAAATTGATTCACACTCTAGTATGCGTATATATTGCACGTGTACTGATGTACTACATTGATATATTGCCACTTCGCTGCACTGATATGTACTATACACTTCAGGCACACGTATGCAAATGTGTTATATACTTAATTCAATGTCACATGGATACTGCGTCTGGTCGTAGTTGTGTGCTGGCAGATTGTATACCAGTAGAACATGTATTATTATACGGAGGCACACTATTCCTCAATATGTACACTATTCAGATTCATCTGCGCCATGCTTTTCGACATATTTGTATGATCATACATGTATGTGCTATACGTTCTGACTCATGTGTGAATAAAACTAATCTCCCCTGAACACATACACACACACACATGCGCACGCACAAGCACATACCCAGGACACATATTCATCTCACATAGAAAAATATTCCCCATCTAATATAGATAACATGATGACATATGATCCTTAACCCGCCTAGTAAGGCCAAGCCAGCCAACCTCATACGCACCCAACTCCATCCACTCATAACAAAGATAACTCCAGTTCTGAGAAATGTTCCTCTATTGTCCCATCTCGCTGAAGATGTGCAGAACATTCCCTACAAAACGTTTGTGAATAAGTACTTATCGGCTCACTGTGTTTTTCGCATTGTCTATAAAAGGACTTTCACCAGTTATATATATATATATATATAAAACAGATGTATATATACTCAAGTATACTTAATTATACTTAGCTTTTCCTATCTATTTTAGTCTGTTTCTATTTCTCTATCACAATTTGTTCATATCTAACTATATTAGTCTCTCAGTTTGTCCATAACTACATCTGCAATATTGATCTCTATGCACACACGCACATATGCGTATTATATATATATATATATATATATATATATATATATATATATATATATATGTGTGTGTGTGTGTGTGTGTGTGTGTGTGTGCGTGTGTGTGTGTGTGTGTGGAGACATAGATTAGATTGGTTCCGTTAAAAAATATCCCTAATGTGATGTATTTTTGACGTTAGTCAATATGGGAGATAATTCAAAAAAACATTTTGGTTAAAGGGGATGTATATATTTTTGTCTATTGCGTATGCTGTGTTTCATCGATACGCTTTAACGTCTGCGTTTTTGGTGGGTCGCTTGATTAGTTTCTATTGATTTAGTGATGATAAAAGCTTTCAGTTGTGGCTTAATAATGAAAGGAAAGAAAGTTTGAAAGAAATGGAGACACAAAGAGGAATATAATGCAAAGATATCAGAGAAACTGAGAAAAATTGCATAACGAATGAATTAATCGAACGAAAGAAAAAAGGGAGAAATGGAGGAATCTTGATGTGATTAGGAGAAAAAAGAAAGCTACAGGAATAAAGAAATAACAAAAGAAACAATACAAATAAATGTAGAAGAATGACTTAGAAACAAGAAAAGGTGAACGAAGCAAACATATACGAAGGGCGGTGACAGAAACGAAGAAGGGCAATGAAGTGAAAGTGTAGATGGAGAAAGGAAAATTATGGAATATTGAATTGAGATGAGCAAAATAAAAAAAATGAAAAAGAAGAGAAATGACAGAGACATCAAAGAATGAATAAAAAAAAAATAAGTGTAAACATTTAAAAGAAAGATTATGCAAAGTAAAACATACAGGAAAAAAAAACAAACTTCATACAGGTTTCATGCCCTGATAGAATTCAATACTTATAGTGGTTCGTTTTCAATGCAAACAAGTATTCCCGTCCTAAAAAAATTGGAGGAACATAATCTTCCTACAAACTCAGAATTTGAAAAATGGATATTTTTAAACACAGTAAGTTTTCCTGGGTTGGTATTTATTTAGCATATTTTGAAATTTGTCAGTAATTTACGCAATCATTTATATATATATATATATATATATATATATATATATATATATATATATATATATATATATATATATATATATATATATATATATATATATATATTATTGTGTCATCCACATACAGCTGTTTCGATGTATTACATCTCTTCAGTATGGTTATAGACATTCCATAATCCCATCCAGTACCGCGAGATTCTATTTTATCTAAAAATAATTAAAAACGACGATAAAAAATGTAGAGTAGCTGAGGTTTTGAAGTTTTTCTTTTTAATTAGATTAAAAGTGTCCATGATGATTAATGATGTGATATTGAGTAATATCCACTGAAGATTTGGGACTGAAAATATATGACATATTCTTTGGTTCGTCCTTCTATCAAAAGCTGTGGATTAGTTTTGGTTTAGATTCAATTACTTTTAAAATGTCTGCAATATAGGACGCAGTACTTTAAATTAACCCGAAATAAATTTTATTCCTTGGATTTCGCTCCTAAAAGTAATGACGAAAAAATATCGTCACGAGAATGATAAACTTATTCTTGAAAAATATTTCAACATTTCCAATTCTGTTTGAAAAAGTATTCTTTGTTCTCCAATTTGTATGGTCAAAATGTAATCCCATATACATAAAGTTAATATCATAATGTTTTGAAATCCAGTTCCCAATTAGATCAAAATTCATACATTCTTTTGTATCAAATAAATAAATATTAGTTGAATATACAACTATCAAATGAAATTATACTATAGAAAATAAACAATATTATAACATATATCGCTAATTGAGTAATTAAAAATTTTTTTTCCAGTATTTCACTTTTGTGTTTGATATCAATTATGTTATACATGTGAATAAATCGATAAATCAATAAAACTTGTGACTGTTTATTTATAATATCTATATTCTATACCATTGGCTTTTATTTGAATTTTTCATTATGATATCATTTAAAGAACAATTCATTCCTTTGATTTGCAAAATTATTTTCATAAATTCCTTAAATAATAAAATTTTTACTTCTTGTTGTAGAAAGTGATAGCATCTATCATTAAATTTTTTTCGGGGTTCTCCCTATTTTTGTTTTGGTACAATGTCGATTTCTGTTTTTCTTATAGAAAATATTTCTGTGATTGTAATACCTATATTTCTTATTTCCCATGGATATTCCTTTTTATTTATTTTTATCTTTTAAATGTTTTGCTAATTTGCTGTGGATATTTTGGCTAAGTATATGCTGTTTTCAGTTTTCAGATTGCCTCAGGAGCATGTATCTATGTTCTTACAATTTCAGTCCTTTCTTGTTTGTCGATTTGTATTGTTATATACGTTTAAGATCTTTTTGGTTGCGTGATTTTATAATTTCATTTATGCAGCTGTAAGTAATCTTGATGGTATTTCTATTAAGTATTTTGTTTAGTGGGCCATTTGCTTGGAAACAGTAATCCAATAATTTGGGGAAACGTTCCTAATATTTATGCTAACTAAATTACTAAAAGGAGGGTGGAAACATTTAATTTTCCTGTTTCTATTTTTTTTCCTTTACTTTTCAGTAAAATGTAATTTACTTCTTTCTAGAGCATCATCATAAAGATTTTTATTTTCATCAATTTTTTTTCTTGAACAGTTATTATCTATACTAATGTTGATAGAATTCGGTATTTGTTTTTAAATTGAAGGTTGGCGGTTTGAATCAATATTGATGTTGGTAAGTCTGGTTATCTTTTGAAAATGGTATCATTTAAATTGAATGTGACGTCCAAAAAATTCTCAATCTTTATACTTTAGTTGATATCTACTTGATACCAGACACCTTTCAATGTTGTAACTATCTGTTTTGTAATTTGTATGTTTTAGAGACATCACTATCAGTACTTATATAAATCATTTAGAAATGAAAAATCACAAAATCGTCAACCCAACCCACTTATTTTAAAGTAAAAACCATCATGAAACGTACACTTTCGTGTAAGTAAAACTCTGAGAGATATTACCATGGCCTTTAAGGTTCCACAAGAAAGGTTAAAAGTTTTCTCAAGTATTTTCAAGTTTCCTCAATCTTAAACCATTAATCCCCCTCAAGCTGGTTGATTTTATATTTTCCTCGATTTTTCACTTATGTAATAAACATGTGAGCCTTCCCACACCTGCCACTACTCTTATACATGCACTCCAGAATGATCTAGATCGCCAAATTACAAGAACCAGGCTGGACAGATATTGGTTTCTACGATAACCTACGTCTTATAGACCCTGATTCTTCGACGGACTAGTCAGTTGATAGTCACAAGCATACTGGAAATGAATACATACACCTCCACTTATAACACTTTACATGACGACTCAGATATCGGAAACCTGCACATATCTGGATTTTAAAACACAAGCAGATGCAAACCAAGAGATTAACTTAGCATAAACTTAGATTGCAAAGTCTACCCCTCCTGAAAAAGATAGGGTGATTGCAAAAATCAAACAAATTGAGCAATTGAATTTCACATGGACATATAACAGTAAACATCGTAAACTCCTTTCCAATCTTGATTTGAATGGTACATCTCTCTCTCTCTCTCTCTCTCTCTCTCTCTCTATATATATATATATATATATATATATATATATATATATATATATATATATATATATACACATACTATATGATGTACTATTCAAATCAATAAAGAGAGAGAGAGAGAGATGCTTCGCAGAAAACTTAATGAAAGAAAATAATAACTAAATAATCAACAATAAAGGGACTACTCAAGACCATACGCTAAATAGCAGAGGAAAAAGGACTAGGCCTACTAAGAAGGATAATTCTAAAAGCAAATATGATCTGTCAAGCCAAAGCAAAAAGAAAGACCAATATTTTGAAGAAATTGATAAAACCTTGAACAAGAGAAAGGAAATAATGTCAAAATGACAACATGGAAACGAAATTTCACCAAAAGACTAAAAGAATGGGGGAAAATAAATTCAACGACAAAAGAGAAGTTGAAGAAGAATGCAATATTCAAAATTTAGATATGTTCCCATAAGATATTAGGCGGTAAAGTTGAGGAATTTAAAAGAAACTACGGATTATCTTTCACCTGAAGATTACAAGATGTACGAGATAGAATCGGGATAAAAAAATAAAAAAAATTCATATGATTAAATACATACGCAGACACGAATACTCGCACACACACACACATATACACACACACACACACTCATATACACACACACACACACACATATATATATATATGTATATATATATATATATATATATATGATTGTGTATGTGTGTGTGTGTGTGTGTGTGTGTGAAAAGATAGGTGCGTGTGTGTGAAAATGCGCGTTTGTGTTTTAATTTTACTGTAACATGTTTCCATCTAATACAGCTGATTTCGAATTTATAAAAAATCAACCAAAACAGTCTTTGAAAATGTAAACTTGGGTTTCTTTTAGTTTTCAAGTTAGTCCGGCCGGAGATATACGTATGCATATACGTATCACGCCCAAGGGCGGCACCAATGGAACTAGAGAATCTCAATTCCTCATAATGTCTGGAATCTTTCTTGTTTTGTTTTTACAATCCCCCAATCCTTTTTAAAGTGGGGTAGAGTTTGTAATGTAAGTTTATGCTAAATTGATCACTTGGTTTGCATCCACTCGTTTTTGAAAATTCAGATATTTCTTAGTGTTCGCTGTTCAACCTAAGGACGGGATAAGTAATTTATTCAATTAACATCCCTAACACAGCATGATACCAAAGAAATGTATTGCCTTCCTATTGAGTGACTAAGCCGACCTGTCTTAATTTTGATCATTTTAAAACGAAAACACTATTATAAGATATTCATAAGGAATTTTGACGAATCATTTATATTAGTAGATAGATAAATTTTAACTGGTATGAGAAATCATGTATTTCTTCATTTTACTTTTTAAAATCATATTTTAAAAAGTAGCCAAATGAAGCCTTTAGTTATTACCTCAAATATCTTGGCAAATATCATAATTCATATGAATAAATACACAGGTTTCCTCCGCTATCCGACGGTACAGTATTCCCATGAAAGCCTTTGATAAGTCGAAATGATGTAAAGCAAAGAATCAATCATCATCATTTCATATGGGAAAATATTTAGGATGATATGTCAGGCCGAGTCACCGGAGGTTGTGATAGTAAGAGATACAGGGGACAGGAGCCTATGAGAGAGGGAAGAGATTGTGTGCTACTTCTATAATGGCCCACTGAACATTTCCGTTTTTCGCCTTTTTTTTTTCGAAAGAGCGTAAAAGTTGCATAAAGTTGTCATCTGATAAGCACGGAATTTTTTATCATTTTCTGTATTTTAATTCTATGAGATGATTTTTTAGAAGAGAAACAAAAAAATTAGTTTCTGTGGAAGAGTCCATTGTTTGGAATGGTAAGTAGGAAACTTTTACTTCAGCGAACTAGTTACCTTTGATTGTATGAGTCAATAATTACAGAAAGAGAAGAAAAAATCACACTGTTCATCATGTAAGTAGATTGAGATACTATTGAACCATAGCAATGCTAATTAAGGCTTACCTATGAACTGTAGAATTTAAAATGTTTTTGGGGGGTTGCATGCTATTTTGAGTTATTCAATGTTTTTTTCTGTGCAAACTGTTTGGTGGTGTCATTTCAGTGCGATTACTCTGTTGAATTCATCATGTAACTGCAATTGTCAGCTTCTTCTAGAAAATGACTTTTCAGTTATTTATCTGAAGAGAATGTACTCAGTTGCCTTTGGAATATCTCTTGCTTCCAGACAACATTAGAGAAATGTGTTGCTAACGATTCTTTGTAATCTCAAAATGTACTTTGTTAGTTTATTCTAGGGTATTTAATTCTTAGATACATGTAAGAAAGTTCAAATAGCAAATCAAGAAGAATAACTTATGATCGAAATTACCTTATTGCACATTCAAGACAAGTATTTTTTCATTCAATTCACAGAAGAGTTCTATCTCCAAAAAAAAAACTTCCATTACCAAGTTTCACTGTTTAGGAGCGGTTTCAAATGGTTCGCTAATGATAAGAGAATTAATTAAATAAAATCAATGAAATAATTATGACGTTTAAAATTGAAAACAGGCATGCTCCACACCCTTGCTTATTCAGTGTTAAAAACGGTGAACGAATATATGTTCTTTTATGTAGTAAAATGTGCTGTCAAGCGATCTCTTCCTATGATGATTCTCTCTTTTGCTTTTTGCATGGTTCTCAGTTTGAGTGACAATTCTTTGATTA
>OY735201.1:23067886-23102886 GCA_963457665.1 Thysanoteuthis rhombus
TGAAACTGTTTCCTTGAACATTGAAACATACACATTGTTCCATACATTTTACAGCGAATGACGGAGCAAATGAAAGCATCAATCCTGACCATTCAAAACTGTATTGCATTAAATTAAGCTACAAAGGATAAAAGTTTGGGTCAGTGTGTAGGTTTAGTGCTATGGTTTATGTTAGGTTTAAGGTTCATGTCAGGATTAGGTTAAGGGATAGTGCTATATAAGTCAATTACTGGACAAATGGAAGCAGAAGAACTGTCATTATTGCGATGGTAAATTAGCCATTGAAATTCTAAAAGATATGTGTGGAACTGAGCTCTAAATATCGAAAATAGTTTAGATCATCAATAAAAATAGCATGCTCAAACTGCTTCACTTCGCTCTCAGCGGTTGAATTGTGTGTCACATATGTCTTTGAAGATCCCATATGACATGTAAGGGTTAATTATAGATGTTATGTTATCATTTTTATATTGACAAATGATAGGAAAATCCACTTACTTTGTAAAAGTTAATTTCAATAGAAACTTGTGAACGGGGAATGTGATTCTGTCTAGTATAATAATGACAACTGTGTTGGTATGGTAACATTCTTCCACTTGAAGGTGATGCATAGAAATATCTCCTACCCGCCTTTCAAAAATTGGACTTTTCCTCTCGAGTAAATTTGGCAGTTTTCTAATAAAACAAACTGTCTCATAAAAATTCAAATATATCAGTGAATTCTTTCCCTGTGATTTACTTGTCTGTTTAATGGGTGACATCCAACAAAATGTCGAAGGTACCGGGTGGCGTAACATTTATTCGTGCAGGTATCGAAATCAAAATCAGAATTTTGGTAAAGATCGTTCATAATTCTAATGCACTTGGGAAAGTCATGAATCGACTTCTCTCTGCTCTTTGCTGTATTTTTGGATTCTCACTAGAAAATGTAAAGTATTCGTGTGTGTGTGTGTGTGTGTGTGTGTGTGTGCACGCGCGCATATGTGTGCGAGTGAATGTGTTCGATTTTTCTGAAAATGCCTCCGGCGAAATTGAATCGCGAAATGGCTCCCTATTTCTATTCTACTGAAGATGGTCAATAAAACTTTTGTATTGTATGTATAATAGTTGAAGATCTTTATATATAGTCTCAAAATATCCACTTTCAATTAGATTTGATTTTCATTTCACTTCACTCGGCTTAAAAGTTTTTCTTCATTGTTTTTTTTCAGCAAATCTTATTATCATTTAGTTAGGTTAATTTGCCTTCAATGCCTATCACTAATTTTTTTTCTATTTTCTAAATTAATACTATTCCATTTTTTATTCTTCTTATATTCTTACGGTTACATACATATAGACAAAAATCCACATATATCTATATACACACGCCCGTGAGCACACACACAGACACACACACATACACACAGACACACACACACACACACATATATATATATATATATATATATATATATATATATATATATATATATATATATATATACATATATATATTCCCGTTTTTCTCTTTCTTCTCTACTCAGTATGTAGGTGTTCTGATATGTAAAGTAATTCTTCTTTCATAATGTTGTTCAATTTTTTTCCGATATACTTCCATACTTGACTGTATTTACATATTCATATTTATATGTTTATATATCATCATCTCCCCTGTTGTATATATTTTTTTTAATTTTCTGAATTGTTTTTGCCTATGCTTTCATGATTTTTGTGTAATTATTTTCTCGTATTGATTTGAACGTATCTAGATGTCTGTTGTCAGCTATTTGCATTTGTTTAAATATCATATGTATGTTACCTTATCCCTTTTAATTCTATGTATCAAACTTGTGACTTCTATAAAATCATCTCCCTGTAATGAAGTTCTTGCTATTTTCAGATATTCTGACAATACTGTATCATAAATTATGTATTGTTGAATATTGCTACTTTTGTATGGCATCCAAATCCTATAGATTGGAAAAGCATTCCGTCGATCGAATGATCCATAAATATGTATCCTATTTTCAATTCATAAATCTCAGTCGATTAAGGTTGCATGTGATCCTTTGTGATCTATTTTTCAAGATGATATGTATAATTAATCCTAATTAGTCCTCGTCATTTAAACAACTGCTGCCATCAATAAAGTGTATAACTGCTCGAAATGTGTATGTTTTATGCATAACACTATTAATTAATGATTAGATAAATTTGTATTACAATCTAAGTAAATAAAAGTTTGCCCAAAAAATGCGAGTTCGATTCCCATGGGAATACCTACGTTATGCAGTCGTACTTGATTGTCTATTTTGAAGTTTCTGTTTTAAATAAATTGGTTTATTACTTTCTCCGGGGTTGTTTTAGTGAAGTATACTTTTTTATTATGTCCACTTCTAGAATCTGTGATAGTAATGAATCGACCTCGACAAACTGCAAATGCTAAATCTATTATTTTGATAAGGTATGTGAGCAGATTTTCTGTATACAGCCTACGAAAGTCATACGATGAAATTGAAATAGCTGTCTTTCTTGCGTTTATTTTGTTGTTTTTCTATGACTGGTATAGAGTTATTTATTATCCAGAATAGATTTAGATTACAGAGAATTCACCTTTTTCAATCAACTGATATTGAATAATGAATATCAATAGAAAACGTCATTTGGCAGCTAACTGCTCTAGGCTGATCAGTTAAAGAAATTCTACAAAAGGGAAATCAATGAAAAAATTATTTCTCTCGCCTTGGGTCCTATTTACAATGTGAGTTCATCCTGAATTGGTCCATTATTTTTTGTCCAACAGCGTTCACAAATTTTTTGATGTTGAAAAACCAGACCTCTTTGTGATCAGTGCCCAACAAGAGTTGATCGAAGTGATTTTCTCATTGATTAACCCATATTTCAATCTTTTGTTTGGTCATCCCCAACACAGCATGCTGCTGGAAGACGTTGGTCACGTGAGGTTTCTATCAACTTACCAATCGTATTTTTCGCCTTTTAGCAGAGGAAGTTTTTCTCTCCATTTATATAATGTTGTAAGGGAGATGGAAATAAACATCCAGCTATAAACAGAATCAATTAAAACTTCTAAATGTTGAGAGAATATTGATTAACTGAAAGCATAACTTCCAAAGTATTCTTTGATCTTTTTTTTTTGTTTTTTTTTCTTTGCCCTTCCTCGTTTCTGTTTTGATACAGATTTTTCTTTGATCTCCGTGTTAACTAGCGTGAATAACTCTTTGGTTAGCTGCAGATTCCGAATAACCATGAAGAAATTTCACGGAAACGAGCGTCCATGTGATTTCGAGAATATAACTAGCAAGTTTCTGGTCGACATGCGCATGATTTTTCTTTTTCTGATTCAAGTAGAAGCAATTGAGTGGACGCAAAGAGACCCTACTTTTGACATTAATTCTTTGCGAAGTCTGCATTCAAAACTTAACATTCCCGGTGATGTGAAGTTTTAAAAAACACCAGAAAACCCAATGCTACCTTGAGTCAACCTTTTGGAAAAAAATTGAGCAGAATGAAATCGGATTTCTTATGCATTTGTGAATAAATGAATGATTAAATAAGGATGACAACTATTTCATTAGCATTAGATAGTTATCTCCCTTGATAAGTCGGTCATTTTAATGAAGATCAGGATGAGCTCTATAAATGTTCACTTGAAAATCACCATTATTTAAGTTAGCAGTACCTTTATTTAAGGGGTACCTTAATTCAATACTTTTGGTAGCAACGTGACATTTCGGCTATTTTCATGTCATATTCAGATTTACAAATCTAACTTTTCGTGATCATCGAGAAATTTCACAGGATATATATGTATATAATGATATATAGATGGACATCAAACCATTATATTAGGTGGAAAACAGACAACCACACTGCTAATCATCAGCGTTTCTAAAAATCAAAACCCCTGGCGACAAAGCACCGTTCTGGCTTCTCAGTCAAATATAGTCGAACCAAATAGGATTTTGAGTTTTATAGAGATACAAGTTTTGTGATATATTTGTAGTTTGACGAAATTATGTTTTTATAAAAATCTTGTACAGGTTTCCTCAGCTATCAGTAAGCCTCGAGATGATCTTCAGAAGACTGAGAGAGTACAGGAATTAAAATAGACGGCGAGTATCTGAGCAACCTCAAATTTGCAGACGTCATTGCCCTTTTCGCAGAGAACCTACACGACCTCCAACTTATGATAGATGAATTGAATGAAGAGAGCAAGAAAGTAAACTTCAGCAAGACGAAGATCATGCACAACAAATCATATCGGAGATAAAAATACTGAGATCAAAATGGAAGACACAAAACTGGAGAAAGTAGATCGCTACATCTACCTAGGACAACGAAACCCTCAAAAGAAGAAGAAATCAAGCAAAGAATCACACCAGGATGGCAAGCCTTTGGCAGAGCTAGCTCAACCTTAAAAAAAAAGAAGATCCCATTGATCCTAAAAAAAAGGGTGTATAACCAATGCATCCTCTCAATAGTCACTTATGGAGCTGAAACATGGAACCTAACCAAGAAACAGATCCAGAAATTAAGGACCGTGCAATGTACACATGGAAAAATTATGCTGGGCCTCATGTGGAGAGACCATAAGACAGCAAAGTACATCGGGGAAAACACAAAAGTTAGGGACATCGTGGAATCCATCAAAAATCTCAAATGGCAGTTGGCTGGCCATGTTGCAAGAATGGCAGACAACCGACTGACATCACAACTCACGACATGGCTCCCCCAGGATCACATGCACAACCGAGGCCGGTAGAATATTAGATGGAGAGATGAGCTAGACAAATTCAGAAAGTACTGGCTCCTCAACGCCCATGATAGAGAAGTGAGGTGAATCCTGAGGAAGGTCTATGTCCAACGACGGACATGGAAAGAATGATGATGATGATGATGATGATGATGATGATGATGATGATGATGATCCATAGAAAATACAACGTCATTATTAATTTTGTATAGTTTTCTTTTTACTTCCATCCTAACTTTCAGCTGCTTTTTATCACAACTTGACTTGGACCATTATTTTACATCAACGATTAAACAGCATAATTGGAAGGAAAAAGTGAGCCACCGGTGAAAAAAAAAATAACTAATACCTGCTTGTCAAAAACAGTCCAGTATACACTTGATTGGTTTCAAATATCCGGCTTCGGGGCTTCATAGTTGAAGAAAAGCTGATTTCACTCCATAACTTATCTCCCAACAACTGATATTGGACGGTTGTTGATGTTATCATTTGATACCTGTTGTCTTTAATGCTGCGATTTTTTTTTTCAAATTTCAAGTATTTCTTATTGTTGGATGAAGTATTGTAAGGATTAATTTTTATTTGTGTTTTTACCTTCATCCTAACTTTAAATTGCTTTCCATTATAATCTAGTTGAGTTTAGGATTTAAAAAAAAAAAAAGGACGAATCAAAATTCATAATGTTACGATACTTGATCCAATAGTAATAATAATATATCTTTAAAAAATGAGAGAAATTTAACGTTTTTTCTGTGTTAAAAAGATTTAAGGAAAGCCTCTTACTTTATAGCGTGCAAAAGCAAAAACGAAATGTTTATTGAAACTTTTTGTCTTTCTACCAAAAATAAATATATAAATAGTATTTGAGGGATCATACTTAAAGATGGATTAAGTTATGCTTCAGATATACAAAGTTCTCAAATAACATATAAACTAGTGTTAAAATTGACTTGTGTATTTTGTAGAAAATTGGGCTGCGGGTCATAGGTTAAGGAAGAAGTGACTAAATTTTGAGCTCTTATTTCGTTTTTTCTTCCAATGATTTAAGAAACTATCAAAAGAGTGTTTCGTTGTATATGTTATCATCATCATCAGTCTTTAAACTTTCGTCATTAAACATAGACCTTCCCCAGGATCCGCCAAATTTCTCTATCATAGGCGTTGCAGGGCCCGTATTTTCTAGATTTATCTTGTTCATCTCTCCATATCGTATTTTGTCGGCCTCAGTTTGGCATGTGGTCTCTGGGGATCCATGTTATGAGTCGTGATGTCCATCGGTTGTCTTTCATTCTTGCAACATGACCAGCCCATTACCATTTGAGTTTCCGAATGGATTCTATGATTCTCAGACCCCTCTGTTTTCTTCGTGATATACTCTGCTGTCTTGTGATCTTTCCATGTAAGCTTGAGGAGCATGATTCTCTCATGCACACGCTTCATGCTTCTCAGTTTGCGAGTTTGTCTCTTGGTTAGTTTCCATGTTCCAGCTCCATAAGTGACTATTGGGAGGATGCATTGGTTGTATATTCTTCTTTTTGGAATAATTGGAATCGTCTCATTTTCGAAGGTTGAGTTTGCTTTGCTGAAAGCTTGCCATCCTAGTGTGATTCTTCGCTTGATTTCTTTTTCTTTTGTGGATTTCATAGAAATTCGTTGTCCGAGGTAGATGCAGTTGTCTACTTTCCCTAGTTTCCCTAGTTTTGCATCGTCGATTATATCAGTTATGTCCTTTTCTTGATGTGTTTGTTACACATGAGTTTTGTTTTACTGAAGTTCATGTGTAGGCTGACTCTTTTGCTTTCTTCGTTTCGCTCATCTAGCATTAGTTGGAAGCCGTCTAGGTTCTCTGCAAAAAGGACGATGCCATCTGTAAATCTGAGGTTGCTCTGATATTTGACGTCTATTTTGATTCCTCTATTTTCCCAGTCTAGGTTACGATGGCACACTAAGGTGAACAAAAAATAAAAAAGATTTTGTTAGAAGCCAAATTCTATTTTCCAAATTGGAGATATAAATGTATACGAAGCATTTGCACGTTAAAAATTACGGAACAAACTGAAACTTTGTTGAAATGGAATATCTTATTTATAAACGTTTCGATCAACATTTACATATTCTGTTCGTTACCGTTGGTTGGCACCGGTGAGGGAGAACGATTTGTGGAGTCTCTTTCCATGGAATAAGAGAGCTGAACATTTCAATATTTACTGTTTATGTCTGGAAAAAATGTATGTTTTGTTTGAGAATCATCCTCCAAAAAAATTCACAGTATACGTTCATGCTAAATTGGTCCCTTAATTCATGTCCGACAGCTTTCACGCTTTTTTTCTTGAAGAAAATTCGAACTTTTTTTTAGTGATCTCCAACCCACAAAAGTGACGGTTTTTATTTGATTATCTGAACCTGTTATTCTTCCCCTCTTAATATTATCTTATTGAATTAATTTTTCAAATTTGATCATTCACCTTTTTAACTTTTTTTTCATATTCTCTTCTTTCACTTTGTGTAAGTGTTCCCTTTATCATTTTAATTTCTCTGATGATTTTCTGCCACTGTCGGTTGGATAACTTAGAAAGAATAAAACCAAACCTTTCTTCATATAATAAGGCATTAAATAACAATTAAATGATTTTGAATTCGCTTTGTGCTGGAAAGCTTGAATTTTATCAAATGATAGCAGAGCCATGTTCTACCTCAGTGTTTCTTTGTAAACGTACAACCAACTTTTTATGTATACCTTCAATGCCCCTCAGATAACTGCCCAGGGCAACAGCACTCTGACAAAGGCATAGCAACTGTAATGCCGAAGTTTAAGTTCGTGGAAATGAAGGAGTTGGCTACGGAGCAATTGTCCTCGGAGGCAATTGTCTGAAGTCAGAAGTCAGATATCTGGGAAGGAGTTTTCGAGGGAGAAGTTGTTTTAAGGGGGTAATTGTTCCTGGGTCAAATGGTTAAGAAAGCTGACTTAGCAACCTCAGTGTAAGATCGTTGAATGGATGGGTCGAGTTGGTTGAAAGCTGTCATGGAATACGGCTATGCTAACCGACGAGGGAGATTTTTGTTCAGAATCGTGTATTTAGCTGTGCATGAGTTATTGCAAAAATCAAATGCAATCAATAGAAGAACGATATAAAACATTCAGAGAAGGACAACAAACAAGCGAAGATTTCTGGAAGAAACATGACGATTTATATAATGGAAAAGATGAGGAAAGAAAGGGAGAATATGTGTAAGAAAATCAGTTTTCTTTCACTAATCGTGTCACCCATGTGAAAGAGATTAAGATCCCATTTCTTTTTCGCTTGAAAAGTTCATTCCATGGTCCGTACTACGTTTTTTCGTAGGGAGAAAGACAGGGCTACCGTTACACAACATGATATTATCATGATGTTTACAATGATTTTTGTTGTTAGATAAATTACAGTGCTGTTGTTGTTGTTGTAGAAGTTGACTTCCGGTAAGGTGCATTATTGGATTGTCTGCAACGGTCATTCTACACAGTTTAATAAATATACTAGTGCTGTTCGTACTTGTCGAATTGATCTGTTCCTAATAGTATTTGCCACCAATATTCACTCGAACCTCACTTCTTTCTATCCTAGCCCAGATGAAACGTCAACTGGATTGTGAAATTACAACAACAAGGACAATAACAACAACTGGTTCCCCAAATCCAAAATCAGTCTCCATCGAGGAAGATCATAACATTGACAAACAAGTCCGAGATCGCTTTTGCTTTGCTCGTAAGATATTGTCCTTAATACATGGGCAAAAATCGAAGATTTCTCTCCCCCTCGGTGATGGATACATTTACATTCATTCTGTCCGAGGGTCATGCTTGCTTTTCTAGTTGCTCTACCACCCCCAGCTGCTTCCCACTGCAGCAATCGTATCATCTCGACTCGGTTACCCCCCCCCCCCCGTCTCTACCCCGCTCTCTTTCTTTGCCTCTTGCTGCTCCACGTGTTTCTTTGTTTTGTTTTGTTTTTGTTTTTGTTTTTGTTCTTGCTTGGAAGTTTTTGAATTTCTTCAAAACGAGATTTTTTAATCCTGTCAATACGAAATTTTTGAATTCCAATATATTCTCTCTTCTTTATTAATTCATTTTTTTAAATGTTGCATGCGTGTGCTTGTTTGAGTGTAAATTTTTTTTCAGCTTACTTCTTGATCGCTGGCCCTGAATTCATTTTACTGGTTAGCGACTAGCAATTGATATTCAAGGAGGGCAACTGACAATTGCCTCCTTCAGTTCTTTTACTAAGGTATTTTTTTTTTTGGTCAATTTAAACAAGAAATTACAATGCATAATGGAGCATCAGTAGAAATGTTTGTGCCTTGTTCTTGGTAGAGCACGTTTGTTGCCATAACTGATATAAGATATAGCAAATACTAAATATAGATGGAAAGTGAGTATAACATTCCTATGAATGGATACATACGTTTACGAAGATAAGTTTGTAGAGCAAGTGTGAATTTTAATTATGTATACTCTTACAGGAAATCCAATTAATATAATCCCTCCCCCCTTTCTCTTTCCCTCTCTCTCTCTCTCTCTCTCTCTCTCTCTCTCTCTCTATATATATATATATATATATATATATATATATATATATGTATCAAAGAAACAAAGCTAGATGCAACAGATTCAAACTCAACTTCTATTTTGGCTGAATATGATTACAGTAACTTTTGAATTTTGTGTATGCATCTGGAAGTATATTCAAATGTAAGGCATATGATGAGTTGACTGGCAGGGAAATGGTAATTTTGAATATATTGGTTTGCTTTTCAATCAGTGCAGAGTTTACTCCCCGAAAGTAGATGAGGACTGTTCGGATTATTCTTGTTACAATAGAAAAAATGCCAAATCCAACCCCCGACTTGAACTGGAGTTTGGCAATTTAAAAAAGTATGTGGAAATGTCAAAAGAGAAAGGATAGAATGGAATGAATGGAACAAAAGAAGAAAGACATAGAAATTGAAATTAGACGAGGGAAAATGAGAAAAAAAATTGGAGAAATCCAACTGAGTATGGGTGCAGAAAAATAGTTGAGATTTACAATGTGAATTATGCACTTTATAGTGCATGAAGAAATATTCCAAATAATTTAGAGGTGAGATTTGGGAATGGGAAATTCGTTGATGGATACGTAAGACCATCAAGACTAGGACATTCCTTTGCTCGTTGAGGATATTTATGAAGACATTCTGTTTCTTGATTCCCAGTGACAACTGATAGACATCTCAATGATGCAAGTGACATACAATTGTTAATCATAGAGTTAGGATAGGACAAAGCCGTGCTACACATTTTTTTCCATTTTTTTCCTCGGCTATTAGTGTCATTTACCAACTTGTGATGTCTCTAAGACATTGAAAATGTAAATTATTCCCTTCAAACTTGGTTTTTATCAACAGGACGGTGATTTTAATCGAATATGTCTATTTTCAATCGGACAAGGGAATTTGCACATTTTAATTACATCAAGTAAGAACAACGACTGGAATATCACATTCTCTGTCACGAATGAAAAGTTTGAAGGGAATAATCGCCATTTTCTATACTTTTTACGCATAGAGCAAATGCCATTCACCACGCAAGGACAGAAATCGCTTTGCACGGTATAATATAATTGCAATGACGATACTATAGATAGCAATAATGATAGTAATAATACAAGTATTGGTGAAATTTTGTTGTTATTATGAGTGCTATTACCATCAGCTGAGTCCATAATAGTGCATTAGGAACTGTCTGAAAGTAGCTAGAGACAAGATTGGCAGGGGTGGGGGCGGAAAATTACATTCATTTTTTCCTGTTTTTAGAAGCGCACCCACTTGCCTGCTTACTTTAAAGTTATCTTATCGAAACATCACATGAGCACGATGTTTTTGACCATGTCTCTGTGCCTTGTAACTTTTTCAGACGGGCCGTACATCAAATAGACTGCACCCCTCACAGAGGTTCTAATCAGGCTCATTGTAAATTTCCTCTTCCAACCATGTTGGTCCGGTCACCAGTAAATAAAGGCCTTCGTAGATATCGACTGACGTTAAGTTATATTTATGGATTTCTATTCGGTATAAATTATTGATAATCATGAAAAAATGGAAGATATATGAAAAAGAAGGGTAAAGAAGAAAGAATGGAAGAAAAGAAAAAACATATTCACTATGTACTGTCAAAAAATACCTAGTCCTCCAATAGTCTGGGGAAATAAAAATATATATGATATTCCTTTTCAAGGGTATGTACGTAGCCGGGATGGGTGAGTTGTGCAATCAGACGGGAGTAATTTTTTGTATGTGGTCGTACTATCGGACACGTAATGAACACAGTTATCTAACTAGACATTTGGAGAGAGAACGAGAGCGATTGCAGAAAAAGAGATTGTTATGTATTAATATATGTTTAGCTGAATGTATATATATATATATATATATATATATATATATATATATATATATATATATATATATTCATATTCAGTCATAGCTTTGAGCAAAACTTCGGAATAAAGAATTATTTCTCCGAACAAGCCTAGCAATATTGTGTTTTCGCTCTCGTATTGTTGGAATAAACATAATCCTTACCATGGATCATATATATATATATATATATATATATATATATATATATATATTCCCAAATATACCGTTCATAAGTTTAAAACGTCGTGACGCTCTCTTTAAATTCTTTTTTCCTAAACTTTATTATAAGATATATTCATATTTTCGAAATGTCCGTGTCATATGATGCCTATTATTAGAAAAAAAAAGGAACAACTAATCATAACAATCAACATGCAGATAGATTTAGGTGACACTGTTTATTTGTCTTCACTCAGATATTAGTATTGATTTTTACCATAAGTAATTATATCCAAGATCTTCCTCTCTCAATGAGCCCAATTTGATATGCTGAAAATTAGGAAAAATAGAATAGGATGCTCTTTCACACTGAGGAAATTCAAGTAAAGCTTATCTTCATCGCATGCATATCATATAAAACAATTGAAATAGAATAGATTACAGTTTAAGAGATCATCGAGAGCAACAGTTAATCTTCTCTTGCGTTTTTCGGAGCTAAGAGGATTACTTGGCTGTGTCACTCTGTTTTACAAGTAAAATAGCTCTTTTTGTATTGCACCGGCAATAGAGAGCAACACTTGATTTGATCTATTGGCAGAGGTGCTTTCATGTCTTCCTAGCGGCCTTCTTCCAAAATGATTTGATCAATTGGCAGAGATGCTTTCGTGTCTTCAAGACAGTATTCTTACAAAATACTTTTGTGTCTTTCAGAGAGCATAATAGAAAATTTGTTCTATTGGTAGATATGCCTTCGTATCTTCCAGCGGCATTTCTACAAACTAACTTGATCTACTGGCAAAAAGATTTCATGTCTTTCAGACAACATTTTTACTTATTGAGAGCAAACTACGTCAGATAATAATTGAAATTTACAGACTTTCCTTTCCCATACCACTATAACAACGATTCTCTATTTATTCATTCATCTATCTATCTATGCTTGTTTGTCTCTCTCTCTCTCTCTCTCTCTCTCTCTCCCCCTCTCTCTCTCTTTATATTTCCACCTCTTCATCTCTCTCTCACTGTCTGTGTGTCTGTCTGTCTCTCTCTCTTAACTATTATTATAATCAACACTGTCTCATTCAGGGTGGACACTCTTCAAGTAAGGCAACTCTTTCATTATAAGCTAAATAGCAATGTTCTTCCAACTTTGGAATGAAGCATTCTGGTGGATGGGAAATTGTGCATGGAGCTGAAACAAGGAACTTAACCTAGAGACAGACCCGTAAGCTGAGAACCATGCAACGTGCACATGAAAGAATAATGCTGGGCCTCACATGGAGAGACCACAAAACAGCACAGTACATCCGGGAAAAGACTAGAGTTAGAGACATCATAGAATTCATAAAAAATCTCAAATGGCGGTGGGCTGGCCATGTTGTAAGAATGGCAGACAATCGATGGACATCACAACTCACAACATGGATTCCCCGAAACCACATGCGCAACCGACGCCGGCAAAATGTTAGCTGGAGAGACGAGCTAGACAAGTTCAGGAAGTACTGGCTCCGTGACGCTCATGATAGAGAAGTGTGGCAAATCCTGGGGAAGGTCTATGTCCAACGACAGATGCTAAAAGACTGATGATGATGGTGATGATGATGATGATGATGAAATGTATCACTTAAATTCTTACTGACCGTCCAGATCTGCATAGGGCAGGGGTAAAATGCCAGCCTGAAGCGAAGGTTTTGATCTTACTTCGTGTTACTGGATGGGATAATGGATAATCAATGGCCACACTCAACACTTGTAATACAACGAAACAGCTGTCTGTGGGTGACTCAATTATATATATATATATATATATATATATATATATATATATATATATATATATATGTATATATATATACACAAATCTACCTATCTATCAGTTTTTCTCTATATCTTTATATCTATTGTATCTCAGCAGATACTCTCGCTTTCTTTCTTTCTTTTTCCCTCCGATCTCCCTTTCTTCTTTTTTCTTCTGTTCTACCTTTTTTCCTTTAATTCTTTTTCTTTCTTTCTTTCTTTCTTTCGTTTGCTCCATCTTTTTCATCATTTCTTCTTTCCTTCCGTTTGTTCTCCCCCGCTTCCTTTCTGTCATTGGTTTTGTATTGCTTTGTTTCTTTTATTTGTTATTTCTTTCATTTTCCCATTCTGTCTCTCTTTTTTCTGTTTGTTCTTCTTTCATTTTTCCTCTCTGTTTTTTTTTTCCTGTTTTCCTTCCTTTTCTTTTCATCGATCTGTTTTTCTTTCTTTCTTTCACGAGTTCTTTCTTTTTTACTCCTTTTCTTTATACTGTTCTTTTTTCCTCTCTTTCATCGTTTCTTTCTTTCGTTTATTTTTCTATCGTTCGTTCTTTTTATCGTTTCTTTGTTTTAATCGTTTTTCTTTCACCTTTGTGCTTTATTTCTTTTGACTTTTTTTCTGCCATTATTGTTTATATCATCCGTTCTTCCCTCCATCGCACTCTTTTTTCGTTTGTTCTTTCGTTTGTTTGTTCTCATTTTCGTTCTTTCTTTCTTACGTTCTTACTTTCGTTTTTTTTCCTTATTCTTTTCCATCTTTCTTACTCAATTATCTACTGTCCACGTTAAAATCCAGAAAAGAGTCAAAATTACTTGTGAACTTTTACTTCCCACAGAAGAGAAAAAAAAAACCTCTCATCAACCGAATCTGACAGAGAAAATTTGTATGAAAACTGACAACAAAATGAAAAGGATTGCTAAATAAAATCTCCTGCGGTTCTCGGTGAAATACACCGCAATAACTTTTTTATATATCTGTAAATTGTTTCAAAGTGAAAAAAAGTTTCTAAAATTCTAAGATATGCAAAAAATACAATGCATTCAAAAAATATTCATTGTGGAAAAATATAACGATCGATTCCAGTATCAATCAATCCTTTTATATATATATATATATATATATATATATATATATATATATATATATATATATATATATATATATATATATATATATACTATATATATATATATATATATATATATATATATATATATATATATATATATATATATGCCCCAGAATTATTTTGGTTTATTCCACTTCGACGAAAAAAAAAAAAGCCTGAGTTCAGCATTTTATTTGCAAGGTGCAGTTAAAAGGCAGTGCAACCCCTTTCCTTCTCTCTCCCGCTCTCTCTCTCTCTCTCTCTCTCTCTCTCTCTCTCCCTCTTTCTTTCTCTCTCTCTCTCTCTCTCTCTCTGATAACCTATTCCCCTATCTTTCTCCAACCCAACCTCTGGCAGCCAAACTTGACACAGCATCAGCAGCACTTGGTGTTCCGGAATGTTCAAAAAGTCCCCCCCCCCACTCTCTCTCTCTCTCTCTCTCTCTATATATATATATATATATATATATATATATATATATATATATATATATATATATATGTGTATATATATATGTGTGTATATATATATATATATATATATATATATATATATATACATATATACATATATATATATATAAATAGAGAGAGAGAGTGGGGGGGGACTTTTTGTATATATATATGTATATATATATATATATATATATATATATATATATATATATAAGTGCGAGTTTGGAGAGTGGAGAGAATCATGGCGTTGTCAGGGAATATAAAAACTACAAATTTGACAATACAGTAATCATGTTCCTTATCATTATTCATCTAACACAACAGGGAGGAGAACGAGCTGAGCAAAGATATAATGCTTAACTTGAGAGAGGGAGAAGCGCTAGAATGACAGAGATGTGGTAGAAGTTATCCTCCCGGGGCTATGCTGTAAATCCCTGTTATTTTCTGATAAAACATCAGCTGTATACAAATATTTTCAGAAATAAACCATGATTTTTTTTCAAATATCTGGTGTTTTCTATCATCCCTTTCTCAACACCCTACAATAGTCTCACCATATAAAATTAACCGCGGCCACTTTTGAATAGTCACCATGATAATACAAATAGCAAACAAACGAAGTTGATATCGTCAAAAAAGTGACTATGAATGTTTGTCAATTGATTTGATATCTGCTTAGTATTTTGCTTCAACTTAGATATAATATGCCTTGATAATAACAACAACAACAACAACAACAACAACAACAATAACAACAACAACAACCACCGAGCCTCCTTTCTCCTACGGTTGTCAACCCTAATTACGATTTAAAAAAAGAAGAAAAAAACGATTATCTATTCAAATCTCTTAATTCCTAATAGATCTTCATCAATTTATTTTGTAAATAAATAACTTGGCGTTAACTTTAAAATTACTGACATGAACTGCTCTTATTGGTTGAAACTGCAAAAGGATCTTGCTACGTCACGCAACATAATGCAGAAATTTCGTGTTTTTTTCTTCAAAATGAATTAGATACGTACATTGTCTAATTCAACAAACTCTGTTAGGCAGATTATCTTGGTATAATAAATGTATAATCGTATACGTATCTCTGCTTCATTTCTGATCAATTTGTGCGCACACACGCACCGATGGATAGCCACCTGCATCTCTATAATTAGTGTGTAACTACTGTCACCGAATAGAATTGTCACACGAAGTTGATAAATAAAGCATTAAAACCTTTAAATATTCAGGTAGTTTGTAAAAGAATTTGTCTCATAGCTTGGAGAATGAATGGTAATCGACAAAGCTGCAGTCTCTTTCGTATGCATCAGCTCAGTGATGTATGGTCAAGACCAGGACTTTTTCTCACACGTTTTCTGGACCATACCATTGGCAAGATGAAATCCCATCGACCGAATATTTTGGCCGCAACCAAACAGCATAAAGTGAACTCAATTAGCTGCTGAAAGCACGTGGAAATTTTTCCTGATGAATAGTTTCCCGCACTCTTCAATCATGGCAGAATCGAAGTCGGAATGTTCTGCGCGTGAGGCAGACGTGCTAACCATTATGCTCTCCGAAGTGACGTTTTGTCTCATACTTTGCCATTATATGGAAAGGATATTCTGATGCATTTCAAGTTTTTGATAACAAATGTTATTGATTTAACTCTGATGAGAACGAGTTCAATACGTAGCGGCATTAATGAGAAAAAAGGAAAGAAATTATGAAATCTTTTTGAATTATTGATATTCTATGTGAAAAAGTAAGATAAAATTGATTACAAAATCGATAATTCTCGTGCATTTCTGTCCTCAAACAGCTTATGCCAAAAGTCTGCTGATTAGAAATCTAGTAAAAATCTCCAACGAAAATTTATATGATTATTTTTTATACATCATTTTTATATACTATAGTTTCTAATATTTGTATGTCTCTGTTTCACTCTATCTATACATTAAACTATACCTTATTCACATATATGTCATAAATATTTCATATATACGGAAACATATTGATTGTATATTTTTATATGTGCGTAGATTTATGTATTAGATATCTACATTTCATATTAATTTATATCATGCATGCTTGAATATTTAAAATCATCCCCGCAGATTTTTTAAAGTTTTAATCATACGAACCTAATTTATTTTCGACCATTGTTCTTCTTTTATTTTCTTAACTTTTTTCTTGAAAAAAAATTAGTTTTGTTGATTTTTTCAACTATTTTTTCCTTTTCTGATCTTGGCACAGGTTGCAATGAGGCGATAACAATTCCACGAAGGGTCCATGTATTGCAGTGAATAGATAAACCTTATGCAGGGGGAACGAACTTTTTAGGAGATGAAGTTTAACCCCTAAGAAAGTTCGAAAGAAAAAAGAGCAAGACAAATAATGAGGAAATAAGTAAATACAAATGTTTGATATTTCGAAAGCAGAAGTTTACGTAGGAACCACCGGGGTTCACTTTATCACAAAAGACAGATAACATATACCATTTGGGGAAATATCGGTATGTGTTGGTGTGTGTGCGTTTTTGTGTGTGTGTATATATATATATATATATATATATATATATATATATATATATATATATATATATATATATCCTGTGTATCTGAATATACGTACGTAAAAAAAAGTATACATATAAATAAGTATAACCACGTGTGATTAAATATCAGAAGAATATATACATTTTCACATATGCATATGTGCATTACATGTTTTTATTTCGGTCTATCTGTCTATCTATTAAATTATTTTTCTATGTATGCGTTTGTCTGTGCATGTATGTACAATATAAAAATCTTGATTATCATGAAATAAATTCTGAAACTCGAGTTTTATAAAAATGTTTTCCAACATGACTAATCTGGAAATACGCATACAAAGATTTGCAGAAAGAGAGAGTGGAAAATATACATACGCATTCATACAAACTTATACATGAATATGCTTGTATCAATCTATTTATCTTTCAGATTTATGTTTGCATCTATCCATCTCTCTCTCTCTCTCTCTCTCTCACTCTCTCTCTCCTACTCTCTCTCTCTCTCTCTCTGTGCATATATACAGCTCTATTTTATTAACATTGAGCACTTTATCTTTAAAGACGACATATCTTACCCAATATATATATACATGTGTGGGGAGGGTGTGTAATTATTTTTAAGACATTTATTAGGAACTAATTGTTCGGTAACGACTTTATTCAGTCGGATATCGAGTCGCCTTATATTGTGTAAATGTAAAATTATCATACTAACATGTTTTACCTTTCGGCTTCATCGAAGTTGCAATTTCAAATAAATGTTTTTATGTCCATTTATTCCCAGTAACGTCTCGTCATATCATTAGGCGTGAGCAGCAAACGCCAAGTATTTAAAACTCAAAAAGACAAAAAAACTACAATGCAAAAGATGAATTCATTTGGAAAGGGGCATGAATCAGGGTTTTAGACGAATTTCAGAATTGACTATTTGTGTTATCAAATTGACAGTCACTTAATGTGTATGGCTATTCATGGATGAAGGAATCAGGAAATGTTTAGCCGGCTTCAAATTGATTTCATTCATGTATGCTGGTTGAAATTTTATGTTATTTCAGGATATATTTGGAAACACGCGGAAATATGCCGAAAAGAATTTCAAAATCATATGTACACGTTTTTGTATAAGTAGGTTCCGAGGTTTTTGATATAATGAAGCTTTCGAGAAGAACCTTGGGACATTATGTAATATTGAATATTTTAAGATTGTTTTTGTTTTTTTCACTTGAATTGTAAGCCAAGTAACTGCTTTTATCAGACAAGACCAACTCTGGTTCAGAGCTGTTCTTTTTCTAAAACACATAAAATCTCTACCGCGAACCCTATTTTCTTTCATTTGATCTTGTGCTACCAAGCAAAGCTGAATAAATTTCAGAAGGTCATAGTAATTAAAATCATATTATCTCATTTTTGTTATTTAATTAATTCTCTTCGCCCCGTTGAAATATAAGGTTTCAAACAGACTGTGCCATTGAACAATGGTTTGTACTTCACTCCATGTAAGAGCCATCTCTTCCAGTACTGTCTTCATTGTCCTCCAACAGATGGTCTTTGGTTTGCTTCTCTTCCACTTCTAGCTGGGTTTTGTTTTAAGACAACTGTTGGCATTTTCTCAAACAACATTCTCAAAATATGTCCAAACCATCGCTTACTGATCTCAAAGGCTATATTTCTACTGTTTATCTTCATATACAGTTCATCATTAGAGATTGTGTTAAGTCAGGGAATATAACAGATCTTTTGTTAGAGAGCTATAGTCGACATTTTAACTGCTTTTCTTCGTAACTGACCAGCTCTTCGAGCAATACAAATAAAAGATGTCGACATAGCTCTTGTTAAGCCTAATGTTCGTTTTCAGGTTATATTGCTTAGAATTCAAGAAATTACGGAGTCGACTAAAAGCGCCTCGGGCTCTATTATGACGGGTTATGATGTTGTCACTTTTCATTAAGGCTATCGTAGTATGTAAAGTCTCTAAGTTATGACGTGTTATGATGTCTTTTCGGGTGCTGTGATCACTTCTCATTAAAGTTACCGAGGTATGTAAAGTCTCTATGTTATGACGATTTATGATGTCTTTCCAGGTGCTGTGATCACTTCTCATTAAGGTTACCGAGGTATGTAAAGTCTCTATGTTATGACAGGTTATGATGTCTCTTCGGATGCTGTTGTCATTTCTCATTAAAGCTATCGAGGTATGTAAAATCTCTATGTTATTATAATGATGTCTTTTGGGGTGCTGTTGTCACTTTTCATTAAAGTTACCGAGGTATGTATAGACTCTATGTCATGACGGGTTATGAAGTCTTCTGGGGGGCTGTTGTCACTCCTCATTAAGGCTACTAAGGTATGTAAAGTCTCTACGTTATGATAGGTTATGATGTCTCTTCGGATGCTGTTGTCATTTGTCATTAAAGCTACCGAGGTATATAAAGTCTCCAACGCACTTCAATGCCCCGCCATCGATTATATAGGTGCATTATTTATCAGTGAAAACAAGATTGCATAACAACTTTCCAGACACGATTTTTTTCGGAACTGACATAAAAACATGCTCAGACACATTTTGGAACTCAGCATAAAGGGAATAATAATCAAGATATTGGCTGACTCGGGGGTAAATGTAAAAAAGCGACGACAGAGCAAACGAGAGACGATTCTACGAGAACCAGTTAATCAAGAAAGTCGTTTTTCCTTTCAAGTTTTTCGGCGGCCAGTTATTTCATTTGTCACCTTTGGTGAAGATGATGGACAAAAAGAAATAAAAAAAACATTTACCCCCCTTCCTTGTTCTTGATTTATGCGTTTGCATATTCACATTAGGTATTTGCTGGTTATCGCCAATATAGAAACAGATTTACTGCATGTTTCAAAAACCTCCAACTTCTTTGCAGAACTCGAGGCTGCTGTAGTCTAGACGGCCTCAATTATCATTAAATCTTTATGGATTTGTATTTTTATAAAATATGGTTAAGGCTTATCACTGGAGAAAGTGACAACGTCTCTTCAAATCTCAAACACTGCTCTCGGTATCTTTGAGAATCTTATAATATCGTGGTCCGGACATACCCAATTCTTCCACGAATTTCACATTCATCCAATCAGGATTATAGTTTTTAAAGCATGAATGCAAGTGCACCAAATACTGTGGACAATATCGTGAACCATATTTTCGAAAGCTTCCTCGGTTCCTTGATAAAGTTGTGGTATTTTTACTATATCATTTTCTTTTGTCTTCACAGTGTGGTCTGCTGGCACAGCTCCATCTACGATTGGACAGATCCTATTTCCTTGTTTATGAAGATCAGATTCGGTCTTCTTGTTTTGATGAGGCGGTCGGTCTAGATATCAAGTTCCAGAGGACCGTATTCAGTTTATTTGGTTGTCATAATTAATTGTTCATCTCGCTTGTCTAATGTAGTCCCTAAGGTCTACGACGGCACCTTTTCCGAATACTAACGAATTATTTTACCTCTTTCCTTCACACACAGACTCTGTGAAAATCAATTAATTTAGTTATCAAAAATCGAGGAATACATTGTAAAACATGCCTGGCTGCTGCTGGGTCAATCTGCAATTTTATTTCTGTCTCGATTGTTAAATGGTTAATGCTACTTAGATATTTTATATATATATATATATATATATATATATATATATATATATATATATATATGTGTGTGTGTGTGTGTGCGTGTGTCTGTCTGTCTGTCTGTCTGTCTGTGTTTGTCTGTGTGTGTTTAAAATCGAATAAATACATTTATTTACTAAAAGGCTTTAATTTCTTTCTAACATAAGATTTCGTAGATGTGTAAAACTTGTCAGTTTGGTTCTGTCAGTAAGGCAGTTTAGTCAGTATCACTTGATCATGGTTTCAGATGATAGTTAAGAAATGTCGATTTTACTTGGTTTAGACTGGACTGATTGTAGTTGTTTGTTACTGACTTGGATTGGTTTTCGACAATTTCAATCAAAAATGTAACAACAATATTTTAGGGAAGAAGAAAAGATAAGACTTCTTAGTTTTGCAGAAAATACAATTAGATTCTTAGATCAGGCTTTTATTTGAAAGTCAAGAAGATAAAAGTTAACGACCACAGATATAAAGCGACAGGTCGATAAACAGAAAAAATACAATTGCCATGAAGTACAAGGTGAAACCATATATACCAGTGTCAGCAATGACTAGGCTGCACTTTATAAAATTGCCCTGGACTGTCCCTGGCTGTAGTGACACGGTCGAAGACAAATCTCTTGCAAAGTTATGCCTCCACAGCGGCCAACTCAACCCACCAAACTGACATTCATCTTGAACGGGTCATCAAGCAGTTAATTAACTGTTTGGCTGCCATATTGATGGATGACTGTCCGAATACGATGTAATCTCTTCTCATCCACTATGCTTCGCTTCTGTCAAGAATTTCCTTACATTTTGCTTTCTACTCTGAAGACGATAGCCAATAACATAACCCCGTAATGAACTGATGTAGACTCAGTCTAGAGACCATTCGATAACAAACATATGTACAAATCTTTGCAACGTTCAGTCCAAATATCTATCCATACGCACACACACACACACACATATACACACACACACCCACACACACGCACACACCCACACACACACATATATATATATATATATATATATATATATATATATATATATATATAATGAATGTAATCATTGCTAGGTAGATACATTTGTCTGTCTCTTCCTATGCACGTATGCATGCATATGCAAATGTGAACAATTAAACATGTAGAGACATCTCCCCCCACCAATTATTTCTCTCTGCATATATTTATCTATCAATACGTGCAGAAAACTCTCGATTTAACTGACGGATGGATGATGCACTGTCCATTAACACAGAACGTTTGCAAAATCCTTGTAACCTAGCAGGCTATTTTTTACTATGAAAACAACAACGCCACACGTCGTACATAGACACCACATGGTCTCTCTTGAACATACCATTTACATATATCTTCTAAATTTTTCATTTTTTGCAACTTCTGTCTTTTCTTCTCCCGTTTGTTGAACCACATTTAAAGCTATCAACAATGTGCTCTAAAGAAAAATTTTTCATTACTGGCATCAGGAACAATCTCTTTTTCCGTGCAGTAAATTCTACGTACGATTGAAACACTTTCTTCTAAATCCCTAATCAACACAAATTTCACAAACACATAGTATTGAAACACCTCATTCTAAATTTCTAATTAGCTCGAATTCCTGCAACGCATGTTTCATTTTATTTAAGCCTTTTGATGCCATTTCGAATTCATACATATAATATTGCCACAGTCACAGGGAACAAGCTTCATGCAGAAGATGAGCGATTAGGCTACATTGCGATTTGGCCAGATCGGATCTGGTCGGGCTTTTCTTATCATTGGATAAACATCACTCTGCTTGGGCCAAGCACTTTTTTTTTTTTTTTACTTGTGATCTTTTTAAAAAATTCATTCACCTATCTAAACCGATCTTCCTTTGGATCCGAAATCTGTTACACCGGGATCCACTCAATTGGGAGTTTAATTATATATATATATATATATATATATATATATATATATATATATATATATATATATATATATATATATATATATATATTACCGAAAGTAACAATTGGAAAGTAAAGCGAAAAATTTAAGAGAAAAAGAGGTGTTTCAAGTCTAATTTTTCATTATCACATTGGCATGTTTCGATGCATTCCGACGGTTGCTGGCCAACTTGCAACTGTGCTAGAGAAGATGACTAGCACCCGATGAAATGCACTGACACATGTCCACGTGATTATAGAAAATTTCAAAATGTAACACCTACTTTTCTCTTTTCCTTTTCCCTGATCACCTTCCAATAGTCACTTTCGTCAACATTCAGTTGGATCACCTCATACCCCCAAAACATACACACACGCATACACACACACACACACACACACACACAAACACACACACACACACACACATATATATATATATATATATATATATATATATATATATATATATATATATTGTCGAAGTACTAGGAATTAAGTTAATACATCATAAATTTGGAAGATTATCGTATTCATTCGAACCGACTATGAAGAACAATATCTGGAAGCTTGAAAAATTCACTAAAAAAATGAACATACAAAAACTGTCAATAGTTTTCAATGATACTTGTTTACACGTAAGGATGCTGCCTAATTACTCATTATGTATGGTAAGAGCAACGCCACCTAGTAGCAGCGGCCACACACACACACACGCACATATATATATATATGTGTGTGTGTGTGTGTGTGTGTGTGTGTGTGTGCGAGCGCGTGTTTGTGCTTGTGAGCTGGCATATATGTGCATGCCAGTGTATATATGCATATAGGTAGAGAAAATGAGAGAGCAGATACAGGCAATATTACAATTCAACATTTCACATGAATATGATAACGTCCAGTCTTTAAATTTTAGAGACGTTTGAAGAAATTTTATGTTTCGAACTGAAAGCATATAGCTTCAAACATTTGAATACGTAACTTGTATATAAGACTTCTCACATTCATGTGTGCAAGTGTACAGGTTAACCAAACACTGTCCTTTTCCTATGATATATTATATAATGTAAGCAACCTTGAGTTGACATTGCCAGCTGAATGAACGCTGGCTTATTAAACATGCACAGAGAGGCGGACAGAATGACAGGTTATTTGACTAAGACGGTAAGGAGCACATGGGTCTAAGGAAGCTGATGTGCATTTGTGGAGTGTTCAGAAACTAGCGCTCACTCGGGGAAATCGAGTCCCAAAGGAAAGGATACAATGGTGCTCGTCGGAATAAGTGGTCAGCAAATGTGGAAGCGTGAAACAGTAGAGCTACCCTGGGACTAAAGTGTTCAGGAAAAAGGGGTCTTGACACTTTGACACCAGACAAAGTAGATCGTACATCAAGAAAAGTTGAAAAAATTTGAATCTGTCAAAAGACAACGGATGAATTAAAGAGAATGAAACGAGTTTCTTACATTGCACCTTTCAAAAGTAGGTGTGGAATATGCATACATGCATGCACACGTATCTGGCCAGCTGACAGAATATGTATATGCATATGTAAGTATTTATGTATGCATATGCAACTGTGTGTACGTAGAGCTATTTATGTGGCCGATCGAATCATGTCTGGATTTATTAAACAAATATGTCACACAATCAGATATACAGACACCTTTCAGTTAGATATAAGAAGATTACTGCCTGTGTAACGAAAACAGAGAATCAAATTTTTTCTTAAACTTGACTTTTAGTAACTCATACTAAGATTACTTTACTAACTTATTGTATTTTTTCATATAGCTGTTTTTTATCAGTCGGATCCCTCCACATGCATTTTCCATTTGAATAAACATACATCTCTAAAGCTGAATGCTGTTCAGGAGTTATGGTATGCAAAGCCTTTGAAACTGGTTATTGTTATATCTATAACGTGACTTAAAAATACTATTTCAATTTTTAGATTCTATATTTCTTTGTAATTCTAAATTGATATGCAAAGGTACAGTTTACATTATACGCACATTGTAAATCGATTACCCACTTTAGATCCAATTTACTTGCCCCTCCCAAAGTCACTTTCTCTAAAATACTATAACCGACTCTAAGAAATTAAGGTCAGATTATGGTAAAGTAGTTGATTTAGCATTGGAAAAATATGATTTTATAGTGATTCCGTTAACTTCGATTTAACGAATCTTGATCTTATTCAGTAACATTTTTGTATGCATGCAATCTACTAACAAAGTTGTTGTCCCCCTCCATTGGGGGTCAGTGATGTATATACAAGTAACGCCTTACAAACCCAGTTTCAGCTATTGTACATGCTACTTATTATTAGGTAGGAAATAATCTCGCAGAATTATTTGATATTTTCGATAATTTGAGAGCTATGAGTCCTGCTGGTACGGAAAGACGAATAAAATAATTTTCAATAAAAATCAATGTTCACCTTTTTTCTTTCTCATTCAATGATAGCTCTTTCATATGGCCTGTATATATAATTGCAAACAAGAAATTACAAATTCAGGACCGAAAGGGTTAAATACTGTCCCATAAGAGTGGTTATATTTGTTAATACTGTTCTATTAACAAATGTAATAACCTTTTTGAAATAGAGTTGAGTACAGCTGAACGAAATATCGTACCCATCAATAATCACACCAATTGAGCAATAATCTGTCCGATGTTTGAGGCAGTGGCACTGCTTTTATCCCCTTATCCAAAGTTGACTTTCGTACCTCACTGATTGAAAGAAGCATTAAAGAAAAATGTATAATCATCAAATATTATAGTATGACGCCAAAGGTATAAAAATCACGAATGTCTTTTACCATGCATTATTCTTTTTTACATTGGGGCCCTTGTGCCAAAATTGTGTGGATCTGTCGATAAATGACAATTTAGTTTCAAGAGAAACAAATAAACTTTAGTGATAATATGTATACTCGGGATGAGGAATAGAATCTGACTGTTAACCGGAAACCGGATGAATCAATAGCTATCTATAGATCTGAAACCAGTTCCTATACTAGAACATTGATGTAGTCAAACATATCAAACTTCTTCTCATCAAAGCCAGTTCCCTTTTAACAATGAGGGATTGGAAAGTTGGAATCAAGTTTAGAAATAGCAATAGAGATCGTGTATTTGATTCCACTATGGATGCTCTCAAATGATTATTTTTTTATTAGATAAAAATGGCATTCCTTCCCAGTACATCAGATATTTCATCATCGTCAGCAGTAGCAGCAGTAGCAGCAGCAGCAGCTGCCATTTATGGGTCCATTGATGAACAAAGGTCTTTCCCATCTCCTCCCATGATTATTGGACTGACTTCTGCCATGCCTTACCGGCAAACTTTTCTAACACATCCCTCCAGTTATATCTGGTCTTTTCCTACTGCATATACAGTTACATTCAAATCAACAAGTTAAAGTTTTGATTCGTGTGTTTACATCCCTTCTAGCCAAGTGTCCTGCCCAAGACCATTTTAGAAGCCTAATGATTTGTATAATATCTTTCCTCTGATCCACGTAAAACTTCTCCAATCTCAGAGTCTCTCCGAACGTTGCTCTTTTCAAGACATCCCGTTCGAATCTCGATTGGTTTTATCATCCGAAAGTCATAGCTGGTATTCTGCACTCATGTATAGTTTACACTTCAAGTACATTGGCAAAATACAATTCATTCGTACCAAGTGATTTTCAGCCAATCGTGAGGTGTTGTTTTCTTTCGCTTTCATTATCTTTCTCTAACATTTTTTCCATCAGCTCGAAGCAAATATCTTCTTCTACATCGTTGCACTCAACGCTTATGGGCTTTTTTTTTGGGGGGGGGAATTGTTATTTGTGTTGATCTGTTCCTATTAATGCTTAGTTTCTTTTTACTTTCCTAACTTAGAATATCAGGTGGTTTATATATTCTCCGTCTATGTTTACTACAACTCCCCGAATAAAGTTCTCCGATGCTCTCAAGCCACGCTGTGAATATTTCAAGTGGTTTTGTATTCCCTTGTCTTACTCCTTTTGTATCATTGTGTAATTCAATTATTACATTGCCATTTTTGCATATGTTTTGAATGACTTGTATGTAATTCTCGTTAACACCTTGTTCTTGCATTGAGTAGAACGCTTTCATACAAATGATTTCTCATAATCTATTAAGGTCAAACAGTGATTATTGTATCCTACTGTCTTTTCGATTAGTTGATTTATTGCATATAGGTGCTCTAAAATTGAGTAGTAACTTCTGAAACCTACCTATCCACATGGTTGGTTTTCATCTGAAGTACTTGTTAGTCTGTGAGTATTTTTCTGAATGGTTTATCTATGATATGTTATAGTGGGCGAAACAACCGCAATTCCCATTATATATATATATATATATATATATATATATATATATATATATATATGTACACACACACACACACACAAACATATATATGTGTGTGTGTGTGTGTGTGTGTGTGTGTGTGTGTGTGTGTGTGTGTGTGTTAGAGTGTGTATATATATATATATATAGAGAGAGGGGGGATGAGAAAGTTTGTTAGGTAAAAATATGTGCAACTTATCGATTGGAAAATAATAAAAACGATAAGCGTGTGTAGAAACTTTAATTCAAGTTGTAACTTGTGCTTCTAAGAGGAATTGAAAATAACGATATTCGGTATAGAGGTAAATTACTCACGGAAATGTCAGAAATGGGGGTCAAATTCACTCAAGAATTTCAAAGAAGAATGAAATACTACAAAATAAGGGAAAAGGCATAAAAAAATAGTGAAAAACAAACAAACAAACAATAAATTGAAAACTTGATAATATTAAGTAAACGTAACAACTGAACTGATACACTTTTTGATAAAATAAATAAATAAAAATTACCTTGACACAAAAAATGTAAAAAATTGGAAATTATAATTACCGTTGAAGCAAATTACATATGATTTGATTGCATACATCTGAAACTACTCTGTGTTTCATAATCTGGTAGCGCGATGCAAGTGGAAGAAGTAAGAATAATTAACGGTTGCATTTTGAAATTCAAATTGAAAATAATTCCTTCCGAGTGAATAAATGAGATTATTAAGAAATGGATGTATGATCCGACATGATAGCTCTAAATGTAATTGTAGGGGCGGTGACACGTTAAGATGGATTTTTATCAGAAGCAGAGTTGATTTCTGCAGCAGCCCATATCTTCAATTGTCCATTCTGTTTATGATGTCTTGGCCAAATCACATATTCGCCAAGTAACGATGGGTGGTGATTTCAAATAGCGTTTTAAATAATATAACATATTTATAATTATTCTGTCGGATTATACATCCTTTCGTTAATGCCATATTTGCCCATGTTGAGAAACTATGAAGCAGTATGGAGAGTGGATGGGTATGATGAGATTCTAACATAGAGCAGTTATTTAGGCCTCCAGCTTACCAACGGGCTCTTTACCTCAGTGGTAAGAATGGCACCATATCAGGCAGCTTCATATCGGTCGCACGTTTGATTCCTGCAGAAGCCCATTTCTTTAATTGTTTGTTCTTTTTACGCAATCTAGGAGAAATGGCATATTCGTAATGTAACAATGGTATATCGTTTGAAATAACATAACATGCTTATAATTATAAAAATGAAACATCAATCTTATTACATTGTTTATTTGATGAGTTAAGATGGCGAAAGAGAGAGTAACCCTTGTCAAAGACCACATTCCAACAATACATATACATATATACATAAATAAAGCACAAATCGGTGATACAATATCATATAATGCAATATCTGATGTGTGATTGTTTTGTTTTTGTTTTTTCATAAAGTACTCGATGCATTCATAATCAAACATTAAATTTAGTTTGAGTAGAGCATAACTATGATGGAATAAAGTATTTGCAACCCAAACGCGTTTATGTTTCCGTCCTGTTTGGGCTTCCTATATATGTGTGAATGTATGTGTTTGTGAAAAGATTGATAGACAATGAAGAAAACACAGATTTGGTGAATAGATCTTTATTGGTGGATGGTTGGATTTCGTTGGGATGAGGGATCAAATATCTGTTATCATGCTGTCTATGTTAGATGGGGTTATAAGCACGTGTGTAAGACAGTGGCTAGGTTTGGTTCCTTTTGTGTCCTCTGTGTGTGTGTGTGTGTGTGTGTGTGTCTCAAAGGGGAGTTAATTATAACTACAGACATATGTTGGAACGTTTAGCACATATGTATATACTATACGTTCCGACATATGTTTGTGGTTATAACTAATTTCTGTCAAACACACCAAGTATGATCATACAAATATGTCAGAAAGCATAGCACAGATGAATACAATCATATAGCACTAATTCATGCATCATGCCATTTTATAAAATGTATGCAGCCACATGATAATACAAGTCCTACTGATATTCAATCCGTATCAGTTCAGCAATACATGTTTATACATACTTATAACTTATATGTAACATTATTGTGTCATCTATAAGACAGCTATTTCGTTATATTACAACTCTTCACTGTGGCTCTAGACTATCCATTATACCATTCAGAACGAACTAAACCTTCGCTGGTATCCTACCTCTGGTCAGTAAGGTCGAATTTGAGCGATATATTCATTTACGTATATATTCCCCATCCACCAGAATGCTCTATTCCTATGTTGGAAGAGCATTGCATTACAATGAACGGGTTACCTCACTTAAAGAGTGTTCAACCCTGGCTGAATAGGGGAGTGATAATTATTGTGTTATCCATTATCCTATCCAGTACCACGAGGTAGGATCGAAACCTTCGCTACAGACCCAGAGGCTGGTATCCTACCTCTGCTCCATGGAACTGGATGGTAAATATATATATACGCTGTTTTCATGATTTGCTTTTATCTATAGGGGTAATGTTTAATATTTTTTAAAAGTGGAAATAGAAATGTATAATGTGCACTATATATATATATCGTATAAATGATATGCAAATATATATGAGTGCTTGTATGTTCACATACATATCTGTTTGCTTCTTCATACATAATTATTCATACTGATACTCCTGTAATATATAGACATATGTAGAGACAGACTATGTCTGCTTGTGTTCACTTCATGCTAATGCCTTTAGGGATTGCAAGTATCTCATCGGAAGTCTGTTGACAAAAAGCCTAGTCATTGGCAAGTCACGACGGTAGATAGAAAAAGTTGTAAAACTAGCACTGGTGTAAACTGCCTCTTCGCAATTACCTTGCTCAAAAAATGGTTAAACCAATTGTCAGCCCTGGTAAAATTCGATATATATATATATATATATATATATATATATATATATATATATATATATATATATATATATATATATATGTGTGTGTGTGTGTGTGTGTGTGTGTGTGTGTGTGTATGTGTGTATAAAGATAGATAGATAGATAGATGGATAGATAGATAGATATACACATATAAATATATATATCTGTATATGTGTGTGTGTGCATACATGCAAACCTACATAGCACTATTCTGATATGCATGTATATATTTAGATATAGAGATAGATAGATAGATAGATAGATAGATAGATAGACAGATAAACAGATAGACTGATGGATATGAACAAACACGCATATATATTACGTAATTAATGAATAAACATGCTTATATCTTCTATGCAAGTGTATTTATCTATTCTTCGACTGTAGTATAATATTTACGAAGCTTTACTAATCAGTTATAAGGGAGAAATATCTAATCTAATTTATTTACAAAAAAGTCAAAGTAAGGAATCTAAAAGGAATATTTTTGAAAAAAAAATAGAATAAAAATAAAATAAATGCATTTTCCAGTAAATTCTTGGCTTTTTCACAATTACATTTTGGGCCCAAGTTATTTTGGCCCATGGGCCAAAACTTTTTTTTTAATTGAGAGTGGACCGTAATCAAGTTACTTAGTTTAGTTATTTATATCACACCTACACAGAGACCGAGGCGGTGTTGTATCTAATTTGAGATGCATTGAGAGAGATTGATTGGGATACAAAAAAAAAAGGGAAAGTAAATACGGAAATGGGGGGGGGAAGTAAGGAAGAAAAGAAGGAAGAGAGAAACGGAGGGGGAAAAGGAAGAAAAGAAAAAAGAGAGTGACAGAGGAGGAAAATAGAGGGGTTGGAAGAGAAGCTTGGATGGGAGGAAGGAATGAATGGAAGAAGGAAAGTAGAAAGGACTGAGTGAATAAAGGAAAAAATGGGAGGAAGGGAGGCGAAGAGAAAAGGACGGAAAAAGGAAGGGGGTATAAAGCGAGGAAAGAAAGAAAGGATGAATGAAAGAAGTGGGTAGAAAGGAAGGCAAGAAGAGAAGAATGATTAAATGAAAGGAAAGAAGGGGTGGAGCCGAGGGTTTGGGAAGGAAGGGCGGAAAGCGGAAGGAAAGAAAGGTTGAAAAAAGGGAAAGAAAGAAGGAGTGAAGGTAATAAAGGAGAGAAGAAGGGAGGGAAGGACTGAAGGTGATGGAAGCAAGGAAAGGAATCGAATAAAGAAAAGCAGGAAGAGAGAAAAAGACGGAAATAAATAGAATTGAACACATCTGAGGTAAAAGAAACGATAAAACTGACGGTCCAACCGTTGACACTTTTACTTTTCTCCCAGACCTTCATTATTCAATAGCAATATTTTACCTCATATTTAAATTTTGTTCGTTTTTTTCTTCTTCTCATCATTGTAATTCATTCAAATTATGCGTCGCACTTTTGTTACATATACTAAGCAGTACTGCATCAGTAGATGGTTTGAGAACGAAACGATGGAATAGACTTGCAAAAAGCCCAGCAGGGGAGATAAAACTCAGTCTCTTTCACTGCTACAGCTTCCAGTCTCCTGCATATTCTTCTGAACTTGGTTTTAAAAAAGAATCATTGATGTTTTTTCTTCTTGTAATTTTTGGCAATTATGGGTATACATCCAAACACAGAATGGACTTATCTCACTGTACTATGCTATTAAATTTAATACACATATTCCTGAGTCGAAAAGTATTTTAACAAATTTAAATATGCTATTAGAAACCATCTACCAAAATACTAAAATTGCCAACGTAGGTTTTTCCTGTTCTTAAGTTATTCTATCTGACTTGTGGGATTGCTATGTATTTATCTATCAAGCGTACAGCCTACAACAATGAAGCTAGGCGGCTGAAAATTGGAACAATCACTTCTAAATATACTACCTTTACCCAAGCTCCACCCTACGCCAAAAAGTATAAGTTTTTTTTGTGGGGAAGAGGTTCGATTTACAATGCAAGGTATGCTAAATTGTTCCCTTAGCCTATGCTGTACACTTTCATGCTTGCATTTCAAACATGCAGATCTTTTATTGATCCAACTAAAGACGAGGAAAATAACCCATTCCTTGATCATCCCTTTTTCGAATTCGTTTTCATTGATCACTCCAGAAACGTTATTGTGGCAAAATACTATCCAGTGACTGACCAGACCGGATTTTTTGTTACTCACGTTGATTTTTATTATTCAGTCACTTTTCATCCGAGTTGAGCTACTTGTTCAGTCTATACAAATATGCAAATCTTCAAATTTTCTCATTGGTATATTCAATAATTTTGTCAAAATTTCCAGAACAATTTGTGATCGAATTTCTTTTGATGTCTCTTTCGGTGATCAGGACTTCCAGTCAAGTATTCTTATTGAAAAAAATAAATCTATCAATAAGATAGCCAATATCAATTTTTAATTATCAAGTTTGTTCGTCACGCTAAATCAAATTTGGAAATGTATGGGGGATAAAGTAAAACTTAGCTAGCTAGGTTTCTTTGTATTTGATATGCATAATCACTACTCTTGATAATTAAGATGCCAATAGTAGTAAAAATTGATATGAGAGAGGACCCGAATGAAGGATATTTTATATAATTAGGCAACAAAAATGAAGATTAGCAGGGCATATGGCGAAAGAAATGAACAACAGTCGGAGCAAAAGGCTGACAGATAGATACTAATGAGTCAGTAAAGCAATAGGAAAAGACTAGACAAAAGTTGGGGAGATAAAGTAGAAATATTGGCCGGTAAGACATAGCAAAGATCAGTGCAGCCGTGGTTGTCATGGAAAGAGATGAGGAAGTCTCGAAGTGAACATATAATGGATGACAATGATTATGATGGTGATGATGAGGAAGAGGCAACTAGAACAAGAAAGGACACCCAGAGCACACACCTGTGGAAAAACTGCACAATACTAAAAACTAAATTATTTTTTTATCAAAAAAAGGAGAGAAATCTAAACGTAAAAATGTCAAAATCTACCTCTGTCAAGGGCTTATCGTTTTAATCCCCTTTCTCGTAGAATTATACAAAATGACTTACTCAAAAGAAATCCTGGAACGGACCCAAACTTGAACCACCCATCTACCAAAATCAATTGAAATTCATTTCGAACTTCTGGATATATAGTGTGGGAAAAGAGACGGATTAACACGTCTTGACTTATCATAAACTTACATTCAAAATTAATCCTTGTCAAAAGTTTTAGGAAGAAATTTACAAAAAATGTTTCTCTCTAGACCTAAGAAGGAGTAAATGTTTCAAACATGAAAACTTGAGAAACCCATGTACAGTTTGTGTATATGTATGTAATAAGACGGACATACAGATGTATAGACACGCATGGATACATGTACCTCTTCCAACTTCATTGGCATAAGTAAATAAATTGAGAGTAGGATTAGAGGGGTTTTAATCATGGGAGAATGTAGTGGCCATTCCAGATTCGGTTGAACCCGTCACTGTCTTAATCGTGACTATCCTTCCATGTATGAATTGAGAATTCGAGAATGTCATTTACAATAATCTAATTTGGGTGCCTAATTGATGATATGTAAATACAAGAATTTCACAGCAAACATTTTTTGGCAATGTCAGTTATTACAGTAAACATGGAGTCATATAAATTTGGAAAAAAAATGACGTCTAGTTTTCGTGAAATAATTATATTTGCAAACTTGCTGAGGCTATTCGACGAAAAATGATTAGGAAAGGAATTTCAAATAATCTAGAAATTGTTCAGTGAGATAGCTGACCGACCATATGTTGTCTTTTACGACATTTTTCTCCGCAAGAACTCCGTAAAGTTTTAGTTTGCAGTGATCGAGAAGGTTAGTCTTCGTACCTGAACAAGTTTCAAACTCCACTCCAACTTCTATTCTGACAGAAGATGATTACTGTAACTTGAGTTTTGTATAAATAATGAATAAGAATATACAAATCGATATTTTTTCATAAATACATTTATTCATTTGTTTTATCAGAATGATGTAACATGGACTTTTGTAGATAAGACTTGTCAGTTCAGCTCAGTCGGAAACAAAGCTACCTATCAATCACTTGGTCGAGATTTCAAATCATGGTAGAGAAATGAAAATGTTATATTTAGGTTTGATTCAACGTTATAGAGCTGGAAATCAGTGAAGAGATTATTTTCCCAGATTAGCTGAGGATTGTTCGTGTTCTGGTTGTTGCTGTAGTTGCAGTGGTAATGTCAAGTTAACTACAGCTTTCGACGATGTGTCCTTCAATATCCGAGTCTATAGATGTATATAATCAATACAACGAACTTGCATATCATGGTTTAGCTGAAATAATAAGATCAATCCTAATATAAACCTTATGATTTTCTTGGTTCTCTGTGGATAACTCTTGGCTTTTTCACAAAAAGATGAAAAAAACAACAAAAAACCAAAAAAACAAACAAACAAACAAAAACTGCTACTTACCATTCCAAACTATGTGCTTTTTCCGTAAATAAATCCAGTATTTATTTTCTTAAAAAAACCCATCTCAATCAGAATAGATCCATGAATTTTTCACTGGGATTAACAAGTAGATTGTATGGAGGAAAATGGTCTAGACGCACGTCTTATAGCAGTGACCAACGATCTTGCTATAAATAGATTCAATCCTCATTGGATCCTCCAGTAAAGATAGTCTGATACCAACTTATGCTGAGTTAATATCAACTGTTATAATGAACTGTATGAATTTTTTTTTTTCCGTATGAAACACTTGCTTCTTTCACACAGGGATAAAAAATGTTGCCGATAAAAATACCTTTTATCAGCCATTTTAAACTACAAATTTTCATCTAAAACAAATCCACAACATATATTTTTTAAATTTTCCTTGAAAAATCCTTTAATAGAAAATTCAAAAATATCTGGGAAT